>CM060182.1:16085157-16645157 GCA_030549775.1 Tamarix chinensis | reverse complement strand
TAGTAAGTTTGAAGCAAAACATCAGCTAAATATCATGTGGTGATAGACACACAAATATCATTTATAAGAAGAATAAGAAAAAAGAGAAAGCTTGCATAGTAACAAAACATGATAAGAGTAAGAGAAGAGAAGAAGAAAGATAAAACATAAAAAGTTACCAATTGAAATTGGTAATTCAAGAACTCGGTTGTAGGCCTCTATCTCTATATACTATCTATTGTACATGGAAGAAAAGAAAGAAAGGAGGTTCACAAGGGAAAAAATAAACGAATGCTCAAGAAAAAGGAAGAATAGAATGTTGTAGGGAGAAAAGAAATAAACACCGCAAGGAAAAAAAGACGATATCATAGTAGGGAGAAAAATGGAATGTTGAGAGAGAGAAAACAATTGATATTTTAATTTTTTTCCTTCCTACTCCATCATAAACTAGAAACCTATTAGATTTTAGTTTAGGATTAATATAAATAGTGATAATAGAGATATTAATATATTAATCCTAAACTAAGTCAACCTAACATAACAAAAAATCACTATAATAACCATTACACATGCACCAAACATCTAAAAAGCATATTATCATTATGATGTGCGTATTGAGTAAAAATAACCTATAAAAGTAAAAGAATGCTCACATAAAACATATAGGTACAAGTTAAAAGCAATACATAATACTAAATTTGATGTCATAATAAACACTTAGAACAAGCCTTCTATGGTATTCTCATTATCATGGATTTACACCTTACAATACATAATCACTTATCAATACACACCTCTACTATTATGCTTATATGACTATCACTTCACTTTTATCAAGGATAAATGTACTATAAAAGAAGGGAACATGTTTAGGCCAAATATTACAATAATATCATTTATTGAAATTCCATTACTCACACTACCCACACTATTTATGTTATTCCTTATTATTCATTACAAATACTTAAAATCATGTGAAACACTTATAAGAACACAAAACGCATAGAATATATTTTCAAACATTTAAAATAACATAATTCACCACATACTTTACACAATTACTTTATTTATCTTTTTAATTCTCCCCTTTAATATTCTCTCTTGAACATCTAGCTATGAACTTATTACATAGGCGAATGATCCAACTACTCCTTAAATTGTTTTTTATGGGGGTAATGGTAGTAGAAAAGTGTACCCCCATTTTATGCCTTTTATGTCAAGTATTTAAGATTAATAACAAAAATTTTAATAAAATATCCATTTTAGATTAAATTAAGATCTAAAATGGATATTCACTCTAAAAAATACTTTAATTTTAATTATACTATTATATATATATATATATATATATATATATATAAACTATGGGGATACTTTTTGCACTCCTATTATTCCAGTACCAAAAAACCATCTTAAGTATCGATACCCTCCATAGGATTTATAAGTCATCTATAAAGTAGAAAGATGTTGTGTTATTGAAATTATTAACATTAGTTAAACTATTATACGTTAAAGGTTTTCCTAAGGCTAAACTAAATTGCTTGTAGGCGATGAAAATAGGTAAATTGCCTATACATGATGACTACAAGTGTGATAATTCCTACATGAGCAAAGGATCCTATTAATTCCAAATGTATTTGCTTATACTTTAACTTATCATCTTTTTCATATATAATAAATTACAATAATTCTCATATTTAATCACCTGATAATTTTAACTTAGGTTGGTCATGTAGAATTTTAACGTAAATATTTAATGTGATTATGTAATAATTTTTACATATTTTAGTTGATTTATTTTTTTACTACTTTTAATCATATTTTATAAGTATTTGGAAAAAATGGGATCAAAATGAGCTAAAACACAATATCTAGAACAAAATTGAAGAAAGAACAAGTACTCAAAGTGTGCAAGGTTGAAAATACATGCAAATTCAACCATTATTAGATATAAATTTAGAAAATTACTAAGCATAAAAGTTGTGTATATTTTTGTTATCTTTCCAATGCGTGAAAAATCAGCACAAATAGAGGTCAAATAAATAAGTTATGGTTGAAATACGCTAAATAGTTGAAGCTGTAAAAAATCTAACAGCCCAAGAGTCAATAAGACCCCATCGTTTCATTTGATAAGGCTACCAACCACAACCAGAAAAATGGATAAAAGAAGCACAACATGAGGTGGCCATGTCAAGTGACACACTTGTGTCAACCCCCTAAATGCATATATAATTATTTTTTTAACTTATTTTAGAGGATAATTCTTTGGAAAAATCTAAGCATAACTATGAAGGCTAAGAAGAGGGCTTCTAGGGTTCATCATATCTTCACTCATTCCCCATTCAAATCCATCCCTTGAACTCTCACAATTGTAACTCTTACGCAATAATTGAATAGTAATTTCTAATTCTTGAATATATTCAATCATTTATTTCTGGATTGATGTAACCTTATTTTTTTAAGATGGCATGCTTAACTGGAGCCATGATTGATTAATTATTTTGTGCTAAGGTGAATGGAAATCATTTGATACTAATGTTTTGAGAATCTGAATTCCTAACCCAATTCAACCCTTTTTCATATGTGTTATGTTGATGTTTTAATTGGAATAATAATAAAAGTGATAAACATTCCTTTATTATTTAGAGAAATTATTAAGAGATTTGAGAGATGAGGTAGAGTGACATTCATCATTGTAACTAGATACTAAACCACAAAGTCAAGAGATGTTGATTTGATATTTGAAACCTAAAATAGGGGAATATAAATTAATTAATAATGCATTATCTATGTGTTTTTTCATACTAGGTATTGATGAGTCTTGATAAACAATAGGATGTAGTGGCTCTAGAGAGTATTACACTTCATACCTTAATAGGCATATTTGACTTTGTGGTTTGAATTGGAGTAAGCGGTTAGGATTCGATTGCACTAAGAATAAGGGGTTTATTGAAGCCTTAGCGCTTTCTTTCTTTAAATTCCACTATGTCTTACCTCAGTGTTGGCTTTACTTACTTATTTTCCAATTTCTTCTCTTTATTTTATTTATTAGCCATATTTCCACTTAACATTAGTTTAGAGAAGATTTTATCATTTTCCTTTTGCTCATCCCTAGTGTCCATGGGATGATGTATTATGTGATACTTTGAGTTGCACACTTGTGATTAGAGGCCATCACCATGCTTCAAAAGATAAGACTTAATATCATGGAAATAGCACGGGTAATGAACTACATTAAAAAACAACAAAATCTTGCTTGAATTATCATATATATTAATATTCACCATATCAAACCAATACCATACACCCCCTTAGGAAAAATTTACTATTTATATTACTGGAAAATATAGAAATATGACAAGAAACTTACATTTAAAAATTAAAATTTATTTATTACCAAAAATACTATTTACTCTCAAATCCATTAAATTGTTATTTATGAAATATATTATTCAACATGGGATCACTTTTGAAAAAATATATCAAAACAATCATAAATATCTCAAAAAAGCTCAAGTAGCTAAATTATCCATCAAAATATCCTAAAATTTTATATAAAAAAAGATACTCATATCCTCAAAACCCTTAAAAACTTCTAAATTTTTTATTATTAAAATCGTAAACTTGTATATAATTTCATGAAAATTAATATTAAACAAACTTAGAATAATAAAAAAAACACCAAAAATGTCATAACTCTTAGCACAAAGGGATCTAGCTCATGGAATTTCACATGCTTAACATACAACACATAAAGAGACTATTAAATATACAAGAACACTCAAATTCACGTGTCATATGTAAGATGACCAAAATACTTCTAATATGGCCTAAAACATGATTACATCATAAAAAATGTGCTATAATTGGAATTTATTTAGAGAAAATTTCATATTTATCAAATAAATGATAATGAACAAAATGGAGCCTATAAAATCTAGAAAAAAAATACTAGCTATCATATGCTTTTACCAAAATATCATTAAAAATGCTTAAAACTTCACCTAAATCATATATACCCTAAAAATTATCAAACCAAAACATGATTTAAAGAAAAAATGGCCTAAATAACCTCAAGAACATGATTCATGAAAGCTGAAATACATTATATAATAATATTTCATAGAACATCCACAAAACCAAAACCTCAAGAATAGGTAAACATAACATTTTCAACACTTCAACACATATAACCATTCTAGCATCTCAAATTTTATCTACTTCAGTATAGTAGTATTTACATCGATTAAAAGCTCTAAAAAAATCTCGAGACCCTCCTCCTTCAAGAGCAATACCTAAAATATGTAAAAACCAATCAAAACTAACAAGAAAACAATAAATCAAGGAAAAGAATGGAGGGAGAATAGGGAGATCCATGAAATGGATGATGGAATAACATATAAGAATAAGTGGCTAAGTTAGAAATAAGTGGATCGTAATAACAGAAAAATAAGTGAAGGAGAAAGGTCGGAAGAAATTTTATCTAACTTAATATATTTTGTAAGAAAAGTAAAAATCAAAGGACATAAGGGGTAGAGTGGATCCAAACTCATGGATGAAAAAGGAGGTATTATCATCCATTTGGATCAAAAATAAAGGGATAAGATTAATTCTCACAGAGTTTAGATAATATTTGAGGAAGAAAAGTGGGATTTGGTGACTTATTATATCCCAAAAAAATATAATTGCATAAACAATGGTAAAAATAATTGCATAACATGTTTAATTCATATTATTCTCAATTAAATTAAAATATGGTGATCCTAAATTTTAATAAATTTTAGATAGCTAAAAAAGCCATTTTGAGACCTCAAATGCTAGAAATGGTGAATAATATTTTTGTCAAAGTCTTCATTTAATATTTTAAAAATTCCTAAGAGACTTATAAAAAATAAAAATAATTCAAATATGAACTAGAATGATTTGAAAGAATTTTGATGACTAAAATTGGTCCAAAAGTCTCATGGGAGTCAAAATTGTAAGAAAAGGGAAAAAGGTGTAAATTAAATATTTCAAAAACATAACCACAATCTCAAAAGTTTAAAGGAGTTGGTAAATCATGTAAAAATAATATGCATGTATTACCAAAAATATAAATCCTAAATAATTAGAATTTTGAAAAATAGGATATTACACTCTCGCTCACCCTAGGATATTACACTCTCGCTTGCCCTAGGTAGTAGCGTCATAAACTTATGCTGAAACTTTTAAGTTGTGTGGGGAGGGACAATGGAAACCTTCAATTCTCAACTTCAAAGAGAAAAAAGTGAGATAAAATAAGGAACACACCCCTTTATCTATTTGGCCCATTTACTTACTAACCACTCTTATGCATCTCTCTCTCTCTCTCTCTCTCTCTCTCTCACACACACACACACACACACACACACACACACACACACATGCCTGCTTAACTTATGCAACTCACCTCCATTCACACCTACCTCTATTACATGTAATGAGATACAATTAACAAGAGTTCTCATTCATGGCTAATCCATAATTTGTTTGAATTTGAGTCATATAGGCTACTTAAGTTCTTTATAAGAATTCATCATGTGCTTCTCTCTTTCTCTCTCATGCAACTTCATACCTAATTACAAATATGCATTATCTATGCTTTAGTTTTCATATATGTGCATTTTTATTGTAAATATGTTTTTTTTTAAACCATTAGATGTTGTAGATGTTGTGGTTGCAAATCTGTGTTGCAACCCACAAGGGAGTGCAAGGGTATGGCATAGCTGTAAATTTGGAGTGTGAGCTCTAAACATAGCTAAGCTCTGCCTGCATGAGATCTAAATGTTAGGGATAAAGGTGTATATGAGATGCAAACACAAATTGGATCATGCAACACATGGTCGATCGCATCATATTCTCACATAGCTTCAACCTCATGGCACCACCCACTCCTGTAGTTTAGAGTAGCCACTAACATTTGTCGTCATACCTTCCGTATATTTTTTCTTTTGATTTGTTTCTAAATTCATAATTGTATCATTGGATCTTTGAAATCATATGAAATTAGGTTAAATTTTTAGTGGAATGGGAAACTATTGTAGTTACTTTTAGACATTTAATTTATGTTCAAAATGTTCATATTATAGAATCAAGGTTTTCATGGATTTCAATCATGCATTTTCAAACATTGAATAATTGGAATCGTAGAGTATTGTAGATTGTATTTAGAGGGTGGACTATATTGTATAAGTGTGACATAGATACAAACATCTGAAATATATTAGGCAAATTAATGTGTATGTATTTGTGAAATTGATGGACAATTAGCAATCCTTATGTGTTTTTTTTATATCTAAACATGTTGGTTGTTTACTATATGGAAACTATTGTCATGAAGTTTGTTTTTATAAAGAAAACAACACTATATCTATTTAAAACAAGTGAATAAAGGGTGTTATATAGAAAATAATAGGGTGTTGCTTCAGATAGAGGATCTTGTATTTGTGTAATACCTATTAGATCTATTCAAAATAAAGCTATATTTGTAATTTTTTTAATTATTTTATGGTTATATTACACTTGTTATTTTTATTATTTGCATCATTCATGTTATTGAATAGGGGACTGAATGACATTTTATCTTCAACTATAATTGAAGTATATTTTTTATATTGAAATTTAGATGAGTTGATTGTAGCAGAAGGTACCAAATGGGATTGAGGGACGTGGAACTACTACTTTTGACTGATGTAGAAATAAAACAAAACAAGCACCAAAATAGTCTTTGATCCAACATATAGTGAATGCTACCAAAACAAATTATTAGAGGGATATGTTTTAGCAAAAAAATGTACTCAAAGAGCACATGAAAAAGCTCCAATATAAGTTAAAGAAGAAGAAACTCTATAATAAGCTATTCATGAGCATGAGATGCCTATAATGTTTACATTTCTAGACTATTTAGATTGACCATCCTTTACAAGTGATACACTGATTCCATCTTCATCTACTCATAGAGGATAATCATCATCTATAGCTCCTATAGTTGTTGAAGGTAGTTCTATACTATACCATAGGTAAATTGTTATAGAGGTCATCCTTTATTGGTCCATCATCATCCACCCACATGAGTTATCTATCCTTGTTGACCCATGTACATTTTCCACCACCTGTATAACAAGAACTAGAAGGTGAGGATGGTTAGGATGAGGATTTAAGTCAAGAAGAATAAGGCATACACTTAATGTATAAATTGTACTTATTTGTACCATGTCCTAGAGGTCTAAGGATCCCTAGTTTGATCCCAATTTTTTGTGGCCATATTACATTAGATATATAGTTTGAAAAGGTAAGTTTGGGAATTGTTAAGTTCATCTCTTATTTAATGTTAACTATGAGATATTAATTATGTTTATTTATTTTGTTGTTTAGGAGTGGGAGTTTTAAAGGTTTACACTAGGCATGAGAGTATAAGTAAATGGATTGGTATAAGGGTTATAAATGAGCTGACTCATCTTGTGAATTGTTTAGCTCAAGTCATTTAGTTGAATGAGTTGATTATGTGCCTTACTTTGGGCTTGTTTATTAAATATGCCGAGATTGAGCCCAAAAAAAGTTTGGTTGAGCTCAATTAAAGCTTAGGCTTGTGAGCTCATCTTAATTTGACTCATTGAAAGATTAGTTCACCTCATTTTTTTAGTTAAACATATAGAGCACGAGCTTTATATTAGACTCATTAGTCAAACGAGCCAAGCTCGAACCTAGGGATGTTTAGTTTGGCTTAACTTATTTATAACCCTAATCGGTATCATTGATGATCACTATTTCACTCTTATTTGTAGTACTAGATTGGAACGTCTCCCTTTTAAAATAGTTCCTTAAGTGGGATGGCTAATTATATTTGCCTTTGTTGAGAGATGGCAACTAAACACTAAAATTTTCCATATATCATGGCTTAGATGATAATCACCCTTTTATATGTTAAATATATGCTAGGGTAGAATGTTGATGGTCATTCAATGCATATAGACATTATGGACAACTCTCACTTCAAGTGATATATGAATTAATCATCCTATTTTGTATGGATAAGGAGTATGTGATTGTAATGATTAAAGGAGGTGCACTGACATTCCCATTTCTTCACAATCTCTTTAGATCAGGTGAGTTAGCCCTTGATACAAAAATCAATTATATACATTTTATGCCAAATGGACTTGTCGTTATTTATCTGTAATTCATCCAATATAGTTAGTTCATATTAGCCTTTGTATTTGTAAGATCTCACATTTTTGAAAGACTATGAATGGTGGTGTGGCCGAAGCCGACACGCAATTTAAACCCTCTTGTTGTCAATTGTAGCACTGGTAAATAAGAGTACCGTTCTAGGATGGGGATTTAGAGGGCTCACCTCTATCTAACTAGCTCAAAAATAAATAAAAATAAAAATCATAAATAACACAAAAAAATAAGAAAAATACTAATGGGGGTTATAAAAAAAATAATAAAAGGAGTAAATAAAATAAAGTAAAGTAATAACAATAAAAATAATAGGAAACCCACAAATATGATAAAGATGCTAGGGAAATCAAAATCCACCACTAGATTAGGTTAAAATATAATATTAATTTCTAAGTCAATATTTAATCGTGAGAATGAGATCGACCAAGTTGTACACTAAATGCAGGTCCATACACCTTATATTACTTCCCTTAATTAAATAATACGACAACGTGTCAATATTAACCCTATTAAATACTAGCAGTATAGCAGCAACAAGCGGCTCCTATATTTAACTAGATTTAATGCATTAAGTGTAATTGGAAGGCTATCAATCTAAGTACCCAAACTAGTACACAACGCATGTCTAGCTGTATTTCCTTTCCTTGACCCACATGTGTTGAAACGTTTTACTACTTTGGTTATAATCACAAAACTATTAGGTGAATTGTTATCTAACCTAGCTGCAATTTATACATATAAATTCTAGTATATTTAGATGGCCACCTAGCAGGCAAATAATCCTACATACTGTCACTTATGAGGAAACCAGAACAAGGCATGCACCAAATAAATTATACTTGACAAAATTATATATATATAAATGATAGCCATTAAAATAGAGTCAAGAAACAATCTCACAAAACAAAGAAAATAAAATTATATCTCAAACCATAATCTAGGGTTTCAATTTATTCCCTAACAACAAATATTCAACCAGCTATAATTATAGAATTAATTACATAGAAATATATATATCTAAAATATAAATTAAAATAAAGAAATAAATAACCAAAATTAATTTTTAAATAAAAGATTAAAATTTTATTCAGATAAAAATTAATTTTATCTGAAATAAATTCTACCGGATTTATTCTTTCCTATTTCTTCTTCTCTCGGTGCCTTTATTTCTGTGCACTATTTCTTTTTCTTTTTCTTTTTCTAGCTAACGGAGGATGCTGCTACTGTGCTGCCATGCCTCGAAGTCCGTACCTGCCTCTGTCCTTCGCTGTTCGGCCGAGCCTCCAAAGGCTCTCTTCTCTGCGACTTCCTATGCCTTGCCGCACAACTTTTCCTCTCGCCCGAGCCTGTGAAGGCTCTCCTCTCTTTAGCCTTTGGCTCTGCTGCCTAGCCTTTGCAGCCTCCTCTCTGTGTTTTCTCGCCCGAGCCTATGAAGGCTCTCGCCTCCAAACGCGCCCTCCTAGTTGTTTTGCATTGCGTGTCCTCTATTTATTCTTTGCGTTGCATGCCTTTTCCATGTCATTTTGTGCGGCGCTCTGTTTGGCCCGTTTTGATTGTCCACCTCAGCCCTCGTTTTTTTATTCTCCTCGTGGCCCCTGCTCGCCCGGCTTCGTTTTTTTCCTTTCTAGGTCAGCTGAGCCGTTAGGCTTCATTTGGTCTCTTATTCTGAGCCTTTGGGCCTTCGGCCTTTGGCCATTGGTCCAAAGGTCGACATCTTTTTTTTTCATAAAAATAATACCTACAAAATAAAATTAAATAAATATTAATAAATAATATTTTATTCTAAATTTACTTAATTATTATCATTTTAGCTCAAATAATAATATTTATTCAATTATTACCACTTAAGCATAAAACCATAATTATTCACCTATATTAGTTAAATAAAATACTAAAAACTAAGATTATAAGGGTATAAAATGTGTCAAAATATGAACTTATCAAATGGGAAGCAATTGCACTTGCTCCCATATATAGACAACTTGGTATGAAATCTAGAGTTGATAGTGCTCATATATCAAAACGTACAGCTATGTTGCATATAATTATTTAACCATCATCTATTTAGTATATTCTTGGATTTTTTTTATAATTATTACACATATGTATTATATTAGTGTTTGATATACAAACACTTTTCTGAGTTGGGTCTTATAAGAAGTGATCTTCACAAACCTATTTTTCAAAGATGGTGGTGTAATCGAGCTTTGGACAAGAGCCTTCATATTCTCGGATACTATTAGAGGATGATTGATGCTATGTTAATGAGAAAGGCATATTCAAATGTATTAAGATATTATTATATATTTATTATAGTTTTATTAGTATTTATTTTAGTTCTTTTTGTTATAGGTCATATCTGATCCGTATAGAGTCATATATTTGATGAGTAATTATCCTATGGAATTATTTGATTATTTGTATACATTCTATGAATGAAATAGAATCGTATGTTCTATAGTGAGTCACACGTCGACTCAAGTTTACATAGGCGATCCCTAACGAGGTTGTTAGATTAACAAGAATAAAGTTCACTACTCACATGCTTGCCTAGTGAAGTGTGAGGCATGAGTGGTAGAGGGTTATTGCCACTATGAAATTAAACATATACCTAACCTAGATGTAATAACAAATATAACATAGGGTAAGAAATGATTGTTCCCACAAGGAGGTTGCTATCTTAAAAATTTAAATTATTGATTAAAAAGATATAAATGAAACAAATAAAAGAAAATAACAAATGAAAACCAAAATGAAAAAGTAAAACTATAAATATATTATGTATGATATTAACAAGGATCTTGGGGTGGTATAAAGAAAAATAAAATAGAGCAATAAGACTAATAACAAAATTAATAACCAAACTACCATAAAGAGTAAGCTAATTTATAAGATAGATAATTAAAATAAAAAATTAAATTAATTAGTAAATAAGATAATAATTAAACTAATAACATATACATATCTTAACCTTCTTCATATCAACCTCCATATTATTCATATAACTAATTTTTATTAAGCAAATAGATATATAAATAATCAAGTTGTATAAGTTAACTATAAAGAGTTAACCTACTAACTCTCTCAGTTCCTAGCTTTGTATAATTATACTAACTCCCACATTTTTTCCAATATTAACTAAACTCTTAAATTGATTGTATTAAGCTCTAAAAAACTCATTATCCCTAGATAAATTAAAATATCACATTCTTAAATTTACTAGAATAAATCATAGTTTAATCTAAAAATTTCTAAAATAAGTGATTAAGTGAGATAACCATTTTTATAAGTAATATCAAACAAGTTATAATCAATCACTTATGAAATCCCTAAACTAAATTAATTGTCACTTGTTCTGATTAATTACTAGCCCACTAGAATTAATCAAATAGCTATAACCCATAATCCCATATATAAAATTGATCAGGTTTCATATAAATGGCATGAATTAAAAAATTAATTGAAAATATTTTTTATGTATCAAAAGACTAAATTATTCATGATCTAAAACAATATCACATAATAAAAGTAAAACTTGATAAATATGGCTAATTGAAATTTAATATAGAGCACAAGTTTAATTAGGAATACATAAAAATTCAAGTACATGACCATATAAAAGATATAAAAAAATAGATACATGAACTTTTTAGTTGAAATGCATTTGCAAATATTACTCAAACAAGTCATTTTTTCCCAACACGATTACAAACCCACACACTTACTATTGATATTCTCCCTATTTGAGGAGTAGGGAAGAAAGATGAAAGTTAAGAGTCTATTTCTTTTGGTTCTTTGGCCTTGTTGTGTAGTTCTAAGGATTTGGTCTGAAAAAATTATCTTTAATCGCTCCCCATATTTCTTTACATGAGGTATACATAACAATGGTAATATGGGTTGAAATTTATTTTTTCCCTTTATTTATCTTTTTTTCTTATCTTTCATACTTGATTGTTGATATCTTTCCTTTGTGGAGTTTTCTTGTGTGGATTATGGAATTTTCTTATACATGTACAAACAAAAAGGTAAATAGTAATAAATAACTCCTTAAAATATGGCTAAAAAATTTCTATAATCTCTGTAGAGATTTTAAGTCTATTTTTGACATAGTTGCATTTAGATTTAGCAAAAACAAAATCTATAAATAAAAATTATTGATGTTTTTTATATACATAAATTTGAATAACTTAAATTTGAGATATGATCAAAATATAACATGCTTTTATTTTCCATTTGAAATTATCTTTTAAGTTCCAAATTAATTAAAAATATGAGATTATTTTAATTTAAGCACATAATTATAAATAATGTAAGTAACCTCATATACTATTTAATTAAATGACAAAAAGTTTAAATTAAAAGGACATAAATATATAAAAATATGTGTTCACCAATAAGCATCTACTAAACCCATATATTTTTTAATAATCAGTAGTGGACCCATGGAATATAGATTTTGATTTCATGGATTAGTATGTCCAAGTTACTCATAGGAACTTTTTGCTAATGATGGAGCAATTTTTGGATGCCCAACATAATGAGGAAGAAGATATAACAACTGGAACATTTCTTGATGATGCTTCAAAAGCTCTCTATCATATATATTGGAGAGATGAACTAGATCCAAATTACGTGTAACAGTAAACAATGCTTGAGGTATTTGCTCAAAATTTAGGACTTATTATCCATAAGCAAGAACAATCACATGACCGTGGATGTGGATGTAATTATAGTGCTTAATTTGTTGTGTGTCATAGTGTAGTTTGATTTCCAACATGTATGACAATCCTTGTTAGATAATTTACAAACATTTACACACAAGGTCATGCAAAGTTAAATGTGGTAATTGTAGCACATGTGATAACAATCAAACCACATAGAGGATCAAACAATATATTACAAAGGAAGATAGAGGATATGGTTCTATTTAAATTACATTTACATACTTCATTGGTCATATACATATAATCTAATGAAAAGCCACAAAAAATTTAATGCCCACTAGCGTTTGTTTGAAGATAAGGAATTGAACTGTTGGATGTGGGACATCATTATTTAACCTTTTCCATATCTTAAACCTTGATTGATATGGTGTTTTCCATGTTGAGACACTATTATCATGGAATACCTGAAATGCCCCAAAAATTTCTAATTTTATAAATTATATTTAAATGATACTTTATTAGAAAAATTATTTAAATAAATTAATTTTATTAAAATCAAAAGGAATTTATTAGGAAAAAATTAAGAAGAAATTTGTAAGTATTTTTATTAGAGAAAATTTGGTATTTTAGATAATTAAAGATTTTATTTTAGAAATTAATTAAATAAATTATTTTATTTAAAATAAGAAGGAGAAAATAGTTTCAAATTAATATTAATTTTATAAATAATTTAATTGAAGAAAATTAGGGCGTTCTGCTAACTAAAATAGAATTTATGGAAAATCTTTCAAAAATCCTAATTTAGCCTAAAAAGTGATTCAAATATTATTTTATTTAAATATCCTAAATATTTTAATTAATTTAAATACCAAATATAATTAATTTTCCTTTTCCCCCTTTTCCTTTTTCCTTTTCTTTCTTCCTTTTTTCTTCTTTTTCTTTCTTCTTCTTTTCTTTTTCTTTTTCTTCTTCACCCGAACTGGGCCAGCTCGCGGCCCAATTTCTCTTCTTCCTTTCCCGCGGCCCAACCCGCGCGGCGTCGCCCTTTTTCCACCCCTTGACGCGTTACATTTCGTCCCTTTTATTCTCGCAACGCGTCGTTTCATTCAAACGCACCCCCTGGCGCCCGACCGACCCGGTTCACCGCCTTTCTTTTTCTTTTCTTTCTTTCCCGGCCGCCCGGTCCACTCCCCCTCCTCCTTCCTTCTTCCTCCCCTCTCCTCCGTCAACGCTGCTGCAACTCCCGTCCCCAAAAATGGCGGCGCCGACTACGAGGACTCTGATCGGCCGAGTCACCTCTCTTTTTCTCCCTCTCGACCCGCACATGATCTTGGAATGATCGATTATCGTCAAATCTCACTCGTTCCCTCTCCGTTGCTTCTCGAAGCTTCGACCCAACCAAAATGATCAATGATCGATTTTTGCCACCGGCCACCCAAACCCTAGCATCTAATAATATCCTACCGACCTCCAAAACTCTATTAAACCATCTAAACTCTATAAATAGCTTAGTTGTGGATGTTTTTGAAGCTTCTTCTTTCTCGAAACCCTAAGTGAGAACCGCCCGCCACCTCCCCTTTAGCCACCTCATTCTCCGCCGTTAGCTAACCTCGCCGCCTCTTCTCCCTTCCAATCTCTTCCCTGAATTACCCTCTAATTAACTAAACCATTTTTGACCTTCAATTCACCTTGTACGATCCTCCATTATCGTGCAAAGTTGGCTAGTCCTCTCGCCAGAAAATTCCACCCCAAAACATTAAACCACCATCCACCACCGCATCCACCGCTTTTACCACCTTCTAAACCACCCAATATCTCCTGCTAAGTCTCCTCCACCAAACCATAAGCTTATTTTATTTTTCTCCTTTCCTCTTCCCTCTTTTTCTTCATCTTTACCTCTCTTAGATCCATTTTCCGGCCATCTCCGGGAACCACCGGCGTTTCCACCCATACCCTCCAACTCAAGGTGAAACCCTAGACCTTTTAAACACTTACTTTCGATTTATTGATAATTATTATGCTTTTATCCTAATTTTTAATGTTAATTCGATTCTAATTATTATTATTATTATAATTATCATTATTATTGTTATCAACTGTAATCTAATGGTTAAATCTTCTTTACAGGTTTGTGAGTATTATTGAGTTAGAAAAACTATTATTCTCGAATTTTAGTTATTTAATAGAATTAGTACATGTTTACTATTATTATTAATAATATAATTAATATTATTATTATTAGTGTAATTAATTATTTAATAGTGTAATTATTTCAGGAGGCGTAGAAACCTAAAATTTTAATTAAGCCTCGCAACTTTTGCCTTTTATTACTATTATTAGCATTTTTAACATTATTACGAATATATTATCATTTTTAGCACTATTTCCTTTTATATTATAAGTATATATATGTTATTACTACTACTACTACTACTACTACTACTACTAAATTTGTTATTATTATTATTATTATTTTTTTTCGATAAGTAGAAATTGTATTACTAATCGAAAAGGAGATTACAAGCGTGCATTAGATGCAATGACATCCAACAAACCTAGCCACTGCCCAAACTCAACAGAAAGAGGAGGGGTAACAAAAATACTAGAAACTTGCACAATAATACATTTCAAAAGAGCTCCTAGCCGTCTAGATTTGTTCTGAAAAATTCTAAGATTTCTTTCATGCCAAATAACAACTATATAAGCAACAAAAAGAGCTCCCAATAGATACTTCTTCTTATGTGCCTGCCTTGTTCTAGTAAGCAAAGACTTGATCTCTTGCTCCCATCCTAAAATAGGGCCACTTCTGCCAGCTAGCCTTCTAATAGTCTTCCAAATAAGTGTAATAGCAGGACAAAACAGGAAAAGATGATCTCTAGTCTCCTCCTACTGTTTACAAAAAATACACAGAGAGTCCACAGTCATGCTCATCTCCTTAAGTCTTGCTTTAGCCAAGAGCCTATTTCTGCATGCAAGCCAAACCAAGAAACGTACCCTAAGAATAGAGCCTGGTCTCCAGATCAGATTAGCCCAAACACATTTGGCCTGTGGAGTTCTAAGGGCCTTATATGCTGATTGAATGGTGTACTCCCTCTGCTTTGCTATACATTCTACTATAAAATCCTTCACTACAGATCTGCTATGAAGAATCTTGAGAAAAAGCCATGAATTGTAAGATGAAGGTGAGTAATCCCAGACAGTACCTTGCTTAATGTACAATGCATGAACCCACTTAACCCACAGTGTATCCTTTTTTTCAGCTATGTTCCACAACAGTTTTCGCAAAGCACAAACATTCCATAGCTGTAAGTTTAATAAGCCAAGGCCACCTTCCTGTTTTGGAGAACAAAGAGACTCCCATGCCACCAGAGTAGGTTTCCTGATAGTCAATTTACCTGACCAAAGGAAAGTTCTACAAAGACTAATAAAACAGTGCAACACTTTCTTAGGCAGGAGAATAATTTGACTAAAGTAGAGTTGTATGCTGTATAACGCTGATTTAATGAGTTGAACTCTCCCAACATAAGAAAGAAATAAAGTACTCCAATGCCTTAACCTAGCAGACATCTTGTCCAACAATGGTTGTAACTGAGCAGCAGTTAGCCTTGCAGAAGATAAAGGCAAGCCCAAATAATTAATTGGAAAAGTGCTTGTTGGATAACCAAGAAGATGAAGAATACTGAACTGATTCTCTATGGCAACTCCTCCAAAGAAAACTGAACACTTGTTAGGATTCACCATGAGGTCTGAGACTGCAGCAAAATGGCTCAATACCTCCTTCAGACATAGGACACTTTGTAGAGTTCCTCTATAGAACAAAAGAAGGTCATCTGCAAAGTTCAAATTAATGAGCTGGAGTCTTTTACATCTTGGATGAGCTTGAAACCTTGGGTCAACCCATAGCTTCTTCAGAGTTTTACTGAAATAATCCATAACCAGCACAAAAAGATAGGGAGAAAGAGGATCACCCTACCTCAACCCTCTTTTCCCAGAGAATGGGGCAGCCAAAACACCACTAAAGGAGTCAGAATATGAGACAGAAGTAACACATGCCATAATCAATTTAATAACATGAGGAGGAAAGCCATAAAGATTTAGAATTTTCTGCAGAAAATCCCAATTCACCATATCATAAGCCTTCTTGAGATCTACTTTAATCATGCATCTTGGTGATATTCCCTTATGAGAGTATCTCCTTACTAATTCATGGGCTAACAAAACATTTTCACCAATGTTTCTTCCTTTAATGAAAGCATTTTGAGAAGGATCAATAAGCTGAGGCATAAGGGGTTGTAATCTCTGCACCATGACCTTAGCAATTATTTTGTATAGCACATTACAGCATGCTATAGGTCTAAATTCATTAACCCTATTTGTAGCAGAATGCTTAGGGATGAGAGTGAGAGATGTAATATTCAATCTTCTAGGGAGAAAACTAGTAGAGAAAAAATCTCTTACAGCCTAGATAATTTCTTCAGCAATAATAGGCCAAGAAACTTTATAGAAACCAATAGAGAAATCATCAATGCCTGGGGATTTTGTATCCCCCATGGAAAACACAACATTTCTTACCTCAAGTTCAGAAACAGGTGTAGAAAGTCCAGCAAATAAATGAGGAGGAGCCTTGCAGGATTCTGCTAAAGTAATATTTCCCTCCATAGCAACCTCAGTGCCCAACAGCTCTTGATAGTATGAATTGAATGCTGCATGAATGCATGGTGCAACTCTGATCTCATTATTATTAGAATCAATCAACATAGCTAAAGTCTTCCTTTGCTGTCTCTCTTTCACCTTGGCATAAAAATACTTATGGTTTGAATCACCACAAGAAAGCCAATTATTAGTAGCCTTCTGTTTATAAAAAAGCTCTTCACAGTGCAGCAGATGAAAATAGTTCTTCTCTTTCTCCTGCAATAAAAGTCGATTACCCTGTTGTCCAGGATTATCTAAACAATGTGTCTGCAGAGCTGCCACTTCCTCTCTAGCAACCATGACTTTGTGTGAAATGGAGCCATATTTATCCCTATTGAACAATTTCAGCTCCTGTTTAAGCAAGCTCAATCTTTTAGAAATTTTCAGCAGCAAATTTCCTCCCATCTTGATCCTCCATACATTCTGAACCATAGGCAAGAAATCTTCAGATTCTATCCAGAATTGAAAAAATTTAAAAGGTTTTGGACCAGTCAAGCAATCAATAATATGGTGGGTAAGAACTGGACTATGATAAGAGATAAGGGGACTTAGATACTCTGCCAAAGATTGAGGATAGGCAGAAAGCCAGGGTAAGTTGACCATGGCCCTATCCAATTTACACAAGACCTCCTCTTCTCCCTGTCTATGGCTGGACCATGTATAATGGCAACCCTGACTTTGTAGATCACATAGCTGGAGCTCATTACAAAAACTTCTGAAATCTTACACATCTGAGACATTAAGAGATCTACCATGAAACTTCTCAGAATCCTACAGCACCACATTGAAATCCCCTATAAGCAACCAAGGCTCCTGCCCAGGTGAATTCTCCTTCAACCACTGCCATAAAGATTGTCTTTCCCTTCCTGAATTAAAAGCATACACAAATGCAACCCAAAAACTGGAATTTGAGTGAACATGAGTACCATGGCACAAAATAGCCTGCTCATGCATTTTATGTAGTCCCATTATCCAAACTGAAGGGTTCCAAAGAATCCATATTCTGCCATTAGGATGGTGAGAATAATTAGCAAGAAAATTCCAACCTTGAAAAACTCTAGTAAGAATAGCACCTGAGTTTGCTTCCTTAACTCTAGTTTCCAATAACCCTACCAACTCCACTTTATGTCTAGCACAAAATCTTTTGACTTCCTTGTGCTTGGAAGTCTTATTCAGACCTCTCACATTCTAGGTACTAATCATGACTAGCATGATCAAAATTGGTAACCATTCCACTTTGATCCATTATCTCTGTATGAGTAGAGCCTGAATTACCCTCCAAAAAATATTGAAAACTCACCATATTAGCTCTGAATCTAGTAATCCTAGGTTCAGTAAAATGAACCTGTTTCTGCACTGCCTTTTTCTTTCTGGATACACTGCCTTCCAGTACTCCTTCTTCAGTAGCATCAATAGTGGCAGGACATGCAGGAGACTTTAGGTGATCAACCATCTCAATAGGTAACTGTTCCAGAACCCCAGCTTCAGATGTAAGACAGGGAATAGCTCCATCATTCTTGGCAATTTCAGCACCCTGTGCAGAAGTGTCCTGTGCAACCTTATGCACATGATCAACATCAATAGGCCATTTTCCTTTCCTGTTATCTCTAACCATTCTCCACTCACCTTCAGATGTAGAGCCAATATTAGTACCATGCTGTAATTTCATGCATCTCTTCTGATCATGACTATAACAGTCACAAAGAGGACAATAAAAAGGCCTCCATTCATACTCAAATTTTTGTTCAATCTCTATCCCCTCTGGATCCAAGATCATGAAAGACTCCAGCAAAGGTTTCTTAACATCCACCTCCACTAATATCCTTGGATAAGAAGCCTTGTATCGAGATGCACTTATGGAATCATTGCAAATAGGGTTTCCCACTGCACTTGCTAACTTACCAAGGGAGCTTCTGGACCAAAATTCCAAAGGAAGATTAGGAAATTTAATCCAAAGGGGAAGCACCTGCAACTCATCAGGATTAAATTGCAGTATTCTATGCCATCTTTTTAAGACAAAAGGCCTATTAAAGAACATCCAATGATGGCTAAGCACCCAATCAACCTCCTGCTGAGTTTGAAATTTAAACAAAAAGAAACCAGAAGTGTGCAAAATAAGTTGAGGGGTCTTAACTGTAGTCCAATGCCTCAGTATAAAATTTTGCATCTGTGTGAAAGAAGGAGCCTAGCCATAAACAAACCCAATCAAAGTATTTACCCAGAGAGCTGCTTTAGAATCAACTTCCTCCCTATCCAATTTAACAATCACTCTACCCCTTTCATATAAAGGATGTTGAAAATCCAGATGTTGTCCATGACTAGGGTTTCTGTTACCAATAACCACATCTCTCCATGAAGATCTTGGGGGGGGGTGCTGGTTGAAGCCTGTTCCATACTGAATCTCTGGTATTAGAAGTAGGCTGAACCCCTTCTCTATCAATTGCATCGTCCAGAGGGGCTACTGTTTCATTGGAAATATTTGCATGGGAGATTCCTAGAGTAGATGGATGAATAACATGTCCATCCCTCATAATTTCTTGACCATCAACATTCAAATTAACGTCGATCATATCACTTTCATCAGGGAGTATATGGACGCTATCTCCTACAGCCATTGTTTCTGAGAAATCTGATACTTTCTTTGCAGCAACCACTGAAAAACCTCCATCCACATTATTTCCACTGTCCAGAGCCTTAGCAGCAAACTGTTCTTGTGATCTAATACCAGGTGAAGATCTCTTCTTCTTGGCCATGGTCGAAACTCTCTCAAACCCTAGGAGAGAGGAGAGAGCAAACCCTAGCAGCCGTTTTTTTATTTGTTTATTATTATTATTACTACTACTACTACTAAATTTGATTATTTATTTTAATAATATTAGTATTAGTATTATCTTGGAAAAGGGGCCGAAGCATTTATTTCACCTTATTTTTGAATAATGTCCTTTTTATTGTTATTATTATTATTCTTATTTATATTCTCATTGATATTATTTTAGTATCATTATTATTATTAAGGTAAAGTATTTAACCCTATATTATCAACTTTTATAATATTTCTGTTATTTCTATATCTTTAGCAAAGTTATAATTTTATTAATGTTATTTTATTAGTATGTTGCTATTTGGTCAAAGCCTTATGGAGGAGTAGGAGCGTACTCCAAGATCGGTTTCATTTTAGGTAAGGGGTGCTAAGGCCGTTTGTGTGCTTATATGCATTCTGTGTTTCGCATATTATGTATCCTATGTTTATTATTATTAATCATTTTGTATGTGGTATGACATAGATTTGAAGTATGTTTTTGTATGACATGTGTACTATGTGATGCGACGATATGTGTTGTGACCTTGTAAGACATGCATGAGAGGATGTCGATGTGGTTTGTGTGGGAGAAAAGGATGAAAAATGAGGATGGAGAAAGAAGTTGACTAAGGGAAGTGAGTTGACCTAATTTTATGGTTTTTTTTAAGGAATAATCTGATGTATGGTTTTAGGTGGAAGAATATAATTTATGGTTTTATGCGGAGAATATAATATATGGTTTTATTTGGGAGAATATAATTTATGATGTTATATGGGAGAATAAAATTTATGGTGTGTTTGGGAGAATCTAATTTATGATGTTAATTGGAAGAATCTAATTTATGATGTTATATGGGAGAATCGAATTTATGGTTTGTTTGGGAGAATTTAATTTATGATGTTATTTGGGAGAATCTAATTTTATGATTTGTTTGGGGGAATCCAATTTATGGCTTTGCTTGGAAGATTCTAATTTGTGATTTTATGTGGGAGAATCTAACTTGTGGTCTTGTATGGGAAAATCTAATTTGTGGTTATGAATGGGAGAATTTAATCAATTGTATGGTAAGGATGAATCTTCGATTTTATGTGATTTGAATCTAGGGTTTGGTAAGGATGAATATTTGGTTTGGTATGGACGAATCTTTGAGTTTTATATGGTTTGAGTTTAGGTTTTTGTATGACGGAATCTAGGGTTGCATGGCGTTGGACTTTGCATGGCGGTATTAGGGTTTGCATGGTGGAGTTAGGGTTTTACATGGGAGGTGTAACGTTTGCATGCAAGTGAAATTTATGTGTGGAAAGTTGATTTGGGATGTGAGGAAGGTAATATAAGTGTTGTTTGGGTGTTTGAACACTTTGGGTGAAAAATAGTACGTAGGACATTATAAGGGTATGGAGGAGATTGAATTAGGGTTCGGAGTGATTAACTATGGGGTTGTTGTGATTAACTAGGGTTGGAGTGGATAATTATGATTCGTTATGGTTAATTAATGTCTGGAAGGGCTAATTATGGTTGTTATGGTTAAATAGGGTTTGGAGTGGTTAATTATGGTTTGTGGTGGTTGATTAGGGTTTGGTGTGGCTACTTAAGGTTTTTGTTGTATCATGTGTTTTTGGTGATTAAGGTGTAATTATGAGAATGGAATCGATGATTTTTGATGTGTGGAGTGTTAAAATGATTTAGGTGATGTGAGGTGGAGTAATAGGGGATGTTAAGGCCTAAATTATTGTTTCAGGATAAAACCGTAGAGTGAGATGTGAAGTAGAATTGGAGGATAAGTGTAAAGGGAGCGATTCATGCATGTCTAGGGTTTGGTGGTAGCACATGTGTAATTGGTGAATAAAGTATGATGATGAATATGGAATTTATGATTTATGATTCATGCTTGTCCATGGTGAAAGCCTTTGAATAAAATATTTAAGACACTAATTACTTAAAGTGGAAGATATTGAGATGGGACCAGCCGATCCACCGGTCAGTAATAGTGGTTAGGGTTTTACCCTATGTGCGACCGATCCACCGGTTAAAATAGTGGTTAGGGTTTTACCCTATTGTGACCGATCCACCGGTAATAATAGTGGTTAGGACATGATGTCCTATTGTGACTGGCCCACCGGTTATAATAGTAGGGGATCCCGATCTCAATGAAAATAAACCAGAGTTTTGCTAAGGCAAATAAAAGACACTAATTACTTACAATGGAACATCATGCGAGGAGGAACCGAACCGATCCACCGGTTAGGAATAGTGGTTAGGGTTTTTACCCTATATGTGACCGATCCACCGGTAATAATAGTGGTTTGGGCATGATGCTCTTTTGTGACCGATCCACCGGTAATAATAGTGGTTAGGGCTTGATGCTCTATTGTGACCGACCCACCGGTTATAATAGTGGGGTGTTCCTATGCTCGCATGGATTGATAAAAGGCATGGTGTGAATTGAACTCTGATAAGAGATTAATGAAATGATTAATCTGGATTATATACGGGCCGTTTTACTTTTACCTGCTTGATCATATGCATTTATGATTATGCCCTTTTATGTTCTACATGATTTATGTGTTTATGTGTTGGCCTTAGTGCTCGGTTACCTTACTCAGTACGTAGCGTACTGATCACCCTTTTCATGGGTGCTGCTCATTCCCACGAGTAGTATGCCCTTCTGATTTGTGCAGGTGGGCGATATATTAGTCGGGGTGGAGTGTTGAGCATGTTTGGCTCGAGGTTCAAGAGAGTTGTGGTCGTATTTCAGTCTTTATGCAATTTTATTTCCTGCTATTATTTCTTTGTATTGGAGTATTTATCCTCTTTGATTTCGCACTCTGATTTCTAGTTTATTACGTTTATAAACGTTTATGCGTACTTTGATTTTAAGGTATGATCTTTCGAGTTCTTTTATGAACTATTGATTTGAATTTAATGTAAATCTTTTATTAGCCTTAGCGTTTGGTATTGGAACGGTCGGAGAGAACCGGTCTAGTACTAAGTGTGGCGGTAACATTCCCAGAATTCACAGGTTTTAAGTGTTTCTATTTTAATTACTTCCGCTTTAAAAAAAAAGTAGTGAATTTTGGGGTGTTACAATACCCGTTATACAACATGCTTTAATAATAATGGAAAATTTTCTAAGAGTTGTATTTATAGAACAAATTATCATAAGAAAAATTAGGACTTTGATGGTAATATTATAATAAGACATAACTAATCACATACTGATATGTAGTGTATGCGTTCCATCAAGAAATATATATTTACTTTATTTTCACAATCCTTCATATCATGTTGTGCCACTCATGGTATAAATAAAGTGTATCATCTCATTTTTTTTTGAAAACTAGAGTTCTTTAGGGAATTTTTTTAATTAAAATAAAGTATCCCATTTTGCACATTTATTATATCCTTTGATGAAATTGAAACACTTGTTTCATTTTAAAAATATTTTGCTTTTGTTTCATAACCCTTTCTCATATGTTTGTGCCCATGAGCCCTTCTGAGTCACTTTTAGCTATCAAACTTATTTATGATCATCCTAATTCTTTGAATCCTTATTTTTTTAGTCTACTATGACTTTTCAAAATTTTTTTGGAGATCTATAGGAAAAAAGTATTATTCATGTTTAGGTTAGCCTTATTTTAGTGTTTTAAGCCTCAAAATAACCCTTTTACCTATCCAAAATTTACAAAACTTTAGGGATCACAACAGTTCAGTGTTATTGAGCTCAAAACAATTTAAAAATATTCTATAACTAATTTTATAATTTTTATACTTCCTTAGATATTTTTAGATGCATATACTTCATCAATTTTTTTTCTTAAACATCATTCTAACCTTTATGAGATTGAGTCCTAAACTTCCAATTGTAAAAAAAAGAAAATCTAATAAATGGATGAAATTAGTCCATGTATGTTGAAATTCCTAGGCACACCCACACAAAAATTATCAAACCTAGTAAAGTTACTAAAATGCCTTTTATACACTTGATTAAGTAAAATGAAATGTCTACCACCTATAGTTTTCACCACATGATCATATTATAGTCATCATCTTCAACCTATTTTCTTCTCTAGGATATTCATGGACTAAGAAGCCACCACAACCATAGCACTACCTTTTCTCACATCCAAAGCTACCACAAATCCTTTATTTTTCTTCCTTTTCTACTCATTTGCTATAGGAATTAATCCGTTGGCATTTTTAACTATGTAAAGGTGGATTAGTTATTAGAAATTTTGAAAATCCACCATTTTTGTTAAATCTTTGATTTCTTCTCTTCTTGGGATATTTGCTTAGGTAAACACTTCCTTTCCACTTTTAGATAAAATTTGGTATGTTTGGTTGAATTTTTGATATTTTTATTTTAGGCCTTTCTAATCTTATATTTGTTTTGTTAAATTAATGATATCATGTTAATCTTGATAATTAATAGATTAATTTTGATGTATAACATAATATGATTTGATGATCCTAAGGATGATATATTTTTCTTTTTAATTGAAGTTTTGTATGATTTAGGGGTTTTCAATCTTTTGAGTGTTTTATGAAATTGATTTAGGGGGTTTATAATTTCTAATATTTGTTTGAAATTCATGAAATTGTAGGTGTTCTTTGTGTTCTTCATATTTTTTACTATATTCAAAGTGTTCTTACCTAATGACACCCTAATTACCCTAAATAGGGTTTACTCTTGGACTAATCATATTTATGACAAATATTCTCATTGAAATGAATCATTAACTCAAAAATGACCTTTAGGATAATTAGCGGTCAATGGTAAACCCTTGGACACTAACCATTAACCTTTTTCATATTAGTAGGAAATTAGCATAAATATTAATTTTTAGTAATAAAATATTTTTTTTGTTTTTATTATACGTGTCTCAGTATAAAATAATATTTTTCAACTGATAAAGAGTGATATTATTAAATAGTGTTTTTTTTTTCAAATTTGACATAAGACCTTGTCTTAACTTGGTTAAGCTACTTTTATCTGCAATTTCTGTTGATTTTGGTCCTAACGGTAAAAAAGTGATTTTTAACATTTTTGCATTGTTTGAGGTTATTTGAACATGTGAATTAGGTTTCAAGGCTTAAAAGTGTGTTTTACTTCTTGAATGACTAAGTTGATGAATAATATGATAGATTGGACTTTAAGGCATGACTGACCTAAGTTTGACTTTCAATTTCTTTTGGGATTATTAACTGGTAAGAAGTACACCATTTTTATTTTAAGAAAATTATTTCTCGTGTCATTTGGAATCTAATTTTAGATTTTTTTCTTGTGTCCTCTAGCCTTTGATTTTTGTGTTTTCCTATATTTTTTTAATGATCTTTGGATCTGTGGTGATCTTTTGAATCATTAGTTTTCATTATTTGACTAATCTTGATAATATCTAGGGTTTTCTATTATAATTCAACACTTATGTACGTTATGTGTCATATGTTCTATATGAATTTTCTTTTATGGAATATACTTTGTTTTGGCATTATAAAAACACAGTCCTATGGATTCTCATTTTGCATTCTCATAAAATGCTAGGGGTTACTAGTCATATAGTAACTTGTTGTGTTTTCTACTCCATATGATCCTTTGAAATCTATAGGGGTATGCATACTTAAGAATTAGAATATCTTTGGTGAGACTAAATTAGCTAAAGTCTATTGGTAGTGGATGAGATGTCTGAGTTGTAGTGGCATTTATGGTTCTGGGCTAGGTAGATGTTTGAGTCCTTGTATAAACCCCTCGGTGTTAGTATATTCATTTGTAGCGGAGAGAGATGCTTAATTGGATTTTATGCCTTTATTATTTTCAACCTTAAATTTTTTCATTGTGGTAAGGCAAGTGTCCCTATACCCTTATTTTTTATACCGTGTTGATATTATTTGTGCTCCATTGGTTACTTCCATTGGTGGTAAAACTAAATGTTTAGGCTTATGCTTCAGAGTTCACATCCATATGCCTATGGCCTATGTGATTTTCTTGAGTATGTCCTTAGCTTATATGTTTTATGTGACACTTGTAGAAATGCATGCTAGAGATTCTATAGGTTTGGCCTTAGTCCTCACCATGCTTATTGAATCTAGTGTGATTGCATGTTTTACTTGGTATACCCTCGTGTTATAAAAAATTGTATATTATTCATCTACCTTAGGTTGCTAACGTGAATTTGCTTACTTAAGTGTAAGCATTTATCATGTAGGCTTTCTTATCAACATGATTTATGAGTATTTCACTATCAAATCATGTCTCATTTATTTTATATCATTTACATGATTAGTTTCTTAGTTTCATCATGTATTATGCATATTACGTAGCCATGCTATCACTTATAATAGGTTGTGTTTACTTAGTATGCTAGTCATATTGATGCCACACCATTTTAGTTCTTACATAGGTATCTCATATTTTGCTTGTGTGGGGTTGAGAGTCTCGAGTTCTTAGTTGGATCTATAAGTGATTAGATCCTTAGGGTCTTGCATTATATTTTATTTTTGCTTCTGTTCAACTCTATTAGATCTTTTAATCTTGTATTTATTTTTTGTATAGTTTTATAAGTCTTGTATTAGACGTGAATGAGGTGACAATCACACTTACCCCTTAGAATACGACTTCACTTTTTATACTTACACCTGACATATGTTAGGTATTTGTTATACCTCTTCTATGTTGGATGTTGAGGTAGCACCTTGCATTTCTTATCTAAATTACATAAATTATGTTATAAAAACAATTGGTTATAAAAATAGGGGTGTGACATGAAGTGTTATCTTAAGATAAGCATACAGATAATACATAGTATTGAGTGAGAATTTCCATCTAGTGTGCATGTGGAGCATGTTCTTCCTAGTAAATGATATTATGGAGTCAATCAATTATCATAAATTGTAACATGCTCTTATACATCTGATGCCTTACCCAAACCTTGCATTACAACTCTATACTGATTCAAATCCACTTATTTTCATCTCCAATCATATCATACACTAACGATCTAAAGCCAAAATTACCATCTCTATACACACTATATAAGCTATGAGTATATGGTATTAAACATTTTAAACGGCTCATATATGGAAATTGTATCTCACCTGATGATATATTAGATGTATGGGATGATAATTATCCTCAACCCTAGTCTTGCCTACAACCTTGACCACTAAGTTGACATGAATATAAACTAATTCAACGTTGAGTTGATCATGAATGACTTAAATACCTTTGATCCATATACTCCCAATTTAAGGGATTCCTTATAATAGAAGTTTACATTGGACAACCCCTCCATTATTATTATTGATCATTCTATATTAACTTTCTTCAAGGAATGACATTGTTAAATTGAATACACTTTAGATGGGGTGGATAGTGTAGAATGAAATATAATGGTACATTAAAATTTGACTTAATTTATAGTGGTTTAAGGGTGCAATGTACCTCTACATCAACTACTAAAAGATTTTCCTTTTAGATTTTAAAATAGTCCTTTATTATGTGTTGATGATTATCACTCTTCTAAGTTTATGAGCTTGAAATATAAATAACATCTCCAAGAGCTAATTTACACCTTAGCCTACTTATCCTCTCTTAGATTTATGGATCTATAAATTGAATGGCCTCTTCTAGGTATGCTTGACACACACAAACTCTTTGATGATTAAGTTTGAAGAGTGTTGTTTTGTTTACAAATGATTCCTCATGGAATACATTAATGAAAGTGTATAATCAATTGTGATGGAATTAAACACGGAAGATGAATAAATACTACAAGTGTAAGATCAATCTAGCTAAACATGAAGAACAAATTGGGTAATAGGTAAGTTTAATTTGGATTTGAAAGTATAAAGTCAAAATCCTCTATGATATTTGTAAGATATGAAAATGATGATTTTAGAAGAGTTGTGTAAGCTTCATAAATCTTTATCAAAGAACCAAACTCTTACATATATGGATAAAATGATGAAAGAAATCAGAATAACCCATTAAAGCTGTTGGGAGTAAAAAGGTACTTCAACTATTGAATTCCAATGGACAGAAAATCTCTCAAATGCCTAGACCATTCAATCAATTTTATAATCTAGTTGATTGATTTCTCAAACTAGTTGATCATTTTATCTAGCCATTCAATGTGTTGAATTTAAGGATAAAATTATTTTCCTAGAAAGTAAACCAATCAATCATTTTGATACACCAATCAATAAGTTAACTAACCAACTGATGTGTTGAAGTCAAGGCTAAAACACATTTTTCATGATAGCAAACCAATTAATCAATTTTCAAACTAGTCAATGGGTTTGTAAACTAGTTGTTTGATGGAAAAATTTACAATACTATACACCTTTATAAAACTACCATAACATGAGCTAGAGAGCTTAAAATTGAGTTTCATATTTTTTTTACTTTAAAATATACATATTAATATGTCCAAATAGGTATTATTCACCCAAAAAGATGTCTATGGAATTTGTGGTGAATTTTGCAAGTTCGCTTATATAAAAAAAGGCTTAAGAAAATATTGATTTTAAATATCATTTTGTGTAAATTCTTATAAACATAGAAATTATTTTAAGACCTTGTAAAATAATTTTTAAATAGGATTAAATAAATCAAATCATTGAAAAATCTAAGTGCTCAATATGTAAATCATATGTACATAAAACCTAAGACTATAATATACTCCTTGAAGCTTAAGTCTTGATTTCTTAAGCACACTTACTCATCTCTAGAGGATGCAACTGGATTATATGGGTCGGGTTTGGGTCAGATCAATTTGGTTTAGGTTAAAATCGGGTTATTATGCAATATGATTGGGTTCAAGTTTGATTTGGGTGTCTTTCAAGTTTCTATTTGATTTAGTTAAAGGTGATATGGGTCAGGTCTGTATCGACTCTGATTTTTTTGTGCTGTATCCAAGTCTAACCCATTGGGTTTCTTTGAGTTCGAGTTTGATTTGGGTTTATATATTCGTAGTCTGATTAGGTTTGGATCAGGTGTATTTTGGTCTATAAACTCTAGATAGTATCAAATTTTGGCTAGGTTAATTTAATTTAGAATTTATATTAACATTGATTATTATTAATCTAATTTAATTAACAAATTAAATTTTACAATTTATTATTATTTTTATAATCATAGTAATGTTTATCATAATATATCTAATGATATATCAAATTATTGTCATAAAATATGCAGTAGTAGTAGTAGTAGTAATAGTAGTAATAATAATAATAATAAATTATCAATATTAATATTACTATTATAATAATCATTATAAATACATTTATAAATGTTATTTTATAATAATGATTTTTATAATAACTATAATTATTATGTTAATTATACTAATAATAATAATCATTATAATTAATTATCATCATCATCTTTTGATATATAATAATCATTATTATTAGTAGAAATACAAATATATATTTTTTCCATTTTTATTATAATAATATTTATTATAATTATTATATTTACAATTATAATTTTTATTTTTATAATAATTAATACTCACACATAATAATAAAATAACAACAACAACAACAGCAACAACAACAACAACAACAATAATAATATATGAGGATAAGGGTCTACACACATGTCTATTTATGTAATTATACAAGTACTTAGTTGCATGTAACTTTTTTTCTTTCAAATAAGTAGTTATCGAATAATTTAAGTTATTAATGGAGTTTAACAATGAATATGGATCATTTCAAATTATATTTAGTAATCAATTACCTTCTAGTAAATAATTAAGTTTTAGAAACTATCCTTTACTGAGTTCGTTCTACCGTGACCCTACCATTCTTAGCTATTATAAACAACCTAGTAAATTTTAGTATAACCGTTGTATATTTTATGAAAAACAAAATATAAGAGTTGATATCACTGTACTTGGATCAGGGAGGAAGACATAATGTGTGAGGACTATTATATCACAAAATATTCATAGGTATTAAACCGATATTTTAAAGCATGTTTTCTTATATTATAGTATCCCTTTTTATTATTGTAATATTAAATTACTATATAGGAGCGTACGATGTTATTCATTGTCAGTAAATTAGGTTTGTTGTTAATCAGATACCTTTTGTAGATACAATTAATAATAACTTTATAATGTTTACAAGAATAAAAGAAAGAGTAGGGGAAACCAAATGGTGTTGTCTACCACAACTCTTATTTTCATATTTTTTAAAAGTAATGTCTACATCTTTAATTCATAGTCCTAATTCATCAAGTCATAATTTCTATACATCCAACTATGGCATATGTCATTAGTTATAGTAGAAAATAGTACAAGTCCTATATTAAGACACATTGAAGACTTTATTTAAAAAAAATAAAAATAAGAAGTAACAATTGATTAATGATGTAGTATAGTAGTAGGTGATGAAGTACCAACCTTTGGGCTTAGTTTTAAGAATTTCAATTTGATTGATTTATGTAATAATAGCCTCCAAAGATGTTGACAACTTGACTTTAGTTTCCAAACAGAAAAAATAACAAGTATTAGTATCAGATTAGTTTTTCTTACCGAGTTTAAATTTATAACTTATATTTGGAGGTAAATAATTGAATAAATAATCACTTATCACTTTATTTATTAGAGTAATTTCATGCAGCCTTAATTATTCTAGAATTAAAGGTTTATACATAAAATTATATGATAGACTCGAAGATTATTAAATTTAAGGATTTTGATAAATTTAGCCTAAAATAATTATAATACATTTCACCCAACATTAATAATATATTGTTATTAACTCTATGATTAATTGACTAGTGAGCCTTTAGTGATCAAATCACATTTCAAGTAACCTAGTTACTTTTTTAACTACTCACAGGTGAATTAATGACTATATTTTGATATATATGATATTATTTTTATAATATATGATTTATGATGTTTTAAAATTTAAATATTGAGTAACCTTTATAACTTTATTTTGCTAATTTATTTATAATGTATATAGGTGTTTGTGTGATTTTATATTTTATTGGTGATCATATGAAATTTATGGTACATGTATTCATATGATATTATTATGAATATGTGATATTTTTTAAGGTAAAAGATGAAATATTATATCAAGGATCAAATGTTACAAATGAAATTGTAGAAGTTATCTATCCTTCCAAGCAAACTAGCAAACTTTTCCCTCCTATTATATTGGAGACAAAGAGATGACATAGTCAAAGTAATCCTATGAGCTACCCCTTTCAAATCCCAAGCTCTATTAAAAAAGATACAATTATTTCTAGCTTTCCAAATCTCATAGAAAGCAACATCATAAAAACTAGAGTAAAAATGAGAGGTGACAGCCTTCCTGCATCTTCTTCTTGACAAAGAGGCAAAAACCCCTGCAATGGAGTTGTTCCTTACTTTGAAACCACCACCTTGACCTATAGCAGATCATATTTTATTCAGCTCAATACACTGACATAAAAGATGTAACAGAGTTTCATCATGAGTGCAAAAACAACACTACTGATTGATGGTAGGCAGAAAGGTGCTAATATGATCTTTAGTGGGAATCTTGGAATGTGCAGCTAACCATAATATAAATTTATGCTTAGGAGCTGCAAAACTTGACCACACAGTTCTCCACTAGGCCACCTGAGGTGCAGCATATCTGATAGCTTCATAAACCTCAGCTATAGAGTAGGCTTTATCACTCTGCCATTGCTGGAAGACAGGTAAGAGGACACACCTTAAGGAAAATATTTTTTACAGTAACCCTGAAGCAGTGCAGGGTAGGCTGTAGGAGGCCACATCTTGCATTTTGATATAGTAAGCATGCACCCATTTTATCCAAAGGGCATCTTTATCCTGAGATAAGTGCCACAATATTCCAGGAAAATAGATCTAACAAGCCCAAACCTCCTTCCTTCTTCGGTAAACATACCACATTCCAAGCCACTAAAGCCCTCTTAGTAGGAGAAACTTTGTCAGACCAAAGGAAATCCCTGCACAGGGCCACCACCTTATGAATAATATTTTTGGGGAGAATAAAATTTGACTCCAGTAATTAGTTATGCATGTGATCACAAATTGTAATAGTTGAACCCTTCCAACATAATAAAGAAGATTATTTGCCCAATGTTGCATCCTACCAGATATTTTATGAACCAAATCCAACATATCTACAGCTTTGAGCCTGGAGGCATCAAGAGGGACACCCAAATATTTGAAAGGAAACATACCTTCTTGAAAAGGAAGAATAGATTTAATAGCTTGCTTTAACCTCTAATCAGTACCTCCCAGAAACACCGCACATTTTGTAGGGCTTATATGGAGACCTGAGCATGCAAAGAAATTATCCAAGACCTCCTTAATGGCCTTCATATAATATACATCAGCTTTGCAAAAAATTAAGAGGTCATCTGCAAAACTTAGATTGATAATATTCAACTTCCTGCACTTGGGATGCCCCTGAAAATCATTCCTGCTCCATAAGGATTGGAAAGACCTACTAAGATACTCCATGACAATAACAAACAAAAAGGAAGATAAAGGATCCCCCTACCAAAGTCCTTTTCTCCCTTTGAAAGGAGGCTGCAAAACATTGTTGGCAAACAAGGAATAATATACTAAAGATACACAAGCCATGATTACTTTGAAAAAATGCACAAGGAAGTGCAGGCCTAACATAACCCTTTCTAAGAAATTCCAATCCACAGAATCATAGGCTTTCCTCATGTCAACTTTAATCATGCATCTAGGAGAAATACTCATCCGATTATACATATGCAACAATTCATGGGCCAAGAGAACATTATCACCAATTCTTCTTCCCTTCACAAAACCTGACTGAGACGGGTGGATAATGGAAGGTAGGACACATTGCAACCTCCCGGCTAACACTTTAGCCAAAACCTTATAAACCACATTGCAGCAAGCAATGGGTCAAAAATCAGCCAGCTTTATAGCATTTACAAATTTTGGAATAAGCACCAACTTAGACTGACCCATGAAAAAAGGAACAAATGTTTTTTGAAAACTCCTTCTAACCACCAACTCTATATCACCTCCTACCACATTCCAGACAGCCTTAAAAAAGTCCAGCAGTGAATCCATCAGGCCTAGGGGCTTTGAAATTTCCAATAAACCATAAAGCATCTTTGACCTCCTGAATAGAAATAGGTATTAATAAATCATGTTGATGTTGAATAGAAAGAAAGGGCCCCAACATCAAAACTTCTTCTGAAACATAGCTTGTAGCTACACCTCTATTACCCAACAAATCTGTATATAAAGTCACCAAAGCCTGAGCAATATCATTACTATCACAACAAATAGATCCTGAGTCAAGCTGAATCTTTCTAATAAAATTATGCTGTTGACGAGCCCTCATAAAAAAGAAAAAGAAATGGGAGTTAGAATCCCCCAAATGCGGCCATTTAATAACATATTTCTATTTGAGAAAACTTTCCTCACATGAAGCATAGAATTCATAGGTCTTCAGACTACATTTCTCTTCATGCTGCAGAGATAAACTGGATGGTTGCATTGCCAAAGCCTCTTGACTTCTTTTCAACTGATCTCTAGCCTGCTGTACTTTAGAAGAAAGAGCACCAAATTTCTCTCTATTAAAAGATTTCAACTTAAAATTAACAATCTTTAGATTGATCTGAAAATATAGATATCGGAAAAAGGCTTCCAACAACCGGCCACCAGAGCAAGAAAATGTGGATGCAGGGTTCACATATCATAAAACTTGAAATGACTTTTAAAATGGGGTTGAGAATCATTTAATGAAACCAGAGAAGGGCTATGATCAGAGAAAAGGGTCTCTTTAAATTGTGCACAGGACAGAGGACAAGGAAAATTAACCATGACTCTATCCAACTTAGCATAATTAAGTTCTCCCCTAAACTTCTATTGGACCAAGTAAATTTAAGGCCTGAGTAAACAAGATCATGAAGCAAGATAGAGTTACAACAGTCAACAACTTCAGAAACATCAAAAATGTTGATGACATTTCCTTGAAACTTCTCTACAGGTTGGAAGATAACATTAAAATCCCCCAAGACAATCCAAGGATCATTATCAACCTTATGATCTTGTAGAACCCGCCAGAGATCTTTTCTATTAGAACCTGTATTGAAACCATAGACAAAAGAAGCATAGAAAAGCAAGCTATAATAAACAGTAGAAACAGAAACATGTAACATTTGCTCATTGCAAAAGATGAGATGAACATCCCAAACTCTTCGATCCCAAAGACACCAAATCCTCCCATTAGAATATGAGCTATAATTTTCCAACCTGCTCCATTGATTACCCAGCTTCACACAAATGCCATTAGCATTGACACTTTTCACTCTAGTCTCCGAAATTCCAAATAAAGGAATTTTATGCACAGAGAGCCAGTGCTCCAACTCCTTTTGTTTTTAGGGCTTATTTAACCCTCTAACATTCCAGGCTCCTAGCGTGAGGATCTTGATTGGGATCCAAAAAAATTCACAATGATGGTTGACTGGGTTCTAACCCAAGGGGTCAGCTCTTTATGGAAATTGTTCAAATTGGAAAATTTATAAAGGTATTATTTACTATATGTGTTAATTTTGGAAAATGTTATTTATGTTAATTATGGAAATGTTATATGGAAGTTACTATTTTTAAAAAGTATCAAATATGGAAGGCAATCAGATTTCAAAAGGTGGATAATTAAGGAATGGATATGTATGTATGTTTAGGATGTGTTATATGATGATCACTTTAAATAAGACACTAAAATTTAAAGTGGAATATGGTAGTAGGATAAGGTCCTTCGGGGTTAGCCTCTTAGAGTTGGGGATCGATAAAGGTATTTCCTTAGATTATAGTGACATGTAGTTACTTAGTTTATTTACCTATCCAAGAGCTACTAAGGCTCCATGCCTACTATTAGGATATTTGGATCTCTTATAGGGTGTGCATACTTAAGGACTAAATAATCAAGGTTGGATTTTTCCCTTTGGTGTTAGGACCACTAGAATTCCCTATGAGGTGGATCTCTTGTGGTTTGTTTTGGTTGGTACTGGATGTTTTCAAATTTATTTGCTGGGTGAATCTCCTAGTTGAGGGTTTTCCACTTCACAAATAAAACTAGATTATGTGTTTATATGGTTACTAATTTAAGAGGCTTTTATAAACCGTGAACTAATATTTACCTTATCATTTGACTCATGCATGTTTGTGTTTGATGTATTATATTGATTTTATAAATTATGATATTTTCATTCTAAATAATGATTTATTTATTTGTTCACCTAATTAACTTATTGCATTTTTAAATAGGGTAGTGATAATCAATAGTGAGAAGAATACTCTTGTGTAGGTATATTGTGACCAAACTTGATGATGTATGCATGTTTGCAGATCGAGTTGAGAGAGTAGTTTGGCTTCCAAGGTTATATCTTTTGATGGTGTTTTGATTTCAATGGGTTTCAAATATAGTAGAGTTATTTAATTTACTAATATGTCATTAACTACTTTTGAAGTTGTTATTTGGCTTTATTATGGTATCCTATGATATTAAGAATGTTGCGGACTTTTGTTTTGGCTTTAATTTTTTAAGTTTTAGCCTTAGCATATAGTGTAAGTGGAACAATGTTGTCTACTTATACTATATGTGGTGGTAATAACCTCATTTATATTCATCTTTTGCATTGTTTTCTAAACAAAAACAACAACCACAACCACAAAAACAATAATAAAAATTTCTATGATATAATATTATTGATGTTAAGATGATATTAAAATAAAATGAGGAGAATATAATCTTACTAGTTTTGTTTCATTAATTGTTATGTGGGTTGCATATTTTTGTTTACATAAAATTTTATTAATATGATAGTTTATTGGTATTTATGTATCCATTTATGTTAGATAAAATTTTACCTTTATGGATCAAATATAAATTTATTTTGGATAAATTTTAAAATTATGTCCAAACATGGGCCGGGTTTAAGTTGGGTAATTATTGAGTTGTTCTTCGGGTATGGGTTAGGTTCTTGTTCGATTAGATTATTTTGATTTAGGTTATTTTGAATATGGGTCGCTATTAGGTTGGGTTGCTTTAGATTTTTGGGTTGAGATTGAGCTTAATTTTTAGGGTCAATATCGGGTTTGGGATCAGATTATTCAGGTCGGGTTGGTCTGATTGGATTAGCTTTGCCAAGTTTACTCATCCTTTTATGGTTTGTTTATTCCATATATGAAATTGAAGTCTTTGAAATTGGAGTCTTCTTTTGTCTTCCTTGTTGATCTTTGACTTGTGTTTGAGATATGATTTACAAACATGATCTCCTTAAGATTCCTTAACCTAGTTAAGTGTTGAATACTTCATTTATTTTCTACGATACACATGTACACTTAACAAGATAAATCAAATTCATAATTAAGTTTGTTATTATAAAAATAAAATTTGATTGATTTATGAAGCTAGCAATATTTTTTTTAACGAAAATAAAAATATGTTAATATTATGAGAGATGATGTATAGAGATGTGAAAGTAAACATCAATACATTTTCTTGAATTATGTGGTTCATCTATTTGGAAATTTTCAATAAATGCACACAAGTATCATACGAATGGATAATATAGTGATTAAATAAGTTAACACATAGCATCTATTCACCCTTTCTCCCCTTTTTTCTTCAACTACAAGAAAGATCTTCAACAAATAAGATATATAGTCATAAGATAAGTGCATAAGGAATTGAATGCATAGAGAGTGAAACTCCCCCTCAAGATATACACATTTTCAACTTAAATAAAAGGTAATTAGTCATACTCAATATTATTAATGAATAATATGAGTGAAATAAATATGACATATCTCCCCCTTAGGCAAAGCTTAGGGTAATAACCATAGTTTTAAAAACCGGACCGATCATCGAACCGATATCATAACTGGTTCATTGGTTTAATAGTCAGACCAGTGGTTTGGACAGGTCGGACCAGTGGTACATTTTAAGTCAAAAAATATGAAATACATAAAAAATTAAACTATACATGAATTTGACTGGCTCCCAACCGGTTTTTTGACCGGTTTTAAGACCGATTTTTTTACCGGTTCACTGGTTTTTGACCGGTTTTCACTGGTTTCGAGATCCTGAGAACCGGTAGATGAAATCTGGCCGGTGACCCGATCGGTTCACCCGTCGGACCGGCTAGTCCGGTCCAGTTTTTAATACTAAGGTAATAACACAAGTGATCGATTAAAACAAGTATGTTATTCCTAAGGATATACATAAACAAACCACAATAGCAAGATCACAATGAGAGGTACTAAGACACCACTATCTCAAATAACATGGGAAATAAAAGCATATATGTGAGTATCAAGATTCGTTTGAATAACTGAAATATGATAATGTTAAAGCCCATGACACATTTTAAGTGTGAAAAATAATAGCATGCATATATTGCTAATAAATCTCAAAGACATAGATAACCACTTAATGAAATTGAAATGAAGTTTGAGGTTGTGAATTTCAATGAAGCACAAAATAGATTTTGAGGATATAAAATGAAATAACACTAATTCACTACACACTTAAGCATAAACAAAATCATGATTTCATAATAATATGCGGTCAATAGAAATGATATGGTAATAAATAGTAGGGTAGCACATGGTCTTGCAGAAGCAAGAGTTAGTCAACCAAAAAAAAATCTAAGATGGCGATGGGTGATAAAAAAATATTCAAATGTATGTGGGAAACATATTTAGCTCAAAATGAAAGAATGAACAACAAAAACATTCAATTTTGAATTAAACCATAATAAATTATACTGTTATTCCATATTTGTGTTAATACAAAATATTTAGGAAACTAACTTGACACAAAATATTATTAAGAACATCTTTTTCTAACACACCAAGATGCAATGAGTGAGCTTTTTGTTTTCATTTTCATTTCAAGATATGATTCTTTTCTTCTTCTTGTACCTTACACAAAATAATCAACCAAGTTCTCTAGGTACCCAACTTTTCTTAGGTCCTGGGGTTTAGTGACATGTATTCAAAGGATGGTTCCTTTAGGCACCCATACCTCTTTAGACAATGTAGCAAATACGTAATTTCTATAAGATGAAGCAATGTGACCAATTTTATCACACTTATCACAAATAATTGGTGAAGAAGGAGATAATTGATGAGCCTTAATGGCTTTAACAAATAAGTTTTGGAGAGTTTTATACTTCATATCTCTCTTGCCTCCATAATATAAACCTTCAGAGTTATTGTTATATCTTTGATGCCCAAGCAATATAATTAAGCCTTATTTACCTTTAGTAAACATTTAGGCTATCTTAATTAATTTATCACATTTTCCTTAAATATAAACTATTTTTATTTCAATTTGTTTTATCTTAACATTGTGTTTGAGGGATGTGGACTCTTTGAAGAACTCAAATTCATCGACTTTATCCTCAAGATCTAACTTGATCTAATTGACACAAGATTTAGAAAAACATTTTTTCAATAAATTTTTTAATTTCATTATATCAAAAGAGAGTTATATACAAGTACAAGCAACAAACTCGTTTATGTAATAAATATGACTCTTGAATTTTTCCTCTTTGGAATGATGGGTACAATGATGCCTTATAGCTAAAACTATCACCCTAGCTAAAAAATGTCTTGGAATGAAATTTTGTTGAAACATCATTAGTTTTCTTACGTTCCAAACTTTATAGATGGTTGTAACTAGAATAAAATGCAACAATTCACCCTTATCTTTAGCCCAACCATGCATAACACTTGAAAGTTTTATAAGCCTTTGAAAATTAATTAATCTAGCTTTCCAACCTTCTATGCATCTAAGGGTCTTCACATGAAGACTCATATAATTGGATTCCAAAGTGATGTGCTAGGAAGTGTCAAAACTATGACAGAAATCACAAGTAGTATCAAGGATAAAATAGAACTTTGAGAGATAATCCTTAGTAGCTAAACTTTTATGCATAGCTAATGTAATCCCCCAAATTTTTTTAAAGGCTATAATTTAATAAATCACTTTTATTTGGAATAACTTAGTTTTTAAACTTATTTAATTTAATTATTTTGAGGATTTTACCTTTTAAATTTATTTAATTTAATTATTTTGTAAATTTTTAAGTATATAAAATTATATGTGAATGTGTAATAAATTAAAATAAATAATTTGCTATTTTATCACACTCATTTTATTTAAATAATGTTTCAAACCAATATTTTCTTAAATTTACCTTTTAAACCAATATATATATATATATATATATATAAAAATATTTTAAGTTAAATTGTAAAAATTTATTTATCTACAAAAATACTATGACCTAATTTCCATAAGTTATTATATCTATTTTCTTTTTTTTATCTCCCTCCTCCTCTCTTCCTTCTTCCCATTTTTGCCCCGGTTTGGACCAGCCCGTGGCCCAAACTTCCTTCTCCCTCCCCTGTCTCACGTGGCCCAAGTCGCCTGTTTTTTTTCTCTTCTGCGCCCCAACACCCCAGTCGGCCTAACCACCTTTTTTTTCTTTCTTTCCCCTGGACCATCCAGTCCACCCCCTCTCCCTCTTCTTCTTCTTCCCCGAGGCATGGCGGCAACCGAGGAGCTGCAACCCAACACTTCGCCGGCCACCATTGCTGCCACCGTCCTCCCTTTCCTCTCCTGTCGCTTTCTTTTACTAATTTAGCCCCAACCAACCCTTTTCCCCTCTCCCGAGCACCTTTCCTTTTCCCTTTCCCTCTTCCCTCGAGCTTGCGGCCCCTGCCATGGTAGTGCCGCCTCGACTACCACCACGAGCGGCATGCCTGGCACCTGCATTCTCTTACCTTCTTCCCCTTTTCATTGCCCACCTCAATCGATCTATAAATACCTAATGAGCATCCTTAATCTGGGTTTTGATTTTGAAACCCAAAAATCCTCCATTCTTGCCGCCGCCCCATTAGATGAGTCGTCCACCACCGCCGCCTATCGCCAACGGCCAATACAACCCTAGAACTGACCCTTGCACCACCCTCTACCTAACTAGACCCTCCTTGCCCCTCAATTTTCCCTGCATAAGCTACCCCGGCCATGCAAAACTGCCAACCTAATCAACATACTTTCACCCCTCGCCGCCCTTCGCACCGCCGCCAGTCGTTGATTCCACCGCCACCAACGCTACCCCTTATCCTCCAAAACAAATAGGGGAGCCTCCTCTACCTCCCCATACACCCATCTTTTCCTGCCTCCCTCTCCTTCCACCTTCTCCATCTTCCACCACCTTCCACCACCTTCGACCGCCACACCAGCCGCCCTGCGCCACCACTCTCAGCTGCACCACCACCTTCATTCCACCCCCTTCACCTACTGCACCTTCCACCACCTCAAACACCCCACCACCTCAAACACCCCTCCACTTCTTCTCTCTTAGCCTACATTTCCATCTTTCCCCTCTCTCTCTCCTCCACCGCCGCTGCCATGCACCGCCGCCGATTCCACCACTAACCTTAGGTGGTGCTCCAACTTTCCCAGCCCCTAAACTATTTTCTATAAGTGTTGATAAATTTATTTAATAATAATAGTATTATCCTTAATATCACTATCATTCTTATTCTTATTATTATTAGTTTTGTATTATCATTGTTATTATTATTACTATTACCATTATTAATATTATTATTGTGTATCACTCTTATTACCTAACCTAATTTTAGAAATTCTTATAATTAGGGTATACTATTTAAAAGGATAACATTAAAATGGTTATCCTTATTATTATTATTATTATTATTATTATTATTATTATTATTATTACTTAACCTAACTTTATGATTTTCCTAACCAATAATAATATTATCATAATAATGGCCTACAAATTTAGTGTTATTATGATTAGGACTTTTCCTTGTTTACTATTATTATTATTATTACTAACCTCATTATTATTCTTACTATTATTACTAATACTAGCTATGGCCTATTATCATTATCTTTACTATTATGGTAAACGTTTGAACCCTTATATTACTATTACCATTTTTATTATCATTACTATTAGTATTATTCTTAATTATTACTATTATTATTAATTCCATTATTATTATTATTATTACTACTTAACCTTAACTTTATTATTATTATTATTATTGGTATTATTACTATTATTATTACCATTATCACTATCATTATTTCCTTACTAATATGGTTAATACTAACCTTGTCCATTATCACTTTTATTTATTAATATAAATATTTGGACCCTTATATTACTATTATCATTTTGGTTACTATTATCATTGTTATTGTTATTATTATTATACTTAACATTTTTATCATTATTATTATTATTATTATTATTATTATTAATGTTATCTAAATCGAAGTTGGAGTATTATTGTTTTGTCGTTAAAGAGGAAGAATCCTTAAGCCTTAGTATTTTACTATTTAATATTAGAATATCATTAACAATATTCCTAATGCCTTTAACACTAACATTGTTACTATGGTATCATTATTAGTTATTACCATTATTATTGTTATTATTTTATTACTATTATCGTGACAAAAACATTTGAACCCTTATATTATTATTATTATTCCAAATATAACTACTATCATTATTATCTTTAGTAGTATTAGTACTTTCTTAGTATTACTAATATTATATTATTATTTTATCCCTAAAGCCGTTATTAGCCTTAGCCTTAAAAATAATAGGGCCTCTATTTCTATGAGTGTTAGTATTACTACTATTATTATTATCACCATTTTATTATGACAAGTATTAGTACTATTGTTAGAAGAAATGAAGCTATTTGATTTAATAATATGAATATAGCTATAAATAGTAACATAATTATATTTTGACTAGTAATATCTAATAGGTTAACTTGAGGACCAAACCCTAGTTTTCACTTATAGAACTGCCTTTAATACTAGTAACCCTAATCTTAGACTAAAATAAGAAATAATAGTATTTTGGTAGAAGGGAAAACTAATCCGTAGTATTTTCCCCCTTATAGGTGAATCGAGCCAAAACCCTAAGGAGGCATAGGAGCATGCTCCAAGCCCGACGTCACTTTAGGTAAGGATGTAGCTAAGGCCCATGTGTGTTATGTGACTTGTATGCCTTGGATGCTTTATATTTCATGTTATATTATGTATCGTATGATTTTCCTTAACTTGTCTTATGTGTAGCGTAGCTTGGAGTTGAGGTATGTTTTGTATGTGTTCATATGGCATGAGTATGAAATGTATATGTGGTGATTGTGGTGTGATATGATATGGCCCTCTAAGACATGCATGCTAGGGAAAATAATATCACGATATGGGACATGAAAGGATAAAAAGAAACAAATGGGAAGTGAGATGCTAAGGGGGATGTGAGGTTGACCAAAATGAATGAGAGATGAGAACCGTGCATGGGAATTTTAGGGTTTGCATGGGGACTTCGAGAGTTTTCATGGGATGGATAAAACTTGCATGGAGGTGATCTTCACGTGAGAAAGGTTGATGTAGGGTGTGAATAAGCTAAGGGGAGATTTTTGGAGTGATTGGAGACTTGGGATGAAAAATATTACGTAGGTCGGTGTAAGGGTGTATAAGGGACCCGATTAAGGTTTTGGGAGGAAGTAGTAATCTGAAAATTGTGGAAGTAAAAATGATTAAGGGAGAGTGGAGTATGGATTAAGAATGGGGGTTTACTATGTAAGGGGTGAGTGTGGGTGCCATGGAAGAGAAGGAGTACTGAGTGAGAATAGAGGGGTTACTTGTGGGAGAAGAAAGGTACTAGGGTTTGAAGTGGTCAACTAGGGTTTTTCCGGTCACATGTGTGATCAAGTGGTAAAGTGATGCGATTTGGGATTGGATCAAGTGAGTTAAGGTATGGTGTGATAAATGAGGTAAGGGTAGAGTAAGTGAGAGAGGGGGCTTGGGCCACATCGGTCCAATTAGGGTTTCAAGGGAAAACCCTAGGGGGTGATAGGAGGTGGAGTTGATGTCATAAGGTGTTGGGCCTAACCCACACCCGTAGGGCTTGAGTTTTTCATTAAAAGATAAGTGTGAAGGGAAATGGATGTCGGGGTATGATAAGGGGCGCAGGAGTCTCAAGATATGGGGCGGGCCCCCCTTGGGAGGATAGAAGTAGAAGGTAGTTGATATGCATGTCAAGGGTGGAAAGCTTTATCTAATAAGACACGAATAAGATACTAATTACTTAAAGAGTAATACTGTTGAGCCGGGCCCAGACCGATTTACCGGCATAATAGTGGCCAAGTGCCGGGGTGCCCTGGAGACCGATCCACTGGCATATAATAGTAGTTAGGTGTGTTCTTCCCTATAAGTGACTAATCCACCGGCTATAATAGTGGGGGATCCCGAGCTCAACAAATCAAACATTATGTTGTAAATGAATCCTGGGAAAGCTACTACATACTTATAGTGAAACACCATGAGAGTCGGGGCCAAACCGATCCACCGGCATAATAGTAGCCAGGAGCGTTCTACCTTGGAAACCGATCCACCGACATATAATAGTGGTTAGGTGTGTTTTGCCCTATAAGTGACCAATCCACCGGCTATAATAGTGGGGTTGCCGCACTCGCATGGATCAATAAAGATTATGGTGTGAGATAACTATCATTAACAGAGATCTACAAGGAAGTATGTCTGATTGGACCATAGCCGGCCTTCATCATCTATATTATTACATGTTGCCTATGTGATTGTGCTACGTGTGCTATGTTGTATGTTGTATGCTTAGCCTTAGGGCATCTGTTACCTTACTCAGTATGTAGCGTACTGATCACCCGTTTCATGGGTGCTGCTCATTTCCATGAGCAGAAGATCCATCTGAGTTTGTACAGGTAGGGGACGACGTCTTTGATGCCTATGACACCTACGAGGCATTGGGCGGGGCCAAGAGTTGAACCTAAACTTGGCTTGGGGGTCGAGAGTGATTGGCTAGACTCTATCTTCCTTTTGCAATGTATCAGTTTACTCTGTCGTACTGTGTTGATGTATTTGAAAAACTTATTTAACTATTCTTTTGGTTGTAATCCTAAACCGCACTCTAATTTCTGTACGACTTGTGTTTTATTTATGACTTGTGTTTTTATTAATGACTTGTGGTTGATGTTGACCTTGTTTAGCCTTAGCACTTAGTACTGGAACGGTAGGAGTGAACCGGTCCGGTATTAAGTGTGGCGGTAATGCCTCCAAGTTTACGGTTTTGTCATTTCACGTTCGTAAAACCTTTTATTAAAACGATATTTTTCAGTAGTAAATTTGGGGGTGTTACTAGGGTTGTGCAAAACCGGATATCTGTATCCGATCGGATTTTTTTTTTCGGATATTCGATCCGATCGGATATTTAGTAACCTATATCCATATCCGTATCCATTAATAGCGGATATCCGAATAGTCGGATAACCGAAAAATCGGATATGGATATCGGATATATCCGCTACATCCGATTATCTGAAAAATATTTATTTTTAAACAAAAAAGACTTGTTTATGACCGAATATCCAAAAATTTGATAATTTAAATTCGGATATCCAATATCCGATATCCAAACATCCGTATTGAAATATCCATATGTGGATATTTTAACCTGCTAGAGTTAAATTAATATAAATTCAAAAATCCAAAGTCCATAACAAATACAATAAATCAACAATAATTCAAATATACGCATTGAAATATCCAAATGTGGATATTTTAATCTGCTAGAATTAAATTAAAATAAATTATAAAAATCCAAAGTCCATAACAAATACAACAAATCAACAATAATCCAAATATCTGCATTGAAATATCCAAATATGGATATTTTAACCTGGTAGAATTAAATTAAAATAAATTCTAAAAATCCAAAGTCCATAACAAATACAACAAATCAATAATAATCCAAAGTCCATAACACAAATACAACAATAATCTAAAGTCCATACATTCATAATTTTTGGATTAAATAATTATATATATAATTTATTTAATCAAAAAATATTTATATATTTTATTTTTAAAAAATATTTTTGTTATATACCGGATATTTTAATCAGATCGGATAATCCGGAAAAATGTCGGATCGGATATCTGCTCCGAAAATTTTATTTTGACCGGATCGGATATCTGCTCCGATTTTTAAAACCCGGATCGGATATCCTAAAACTCGGATCGGATTTTTTAAATATCGGATCGGATTTTCGGATTACAGATTTTTTGCACAGCCCTAAATGTTACATCTAAACACATTATGAATTTGCATTTAGGTGTTGTAGGGTTCTTCTAAATGATCTTTCACTAGGTTCTTTACAAGTCCTTCTTTCGTATCAAATTATAGAATTTGTTAATGTTGTACTCCCCCTCAACAATGCTAGTGTTAATAATAGGTTGTGGTTGAGTTTAAAGCTGAAAGATAATCCTTGTGGTCTAAATAAGTAGAGTAAGTAGTTTGTCGCGATAATTCCACATTGTCTAAGGTTTGAGTATGTAAGAACATACCATGAATATATTTCACCCAAAGTGTTTCCTTATTTGCCTTTAAATTGCACACGTGTTTACCAAGGGCAACAATATTCCATATCTTTATGCCAATGGTACCCGAACCACCTTCCTTATTTAGCAAACAAGTATTTCATGCAACTAGAGCCTTATGAAGAACTTCATAGATGCTTGTCCAAAGATATGTTCAGCATAAGAATACTTTGCATTTGATAAGATCTTTTGGAAGAAGAAATGTTTGGAACAAAAACATTTATATTCCAAAGAGAATGTTTGTGATGAGTTGAAGATGACCTGTATAAGATAGCAATTAAGATGTCCAATGTTGAAACTTATGATGATTTTTATCAAGGATCCCTTAGATTTGAAGCGTAGTAATCCTTATTACAACCATAGGTAGCCCTAAGTATCAAAATGGAAAATAACCTACTTGAAAGAAAGTAAAATTCACAATTTCTCTTCTAGTCTGCTCATTTATACCACCACAATGCAATAATAGTTTTGTGGATTCATGCGAAGGCTCGAGATTTTACTAAAAATATGCATTTGTTCCAATAAGAACCTTATTGAGTTGATATTGCCTTGATAAGAAAATTTGATGTCATAAACAAAAGAGAGATTAATGATACATTCTTTTTTACATTATGGGTGACCTTGAAAATTCTAGTTATTCTAAATAGATCTCAATGTGTGGGTGAAATACTCCATATATACCACATATAAGCATGGGGAGATAATGCCTCTTTAGCATAACCCTCTTTTTTCATCAAAAGGTTGGGAGGTGCCATTAAGAAGTATAGAGAAGCTAAAACTACTTAAATAATTCATCACATGTAAACCCCCAACATTCACCATTGAAAATTTTCACTTTTAACGTAAAATCATCCATCCATAAGAGGAGGTGTTACCGCCATAATTGGTATAAGTCTGGCCCCAAGCCATCCTTGTACCAACTACAAGGTAAAATAGAAACATGTGCGACCCATGATAAACATAACAAGGTAGCATCTCATAACAAAATAAAGGTTAAATGTTTGTTGCCGAAGAAATACTAAAATATATAAACATTATTTAGTGGAAATAAAACATTAAAACTAGAAAGTTGGAAATGATAATAGCCGGATGCCACTCTCTCTGGCCCCAACCCTGGACAACTACTGCATCACTCAACCTCGATCATATCATCATAAACAGTAAAGTCATCCAAAGAATCTTCATTCAGTTGCACAAGCTCAAGAGGGGATAATGCTTGTGGAAATAAGCAACACCCATAATAGGAGTGATCAATATGCCACATACTAAGTAAGTTAATAATATAGTCAAGCAGGTTAAAGTAGTTAATGACACCACAACAAGAAATGAAATGCACATAAGCATGCTATAACAGTTCATACATTATTATTTTGACTCAAGATATTAGTGAAATAAATAGTCAACTCATGAATTATATCCACATGGTCTTAGGGACCCTACTATTCTCATTGTTGGATTGGTAAATATAAACCTAGGGCAGCAAGCTCCATGCCACTATTCTCATCGGTGGAGTTGTAAATACAATATAAACCCAAGATAACACTCTCCTAGCCACTATTCTCACTAGTGAACCGTTAAATAAGGTACAACTGGTCCCGACCCACATGGTATTCTATTGTAAGTAATTAATGTCTTTCCATAAGTTATTATTGTCCAAAGGTTTTATTACTTAAGTTTGGGACCCCACTATTCTTACTGGTGGATCGGTAAATACAATACAAACCCAAGGTAGCACACTCCAAAATACTATTCTCACCAGTGGACCAATAAATATAATAAAAACCTAAGGCAGCAAGCTCCTATCCACTATTCTCATCAATGGATCGATAAATACAATACAAACCCAGGGTATAACACTATTGGCTATTATTCTCATCGATGGATCGGTAAATAAGTATAACTAGCCTAGACTCAAGTGATCTTCCACTTTAAGTGATTAGTGTCTTATTCATTTCAGATACCACACACAACCATGCATAACTCAAGTACGACTCCTAGCCTACTACCACCCAAGCCTACCCTATTCTTTTGGAAACCCTAATTCCTTAATCCTAGGTACGTTCTTACCCTCAAATAATCCTTTGAGTCTCTTAATTTATCAAAAAAAAACCCAAACTTGTCATTAGAAACCCCTTTATTCCTGACTCATTGCCAATTTCCCTATTTCTTAGATATGATAACAATAGGCATCTAGGGTTACTTCTCAAAATCCTAGTTTTCCCTAGTTGATCTATTCCTTCCTCTACTAATTGGTTAGCCCTAATTTTCTACAACCAGACAAATTTTACTATGCATATTAATCCTCTAAAGTTTTATAGCCTAACTCATTTATTTTGCATATATGATAACAACCTCCCAAAATGGACCCTTTTGAAACTCTAATTTTTCCATAGTAGTTATGTCTAATCCCACTTACCCCACTTGGCCATCAGATTTAGTACACGATCCCCAGATAGCATGATTAACATCATAGTTCAGGGGTACAACCCAACTCCTCCATTTTCTACATATAATAATGACCAACCCCTAGGGTTTTGTACTACAAAAACCCTAGCTCTACCTTCTTAGTAATCTCCCATCGATTAGCATCCAATAAGTGCCCTGTTAGTTCCAAGCTACCCAATAATGTTAGAATTCCGCCATATCCATTCTTAACAGCCATCCCTCACTTAACCACCCCTAGACATAACTCATATTAGGTATGACTTACCCCATGCATGGTCAACCCTCTTCATGTAATATTTACCCTAATCCACTTTGATATTTGGCTAACTTTCATTCTAGGGTTTCCCCATACACACAACTTCAAAATGTTGGCTAAAATTCCCTTGGATCTAAAAACCCTACATAAGTCTCATGGCCTCATATACAAGAAATTCCCAACATTCCAAACATGTAGTACCATATAATAAAATTACACATTAACACATGAACCAGCAAATTTGTGGCCAGACATATTCTTACCTTTAGTCCTTGCAAGTAAAGCTGCACATAAAACCCTAGACCACTTAATATTTCATGAAGGTATTCATTTAGAACATAATAAAGTCACATTTTAATAAACAAGGGCCTTAACTATGACTATATCCTTACCAAAATAGCTCTGGTCTTTAAGTAAGACTAACTTATGCCTTCTCTTCTGTTAGGGTTGTAGTTATTAGAGGCTAGAATAGGGGTTTAGGGAAAGGCTTAATAAGGGAGAAATATAGGGGAGGGGCATCATTGGGGGTATTTATAAGCTAGAGAGGAGAGATGAGGATAAGGGGGAAGGCAACTAGGGTAGTCGGTCACAAGGGAAGGATGACACAACTATGTTAGGGTAGGGATAGTGCATGTTCAAGGGGATTGTGTAGTAGGGGGATTGTGTAAGAACATGATAGCATGTATGCATTATATGGCTAAGAAGGGAAAGAGGGAGGGGGAGGTTGGCTGGGTTGCAGGTTTGTAGGGGATGAAAATGGAAGGGGGAATTGTGCGGGCCCTGTAGGCGCGAGGTAGGAGATTGGGAGAGAACAGGAAAAGAGGAAAGAAGAGAGGGAGAACAAGGGAAAGAAGAAAAAGAAGGGGAGTTTGGGCCGTTCACCCGAGGGGAGGAAGAGGGAGAGGGAGGATTGAGTCAACTAGGAGAAAAGGGAAGAAAGGAAGGGAGGGGAGAGCATGGGTTGGCTACGACGCAGCCTAGGCAGGAAGGAAGGGAGAAAAAAAAAAGAAGAGGAAAGAAAAAAAGGAAAATGAAGAAAAGGAGAAAAGGAGAAAAAGAGAAAAGAAAAAGGAGAAAGAAAAATGAAAAGAGGAAAGCAAAGAGAAAGTTATGGAATGTTTTATGTTGGGTTTTTGGGTAATTTTTTAGTAATTATATATAAATAATTAAACATTATTATAATTTACCTATAATTTATTTTAGGCTAGATAATTAAAATAATGTCTCAGAATTAGGCTAAATAATAGATTTTAAATCTTATACTATTATTATAGTTATTATTATGAGTATATATACATATATTTTATTTTGTTCATTATTTTATTATTTATTTCTTTGAAAATTTTTGGGGTATTACATCACAACACACACAAAATAGGGTGGGAAGTTCTGGGTTAACATTATATGTTCTAAGAAATTCTAATTTAGAGTGTCTTAGGCCTTTTTATGATCAATTTGGAGCATATATCTAGACATGATATGTTTGTGATTATAATGACATAAAAGATCATGTGTAACTAAAACATTTTCTTCAAAAGATTATCCCGTGATAAATGCTAGTTAAGAAGGATCAATAATAGTAGGCAATATATGTTGTAATCTTTTTGTGAGGACCTTTGTAATGATTTTATAGGGGACATTACAACAAGAAATGGGCTAAAATTTTGTTACATAATCCAGATTAACCATTTTTTGAAGGAGGGATAAGGTTTTATGGTTAAGAAATTTAGGGATATAACCTGATAAGAAAATACCTATTTTAGATCTTCTCTTGAATTTACTGGTTTGAATAGATTAGAAGTGGGTTCTTGGTTCAATTGAATATAGGGAGGAATAAATGGGTAAATCTTTAAGAGCAATTGGGTTTAATGGTGGAAATTAGTTTGGGTTTTGGACCAAACAAGAGGGAAAATGGTTTTTTCAACCACGATGCTCAATACTTAACAATGGGGGTAACCCTTGAATGTTTCTCCAAGATACATTCAAGGCTTCTTAATAGGATAAACTCAAATAACTCCTATGAATAATGTTAAATCTCAAAAATAAAGAAAGCCAAGTGATTCACTTGTATTAGATTCAATCCTTCTAGTCGTGTGTTATAATGGATTGACAAAGGCTTATATAGGTAGCCATAAGCTTGTTTTCAACTAACCCACTAATTACTAACTAATATATCCGTTGCCTATAGTTGTTGCAATCGTATTCGAGTATTATGTAACAAATATACATGTTGGATGATATTAGTTATCTAAATAATAGTAATTAGTTGCAAAAGTTCATATCTAACCTATATATTACATGCATCAAACTAGATTTATTATGAGGCAATCATAGCTAATATATATATGGAATAAACTAATAAGGTTTCTATTTTACATAAAAAATGATAACTAGATCTCTTGACTTGAAATTTTTTTTTTCATTCATAATAGCTTCTCTTATCTTGTAATAACTTGTAACCCACGGTATCTTAAGTGACTTGATGTATTAATGTCTTAATCTTCTTCTTACAAATATATTATATACTTGTAATAATGACTTATAGTGAACTCATTAGTTAAGGTAGACATATTAAAAATGTCTAGAATGATTGATTCTATTATTAGATATCCCAATTTTTAATTATCAAGAGAATCATGAGGTACTCCCATATCATCACCATTTACAATATGCCAAATATCCTCTTCCATAATGAACCAAGCTTGCTTGAAGAAGCATGAAAAGTAATCATCTTTGTTGAGTGCTTTAGTATCACTAATGGAATTCAAAGCTGACTGTACTTCTCCTCTAGTTATAGGTCGTAGAAGAAAATGGTGCTATTGCTGAGAAAGAAAAGGCCCCAACTGGATAATATTCATGTCCACTTCAAGATTGGAGTTAGAATTAGCTCTTAACAAATTAACATAAAATTCATGAAATTATGTTTTGATATCAACCGGATAAACAACCCAATAAACATCCTCTTTTATGATTCTAAGATCCCTAGATTTATTTTATCTTAACTTCATCAAGGTAAAGAAAATTTTGTTATTAGAATCACCCAAATTAAGCCAATGAAAAACCAACTTCTACTTGAGGTGCAACTCTTCACATTTTGAGAGGTATTCATAGGTTTTCAAAGCTTCCTATTCAAGTGTTTGGAGATGAACATTACTAGGATCCTCAACTAAAGCATTCTATATTTTCCAAAGTATTTCCTTTTGATGGGATACATGGTTGGAGATAATGCTAAAATAATATCTATTTAACTACATTAACATTGGACATAAATTGTTTAGCCATTATCTTAGATTAGCAGCTAAGTGGGAGGCTTCTATTGTGTCCGGGTTTGATGAACCACATGAGTGAAGGAAGGGTGCTTGCACCAAATATTGAAGAACTTAGAACTCGACTTATGATGATCATTTTCTTGTTGCATGGTTAAAATACCATCATAGTGATTAGAGAAAGGAATAGATCGGAAGAGAGTATAAGATGAAGTGAATTTCTAAAACCCCATTAAGTTCCCCCAAAATCCTTTCAAATTTGGCCATGATCCTATGCTCACAAATATGGTTATTGCACTAAATGAAGAATGAACTCGTGGATGAAATATTAGTCATTTATAATTAAGCTAATAATTTTTTTATAGCATGGATGGCATTGAGATGAGGGGATATCCTTTATATTTTTCTGATTGATCCAAAATAATGTTGAGGTTACCCATAAGTATGAAAGGGGAGGAAAAGATGTTGTAAGTAGCTATCCAATTCCACAGATGTTGCCTTTTAGTACTTATATATTTTTTTTACATAAACCAAAGCTACATAAAAGGCAAAAGAAGAAAGGTGTGATGCTGCATGAACGGGCAGACATTGATCTGTCAAAGCAATTATGTTAACTATCTGTAGCTGAGGATCCCATAGGAACCAAACTCTACCATTAGGATGAGAGTCATAGTTATTTATGATACCACATCTTGGATAAAATTTATTTTGGATATTCACTGATTTATCGATTTTTATACAAGTTTCAAGTAGTCCTACTAGAGACATTTTATTGGTAAACAACCAAGTCCTTACATCTTTTTGTTTATGGGTTTATTCAATTCCCTGGCATTAACCACATTTGTCATTGTCTAGGAGGGGATAAAGGGGGTTAAGTGTGTTGAGGGTTCCCTCCATTATTCCAAAATTTTTAACCTCGTCTTATAATGCTTGAAATGGGTTAGAAGTACATGCAACCTCAATGGAATTGTCTGGTTGTTAGATTTAACAAGAGTCCACCTACAATGCATCACCTAGTTATGATAATTTTATCTATTATTTTTTTCGGTATGAATATTGGGTTGATAGGGTTAGTCTTAAGCATGGTTGGGTATAGTTGCTAGGGATCTTAGGGAAGGATTTGAGGGAATGTCCCATAATGTCATAGCCAACACAGTAAAATGGTCTCCATTCATAATGGATTTGTTGGATTAAAATTTCATCATCAATGTCCTCTAATTCCACATATTTAACACATTTTTTTGTAACATCAGCTTCAACTAGCAGCTAAGCATAGGATATTCAATCTCCATAAAGGATGAGTCCATATATTTGCAAATTGTTTCCTACAACACTTGCAATATGGCCTAAATAGTCAAGATCCCAATACTTTAGAGGAAGATTTGGTAACTTGATCCATAAGGGAAGAAATTGAAATTTCTCCTTCACAAATTTGAATTTTCTATACCATTGTCTCAACATCGGAGGATGGTTCATGGAATTTGAACATTTACAAGCGTCAATATTGTTACAATCCATGGAGTTCAAGAATTTGAATATGATGAATCCCTCCTCATGAAGGTATATACTGGGTATAACATTATTACCTTATTGACTCTTAACAAGGTTATAATGTTGCCCAATGAAGGTCAAAGGTCTATGATAAAAAATAAGGGCATCCCCACTTATCTTGAGTTACTTTAATTTGATCTTTTTGCAATTTGATTCTCCATGTACCTTTGATAAGCATGAGGGTACTTATGAAAGATTTCCTCCAGTTACCGGTAACTGATTGGATAAAACCTTATCTCTCTAGGACAAAGGTGGAATTATTGTTTGCACCAATATGTTCACATGGGTAGGTTGATGATCCTTGCTATGCATATTTGGGTTGTTAAGATTAAATGTTCATTAAGAATAAGAGTATATTATTCATAAAGGTGATCAAGCAATTTACACATGCTATCTCTTTCCTTTAATATTATATCAAGATCATGTAAGAATTACACATAACAATTCATCATATCAAAAATGAGAAGATCATGATACCTCTTATTGATCCTCATTATGTTCATCTGAGCTTGAGAAAGAGCTAGAAGATTAATCACTAAGGCTCATGAATCAAATGCTCAGAACCTCTTTATATTTATTTCCATCATCTTCGTCATCAACTTTGGCTATTATTTTATTAGATGATCTTCCCATCTTGCTTATTTCTTGAAGAATTGATTGAGTTATTCCCTCTTGAAATGAAAATAAGATACTAATCAAGTAACCTTTCTTTGAGCAATGTTAACAATTGAGAGTCTTTCTTTCCTTTGGTGAAGAATAATGAACATTCCTTGAGTTGTTTGATATTTTTATACCTCCTTTTATGGATATGAGAAATCTCTTAGACTTCTCTGAAATAAGGTTAATTTTCTCATTATCCACCAAATGAATTTCATCTTCTCTTACTTCATCACCTTATTGAGTGGAATCACTATCTCTATATGATGAAAACTTCAAATCAATGGTTTTCTTCTTCTCCTTGGCTTCAACCTTAGATTCATACACTAAGAGATTTCTAAGAAAATCATTGGGTATCATTTTGATGAGATCCATCACTTCTTCAATTATGGTTACTTTTACCGTCAATTATTTTGATAGTGATTGAAGAGTCCTTCATCTCACTCTCCATTTTAATTACTTTTCTAAGAGATCCTAAGGAATTTAAAATAGTTGTGAATCAATTGCTTAATTCACTGATTAACTAACTTGACTCCATATCAATGAAATCATACTCTCTCATGTATAGAGTTATTCTTAAAGATTTTACTTATGGATTACCTTCATGGTTAATCACAAGTTTATCCCATATATCATCAGCCATGTTGCACAATTGGATTCAATGATATTTTCATTCTCAAATACCATATTATAGTATAATGATTTATCTATCATTCACGGTGAGCTTCCTTTTCTCATTCTTGATCATCTCATATTCACTTTTCTCAATCATTTGACCTTCTATTTACTTGGTGATCTTCATAGGTCCATTTGTGACGATGGAACACATGTTGAAATGTTAATCTCTTAAGAAGTACATCATCTTGTTTTTCCAGTACGTGAAAATTTTTCCATTGAGCAATGGTAGTTTTGATGCAGGAGCATCCATTGAACATAATGATTGTCATATTCATTCTAATCCTCAAGGTAAGGAAGATGATTTAGCTTTCTTAATATTGGAGCCTATCATGTTAAATATTCTTGATAATTCTAATATGCTTGACATTAAAAAACATTCAAGTTATTCTTGTAGGTATGTTACATATTTGCAAGAAGATGATGTTCATACACATTGATGTGTACAAGTATTCCAAGGCATGCAAGACTATGAAATACATGGGATGATACATTACAACAAGGGATAGAGTGATGATATTCATTATTTTTATAAACTTGTTGTAAACCCTAACCGTAAGTATATTTTATGTAAGTTAGGGTATGGCTATAATTTCATGTATTTATCTTAGTCTATTGTATAGCTTTGTAATATTAATCCTTAGTATCATTTAACCAATGATATTATGATTTGGATTAAGGTTAATATGGGCTTAATTCAACCATGATTAATGGGCTGAATTAAGAAGGAAAACTCGGCTGGTTTAAGCTAGCTCACCACCGAGTCTCCCTTCTCCTATATATACCCTTTGTGCACACCTTGTATGGCAGATTTGAATGAATAAGAATTTTGATAAAACTTTGAGCAAGAGAGCTAAAGTCTAATCCTTCCTTTTGGGTCTACATTGAGCAAGGAAGATCCGGGATAATCCTTCCTCAAAACTATCTTAAATCTCGACATATTTGAAGGTTATACAAATCTGTCGAGTACCTTCATCTTGTAACATCAATTTCTTCGTCTATAATCCACCAAATCACTTCATTATTTTTGCATTAGATCGTGGGTGACAGCTTCTAATACAAATTTCGATCCAACCTTCCGTTACTTTGATAAAAACCACATCATTTTTGGTATCAAAGCTTCATTTGTTCGAAGTTGATTTCTACCGACCTGAAATCGTGGTGTGTTCTTTCACCAAGAACTCCACGGATACTCCACCATTTCTTGCAATTATTGATTCTTGATGAACTTCTTTTAGTTTTCTTGAAGTTCTTGCTTTAATTTCTTGCAATCTTGCAACGATCTTGTTGCATTTTCCCTCAACTTTTCACATAAAATACCAACAGAGTTCGAATTTCAGCAGCACCGGTTTGGTTCGTCTGGTTGCAACGATCGTGTGTGCCTCTTCAGCACTTGATTTCTATTGTATTCTACTCTCTATTAGTGTGTGATCAAGTGTATGACAACCCCATTCAATTTCTCTTCGTGCAAGTAAGAAGAAAAGCTTCAAAGTGTTCGACATCCCTGGACAGTTCTCAATCGCCCGAAACAGACCTGGAGCTTGCAGGCCGTGTATTTGATTCATTTCTCATCAATTTCTCTCAATAAATTAGTCAATATTCTACCTCTGGATGTCCTCTACATTTCCTATGAAGACTTCAACACGAATATCCCACTAGAAGACAAGTTTTTGTTGAAAATACAGAAACATGTTCTATGATTTTATGTGAAGCCCGAAACTGACCTGGAACTTGCAGGCCGTGTATTCGACTCATCTCTCATCAATTTCTCTCAAGAAAATAGTCCATCATATACCTATGGATCTCCTCTACATTTTCTATGAAGACTTCAACACGAAAATCCAACTGGAAGACACGATTTTATTGATAACACAGAAACATATTCTATGATTTTATGTGAATCATTTTCACACCTATTATTACTAATCTTTCATTGTTTGTGTGTACCTGCGTGCAGTGGCTATTCTTGGGGATTAAAGATCTCCTTTGTGCCTAGATAAAGATTGCAGGTAGTGTTTGATATTTTCTTTAGAATTAGAAATTGGTTTGTGCTTTGTTTGGTTGTAGGCAAAACAAATCCAGCACCTACATGTGTGGAAGATATATTGTGTGCATCAAGAAAGGTTGTGTGCCAATCTTCACCATGGCTAGTGAAGAGGTGCGTGCCCTGTTTGAGTCCATCAAAAGCCTCACCACACGCATGGATGCCCAACTACAGACTCAAAACACACTACAACATCAACTCCAAAGTGTAGAAGCAAAGTTGGCCGACCAAGAGAAGTATAAGCCATGGCAACCTCGAATGGAAACCACACATGATAGTGTGGAAGGGAGAATGAAGCCGATTTACCATGCCAAGAATGGACGTGTACCTTTCAATATTTCTCATCATGAATATGGAGAAGAGAAGGCAAATTCTTTTGGCTCAAGCAACCAAATAAGAGCACCTACATTCCATGTAAGAAATCCACACCATGAAGATCAAGGTATTAAACTTGAACTTCCTGAATTTTATGGTGATTTGAATGTGGAGTCATTTTTTGAATGGTTGCATGAGATTGAAGCTATTTTTTAGTTTAGAGAATATGATGATGATAGAAAGTGCAAATTAGCTACTCTAAAGTTCAAAAAGTTTGCTCGAATTTGGTATGATAACTTAAAGCGAACTAGAGAAAAGCAAGAGAAGTCTAAAATCAAATATTGGGAAAAACTTAAAAAGCACTTAAGAAAGAATTTTGTGCCTAGAGACTATGAACAAGATATGTATGTTAAGATGACTACTCTAAGGCAAGGCTTATTTAGTGTAGAAGAATACACTAGAGAGTTTGAAAGACTAGCCCTTATTTGTGATGTTCATGAAAGAAAGGAACAAAGATGTGCTAGATACTTAGGTGGCTTGAATAACTTAATAAGAGACAAAGTTTATATGTACTCTTATGACTCTCTTGATGACTTGATAAAATTGGCTATGAAGATTGAAAGACAAACCAAGACAACTAAAGCCTATGTTAAGTCTAATGCTTCTACTTCGACTAAACCCTATTCTAACACCTTTACACCTGAATCGACATTTTCATATGATAAAAAGGATAACAAAGATGATAAAGGTAAAAATAAGGTGGTTGAAATGGCTAATAAACAATGTTTCAAATGTAAAGGATATGGACATTTTGCTAGAGATTGTCCTAACCAAAGAGCCTTAACCTTACATGAAATAGAAAACATGGAACCATGTAGTGATGATGAACTAGAAGTTGAATCTCCTAATGAAATATTAACTATGGAAGAAGAAGAAGGAGACCCCTGCTTTGTAATTCAAAGAGTCTTGCAAATACAACCTAGTATTACACCTACTCAAAGAGAAAAGATTTTTAAAACTAAGTGTAAAATAGGTGATACAGTTTGTAGACTTATAATTGACAGTGGTTCATGTACTAATGTTGCTAGTGAGGCAATGGTTAAGAAACTTGGTTTGGAAACTACTAATCATCCTAAACCCTATTCTTTACTATGGTTAAACAAGGATAAAGGAGCTAAAGTAAACAAAAGAGCTTTAATCACACTTTCTATTAGAGACTATCATGATGAAGTTCTATGTGATGTTTTACCTATGGATGCTTGTGGATTACTTTTAGGTAGACCATGGCAATTTGATAGAAAAGCAACTCATGATGGGGTAACTAATGAATATGTGGTGAAAAAGGAAAAACAATTGTATAGGCTCAAACCTTCTTTATATGATCATATGCCCTTGAGTGATGATAAAGAGAGATTATTTTTACATGAAAAGGCTATGGAAAAATGTATAAAAGAAGAAGGAATTTGTTATGCTCTAGTTTCTAAAGATTCTAAACCTGACAAACAACAACTTAAAGATCCTAATTTGATTAAGTTGCTTGATGAGTATAATGATGTATTTCCTGATGACTTACCTCCTGGATTACCACATGAAAGAGGTGTAGAACATGCTATTGATCTTTTTCCTAGTATGCCTATCCCTAATAAACCGACTTATAGATGTAACCCGGAAGAAGCTAAGGAATTACAAAAACAAATACAAGAACTTATGGATAAAGGATTTGTGAGAGAAAATATTAGTTTTTGTATAATTCATCCAAATACTGCTTATGTCAAGTTTATGACTTATTTTTGGAAAACCTTATGGAATATGCTTAGTGTGTATGGTGTGAATCCTAACATGCCTATTAACATGATTCCGTTGAAAAAAGGAGAATTGAAAAACTATGAGGCTAAAGAGAGAATAAAATTTTTTCAACAACTTCATGATAAAATCAAAAATCATATTGAAAAATTTAATGCCAAGTATAAAGCTCAAGCGAATAAGCATAGAAACTCTTATGTGTTTTCTCCTGGTGACTTAGTTTGGTTACATTTACGTAAAGAGAGATTTCCTAATTTACGTAAAAACAAGCTAATGCCAAGAGCCGATGGTCCATTTAAAATACTTAGGAAGTTTGAAGATAATGCTTATGAACTTGAACTTCCAGATTCTTATGGTGGAATTTCAAGAAATTTTAATGTTGGTGATTTGTCTCCTTATTATTCTGATGAAAATTTGAGGGCAAATTCTTCTCAACTTGGGGAGTATGATGCAGGAGCATCCATTGAACATAATGATTGTCATATTCATTCTAATCCTCAAGGTAAGGAAGATGATTTAGCTTTCTTAATATTGGAGCCTATCATGTTAAATATTCTTGATAATTCTAATATGCTTGACATTAAAAAACATTCAAGTTATTCTTGTAGGTATGTTACATATTTGCAAGAAGATGATGTTCATACACATTGATGTGTACAAGTATTCCAAGGCATGCAAGACTATGAAATACATGGGATGATACATTACAACAAGGGATAGAGTGATGATATTCATTATTTTTATAAACTTGTTGTAAACCCTAACCGTAAGTATATTTTATGTAAGTTAGGGTATGGCTATAATTTCATGTATGTATCTTAGTCTATTGTATAGCTTTGTAATATTAATCCTTAGTATCATTTAACCAATGATATTATGATTTGGATTAAGGTTAATATGGGCTTAATTCAACCATGATTAATGGGCTGAATTAAGAAGGAAAACTCGGCTGGTTTAAGCTAGCTCACCACCGAGTCTCCCTTCTCCTATATATACCCTTTGTGCACACCTTGTATGGCAGATTTGAATGAATAAGAATTTTGATAAAACTTTGAGCAAGAGAGCTAAAGTCTAATCCTTCCTTTTGGGTCTACATTGAGCAAGGAAGATCCGGGATAATCCTTCCTCAAAACTATCTTAAATCTCGACATATTTGAAGGTTATACAAATCTGTCGAGTACCTTCATCTTGTAACATCAATTTCTTCGTCTATAATCCACCAAATCACTTCATTCTTTTTGCATTAGATCGTGGGTGACAGCTTCTAATACAAATTTTGATCCAACCTTCCGTTACTTTGATAAAAACCACATCAAGTTTGGTGGTAGAAAATCCTTCATACAAGTGACTTATATCCATTCTACCTTTGTTGAACTTTAAGATTAGATTGTTAGATCCTTTGAAAGATACCTCTATCTAATACCAATTAAAAATACCTTAGAGAAGGTGAATAGGGTATAATGAAAGACAGTGATAAATTTAAAATTTGTACAATAATTTATAGTGGTTGAAGGGCCTAATTCACCTTAACTTACACTACCCAAAAAGCAATTCCCTTTTTCATTTTGGTATATTCCTTTACTATGTATTTATGACAATCATTCTTCTAAGTTTATGAGCCTACAATTTCAATGATCTATCTAAGAGATGATTTACATATTATCTTAGTTATACCTCTCTTAGGTTTATGGGTCTACAAATCTAATAACCTCTTCAATGGATGATAAACACACACAACTTGTTTCATAATGATTTTTGAAGAGTTTAAATGTGTTTACAAATGACTCCTCACATACTAAATAAATGAAAGTGTATAATTAGTTGTGTGTGAAGTAAACAAGATAGATTAATAAATACTACAAGTGTAAGATCAATATAGCTAAATATTAATAATAAATTGAGCACTAGATAAGTTTGATTTGTATTCGAAAGTATAAAATCAAAACTCTCTTTGATATTTGTAAGTAGGGATGTGGGCAAATTGAGTAAGCATGCAAGCCATCTTAGCTCGGCTCATTTGTTTTGGAAAATAAATCAAAACTAATCCTTATTTTTAAACTCCTTTATTAAATAAGGTAATATTTCACCAAAAGAGGTTCAACTCACTTGTTCAAGAGGTTCCTCGAATTTGACTTAATCTTAGTTTGGTCTGTTTATAAACTCAGTGAGCCAAGATTAAGCCAAGCTTTTTTTTATCTCATTTCAAACTTGATTCGAGCTCAAGCTTAAAGAAAAACAAAACATGTTGAGCTTAAGATGGGGGTATTCAGCTTGATTTAGCTTATCAACAACCCTATGTGTAAATATGAAGATAATTATTTTATAAGAGTTATGTAAGCTTCATCTATATTTGTTAAAGACCAAAAACTCTTATATATAAGATGAAAAGATGAAATAAATTAGAAAAATCCAATAGTTAAATTCTAATGTGCAGAAAAACTCTTAAACACCTATACTAATTGATTAGTTTTATAAACTAGTTAACTAATTTTACAAACTAGTTGATGTATTGAAGGCAAGGCTAAACCACATTTTTCTAGAAATTTAACCGGTTAATCAATTTGATAGACCAATCGATCAGTTTGACCAACTAGTTGATGAGTTGAAATCAAACCTAAAACACATGGAAAGCAAACCAATCAATTAGTATTCAAATTAGTTGACTGGTGTAACTTTTTATAACACTATGCACCTTTCCAAAAAAAACTATAACATGAGGTACAAAGCTCAAAATTAAGTGACACCTTTTTTACTATAAAGTAAATATCTTAAGATCTCCAAAGAGATATTATTTTCCCAAACATAATATCTCTAGAATTTATATTAAATTTCACAAGTCAAATCATATGAAAAAGGGCTTAATAAATGACTAACTTTAAACACTCTTTTATGTAAACCCTTATAAATATTTTTGATGCATGAAATCATTTTAAGACTTTCAAAATATTTTTTGAATAGGATTAGAAACATCAAATAATTGAAAAAACTAAGTGCTTGACATGTAAATCATATGTTGAAAGAACCCTAGAGGGGAGAGGGTGAATAGGGATATTAATAATGGAAATGATAAATTAAAAAACATATACACAATATATAATGGCTCGAGATTAAATCTTTCCTACATCCAATACCAAAAGGGTTTTCCTCTAGTTGAACGTATATGAACAATCAATTATTTTAGTGATCCCATTGATGTGTTCACTCAAGCCATTTGATTGGCTTAGTCCCTAGGTAGAAACTATTTTGCATTTTATCTCAACCATTGGCCTGGTTGATCAAATCAACCGATCGATGTATGAATCAATTGATTAGTTTGATAAAACTAGTCAAAGTGTTCAAAAACATATAAAATGAGTTTTTTATAGGATTAAAACCTACACCTTGTTGATCAAACCAATTGATAAATTTGAAGAAGCTAGTTGAATTGTTCAAATAGAGGCAAAATGAGTCTATATAGGAATTGAACCCATAGCTTGGTTAGTTAAATCATTTAGTTAATTTATTACTAGTGTATCAGTTTGATGAAACAAGTTGAAGTATTTAACTAAAGGTAAAGACATTTTTTTATCATGATTAAACATTTGTAGTATCCACTCAATTGTTTTTTTTAGGTTTTGGAAGTTTAATGTCCTAATTTTAAAACAAACCAATCAATCGATTATGAGACTAATAAATTGGTTGTGACTAGAACCAAACACGTTAAAAAATACTTTAAAAAAGATTTGGAATTTAAAACTAATAAGGAACTCATATTAAAAAAAAACATTAAGGAGGATTTTAATATATATGAGAGATTTAGATAAAAAATGTTATGCTCAAACAACTTTTCAATATAACCTACGACTTGAAATATACACATTGAGGTCTTGACTTGGTAGCTTGATATAATATTCACTTATGCTTTGAAACTTGATTATTATTTCAAATGTTGCACTTGATAATTGATTTGAATAACTGTGTTTTGGCATCATTGTGGTCAACATGGTTCATACATACTCAAACAAATATGTTAACTCCTTTAAACCTATATATTATCATCAAAATAATGTTTAAGACATTGATTAACTTAGGAAGTCAACATAAACCTAAGATTATAATATCATTGACACTTGAGTATTGGTTTATTGTGCACTTTTTCTTATCCATTTATAACTTGTGTGTTCCATATATGGAATTGAATTTCTTAAAGCTAGAGTCTTCTTTTGACCTCCTTGTTGGCCTCTGACTTGTTTGTTAGGGAACAAAAGGCACACGACCTTCTCAATAGAATACTCAATCAATCTGCCTTTTTCATTCATTTTACAACCAACCATTAGATAACCATAAGGGTTCAACTTAACTAAACACTACTCTAATACATGCTAATTATGATATGACTCAAACCATCAGCATGGGGGACTGATTTTTGAGCCTCACACAACCCTTCCTCATGCATTAACTACTACATTGAGTTTAAGCATTTAATAGGACATAGGAAACATAAATTATAAGAAAAAGGAAACTAATACATTACTCATGCCCATGCTTAATTAAATAGAGAAAAGTAACTCTTCTCCATCTCCTTATGGACAAAGGCCAATGCCTCTTTTCTAATTAAGGTCTTGGAAAACACTAAACTCAACTCCAAAAATCAACTGCAATAAGTGAGGTGGCTACATGCTTAATTAGAAAATTTGAGCACTTCATGGGGCTGCTATCCTGGCTAGTTTTGGCCAAAATGTGTGTGGCTTGTTAAGCCATATTTTTGAGCCATATTTAAGCCATAATGAAGCTTAGAAAAGTTGGTGAATTTGTGGCTTAAAATTATTGTCACATGGCTCCTTATAATTTATCTCATATTTTAGTCCAAGTAAGGAGGGTTTTTGATTCTTCTAACTTAGAAAAATTTATGAGTAGATTATTGTTATCACATAAGGGGGATGCTCCTGCATCAAAAACAAGACAAACAAGTGAATGCAGTAACAACTAAAAATAGTAATAATAATGATTTTGTTATGATAAAGGGGAGATAAGTACAAAATTTAAATATAAGAATTAGAGCTAAGAGTTTAATTAACTAGAAAGAACAAAAAATTATTAACATAATGGAAAAAACTATGTAGACCAATTAACCTAAATCTTATCTAAAGCATAATATAAATATCGATCCCTAAGTAATAGCCAACTACTATCCCACATCATTATCCTTAAAATCATAACCCTTAAATTATCTTATACTCTCCAAAACATAAGTTATATCATCACAATGGCCACATAAATATAATATTAGTATAGTGAAGTACTAGTAAAACAAACTACCCAAAATATAAAAAGGGATCATGCTACACGTTGGGATCACATAATAACATACTATAAAACATGATTACATATAAAACATGGAAGAGATAAAACAATATAAATTACTCATTAAACTCATATAAGATAAGTTATATTCTTATTCTTCCATTTAGTGATCATGTACTTTCCATTTATTAAGATATTTGAGTGAATATACTCACTTCTCCACCATGAATAAAAGTTATGACAACATAACACATACTAATGGGATACCACATCCACCATACATAGTCATAATACATTGAGGAGATTTATCAAGGGATACCACACCTTGATTACATCTATCAAGAGGGCTAACACAAAATGGGATGCCATAATGGCTTAAGCAATGGACGTATAAGTGTTAGGAGGCTCATACAGAGATACCATAACCACCTGAATTGGACACCAATGTCATGCTTAAGGCTATTGACAAGCCAAATCGAGTCAAATACCCCTAGCTTGAGCTTGACTCATTTAGTTATTTTTTTTTTGGCTTGAGTTCAAAACAGGTTAAACAATTTCGTCTCGAGCTCAACTTGACAAGGTTTGAGCTATTACTTGGCTCATTAAACTTTTAAAAAAATAATGAACAACTTTTTTATTATGATTCGATGTGTGACTTGGCTCTGTTAACTATTTGAATTATTTATTAAGAAAAATATATACAAGCCTATCCTATAAATGCATGAGTCAAGCTAATAAATAAGCAAATCAAGATTGAGCTAAAGTTAAGATGGATTATGAAAAAAATAGGCCTTAAAATAAGGATAGAGTTTGATTTGCTTTCCCAAATAAAAAAAAACTGAGACAAGCCCATAACAAACTTAGTTTGGTTTACAATTCATGAGCCAACTTAGTTTGTCAATAACCTTAATCATGCCAACCTACTATAGTATTAATCCTACCCCTTATAAGTATGCATATATCCTTATTGACTATAATGTATTAGAGAAGAAATAGTTGTTGAGTGAAAAGTAATAATATAAGGGAAACCCATGCACTAAATCCTGGTGAGCCACCCTGAGAGTTGGAGACCAAGGCTCAATCAAAATCTTAATTCTAATTATGAACAACTTATTAGGTGATATCATAAATTAAAACTAATTTCCATCATTAACCAATTGAATGTTTCCAATTGATAACACTAAACACAACCTAAGGCATCCAAGACATCAAGTTAGGTGGTTAAGAGATAACACCAACCTTAAACCAAAAATACTTCCAAGCCACACCACATAATTCACTATTTTAACAAATTTATTAGTTTCAATTATACATGGACAATATTAGGATTTAATGCCACAACCTAATGGAAAAGTTATAATATAAATCTCAAGGTAAAATCAATGAAGAATAAACAAACATAGTGAAAACAGGTGGAACTAGTCAATTGGTTTGGGTGTACCAAGCCTAAGAAGAAATAAATAGCACAGAGGAACCAATCAAATGATTATTCCAACTAATCGATTATTTGTAAGAAACATTCGATGGATTTAGCTAAACTAGTAGATGTGTTTAGGTTAATACCAAAACAAATCCAAATGAAAAATAACCTATCAATGTGTCTAGCAAACTGATTGACTATTCATAAGAACTAGTTGATGGGTTCGACCAACCAATCAACCGATCTGGGTAAAATAGCCTAAAACAACATTTTTCACAACTAAAACAAATTTACATACTCTTCCTAAATAAACCTAACATGATCCTATACTATAAAAAACATATGAAGATATGTTCAACACTTAAGAAACAAGGATTCATGATAGATAACCAATACACATCATATTCATAATGAACTCATTAGTTTTATTTTTTAAGACAAAAATCACCAAAACATGCTCTAAATTATAAAAATATAAGCATAACAAATGCTTGAAATCAAGAATTCAAAATAGCACATATGAAATGTGGAACACACTTAAGAACATGTAACCACAATTAACAACATCAACTCTTAGTCATATTAAAGATAAGGATGCCTTACCTTCTAGTACAATTAACTATTCCTATTTTGATGGCTTCTACCAAGACTCTTTATTATCCTAAGAGAGTTAATAAAAAAAATTAGCATAAAATCTTTTTAAAACCAAATTAAAAATCAAAATAGAAAAAGAAGATAAGAAGCATGACTCAACCTTCTCCCAAGAACAAGGTTACCAAGAGGAGAAAACTAGGATCTTCTACCTTTCTTACATTTTAATCCTCCTTTTCTTAAGAAAAATAAGGAGGAATTAAATCTAGATTAGAATAATAAAAGATAGCATTAGCTAAGAAATAAATCAGAAAATAGGAGGAAAGGGCATCGATTTCCAATAGGAAGAAAAATAGGGAAATCTTAACACATAGGAAAATAAACTAAGGGAAAAGAGAGGAGAGAAAGTTTGGAGGTTAAGATTAAAGTGAATTAGAAATGAATTTTAAGGAAGGTTGGGGATCGACATTTCAAAAAGGAATAGGGAGGGGGAGTGTTGACTTTAGTTGAATGTGGGGAACTAAATATAATAAAAGAAATGATGAAAATAAGGGTGATTGAGTGGAATCAGGCTATGTCATATGTTAGGCAAGTTAAGGGGTATAGGGGAAGGTATGTACTCAACATTGGCTGCTAGAGGAGAGAGGTAAGTGATGGAGAGAGAGAGAGAGAGGTGAAAAATTAACTCAAAAAGAGCCTTTAGGATATTTTTAGCTAAATAAAATTATAGTACGAACTTAATATTGTGAAAATAATTCCAAAGCACAATAATATTATTATTAGCACAAAGTGACTTTAATTTAAAATTTTCATAAACATTAGAAAGAGAATCGAAGAAAAATAGAAAAGGATTTGGAATCACAACATGACTAGTTGATTGGTTTGAGAAACCAGTTTACTAGTTTTTTCAAAAATAAAAATGCAAGTCCTTGGTCATACCGATTGCTCAATTTGAAAAATCAGTTGATTGATACTCCTAAAATTCATGTGTTTAAATAAATTCCAATCCATTTTCAAAATCAAAACCAAAACCATTTTCTTTTATATCAATAAATTTTTAAATTCATTTTGAAGGATTTTTAGATGAGGTATTATAGTATTACACGTACACACATAACAAGATAAATCAAATTCATAATTAAGTCTTTTACCATCAAAATAAATGTTGATTGAACTATGAGGTCAACATAAATATTTCTCGAGCCAACTGATTTTATATTACAAGTGGCTAGCTCATAACGATTTCCATGGAAACATCGAGTAAATGAGTTGAATCCTTAGTCAACTCTAGTGGTGTTGGTGGAATAAACAAGCCATCTATATCAATATTTTTCCAAAAAGGATGGATAGGGGGATAAGAATGAAATAATACATTTAAAGATTTAGTAAATACGTGTTATCCCATGCGTGTGGCACATGTAACACCCACATAACACTTCATTAGTGACCAAATTTTTACTTCTTCTACACTCTTTATTAATCCATTGAAAACAAGGCTACATACTCTCTCAAATTGGAATAAAATGCACTAGTAGCATGATGAGGAGTATTGAACCACAACCTTTCAAATGATCCTATGATGTCACAATATTACAACTCTAATAATGACTGAATTTGTATTAAAATGGTGTTGACACTGCATATTGATGTTTCCAAGAACCTCTTCAACCATCCATGAGCATCTTCCACCATATTAATAGAAATTAGAATATGTAATGATTTCCTAAATAATAAGTTTATGCAATGATAAAATTTATTCCATACTTGTTTGGTGTACCCCTAACACAAATATAAGACTTGATATGCTCAAGTAGAGACACTATTTTCTTTGTATGGAAGTAGATAAAATATCTCTAAATAAGAAAGTATGATGCGTATGTTTCTATAATTAGCCTCCAATAACAAAAGTCATTCTTTATATGTTTCCTCTTCTTTGGTATTTATCATGTTTTTCCGTGAAGGCATAAAAACTATTTGTCAATGCTTCACTCTGAGATTTTTTTACACTTCTCCGCTACATTTTTATTTACATAAAATCTAAAAAAATGTTTTGAGGCTGGAAAGACACGTTGCACATATGAAATTAGACCAAGTTCATGATCAATGATAGTGTCAGTTGGAAGCATTGTAGGATCCATCCATATCTTGAACTTCTTAGTACCCACATAAAATTATCTTCCTTCTTGGATGACATATAAATAAACATAATGGTGAAATTTAACTACATTGGTGTTGATCCAACAATTTCAAGTAAAGACATCCCACATTTGTTTGTTTTATATATGCAATCTATGACTAGCAAAAAGGGAATTACGTGTAAAAATATTATCAAATATAGGGTGTACCAATAAAAAATCACTTAGAACATCTAAATCTAGCTTACTTTGATGTTATTGAAAATAATAATTCTCAACCAAAACACTCATGACATGTTGTAAGTTTATATGTCCATCCATTTTATTTAATCTAATCTTGTGTCGGGCATTATAAATATATGTTTTCATGCTTATATTTCCCATAAACTCTTTTAGAAGAAGCAACTTGATATGTTGTTGGTTGATATGGCTTTTGGTAAGACCATGAACAAACTTCATTCTTATTCTTTCAACTTACCTACAAAATTATGCACTCTAAGAGTATTTGGAAAATCATGATTGTGTGTTCTATTATTAACAACTACTTCTTATTCTCCACCAATACTTTCAGCACCAGTAACCTTGAAAGGGCAATTAATTTTATTTGAATATATATTTCATGTATTATGACCATCTATAGAACTAGTATATACATACGTAACCCCTCTTTCCAATATAAGTGATATCATACCAAGTCCCCTTCTATTTCATTTTATTGAACCTTTTATAATTAAAATCATTATACAACTTCTACCAATAGCACACACCAATGCTATAAGGTTATCATGATTATAAAATCATTGATCCTTCATTAAAAAAAAAACTTTGATATTTATAGACCCTAGAAAATTGATCCATATGTTCGCACTTAGATGAGGTGATGAGAGTGATTGATGAAATATATGGTAATAGATATGTATATAACCCTTTCACAGAGAAAATAATAAAACTATAATGGATTTGCTCATATTTTGTAACATGTCATGATTTATATTAGGTTTTCAATATGCAATCAACTACATTAGTACTTAATATTACTTAGTTTAAAGATAATATGAGTTTGCTTATTAATTGTGATTAGTAAAATGTAACTACATGAGTGTTTTACACGTTTAGTGTTAGAGGAGTGTAAGACACACACATTTTGGTTGACCATTGTGTAAGATACTCACCATGGATCAACCCTCCTGCGTGAGAACCTCAAGTTGTGGTTAACAACCTGCATGAGGCACTCACATTGTATATGTCGCCATATGTAAGGCACTAATGTTGTTGTTGCCCTTTTTCATGAATATCTCACATTGCCATCCACTATGCAACATTAAAGATTTATACTCTCACATAATATGGCAAAATAATGAGGAGAATGCATAGCTCTTTGTTGATATTATGTATTGATTAAGCATTGATTCATACCTACAAGCATCTTCTTCTTCTTCTTCTTCCTCATTATAGCTTTGTTGCTCCATTTTTGTTCAAGTTGGTTTGAAATTAGGTTTTGGATAAACAATGTCGAGAGGAAAGAATGGAACATGAAGGGAAGAGGTGGGAGGAATGAATGAAATGAAGGATGAATGCATGAAAGGTAAAAAAGGAAAGTGAATGAAGGGTAGATATGGATACGGGCGAATTTGATACTAGATGGCTTAATATTTTTATATAGATATTCCTTCTTTTTTTTTAACACCAAAGCCTCGATGCACAATCTATTTATCAATATCTACTGATAAGTGCATATTTTGACATATTTTATACCCTTATAATCTTAGTTTTTAGTATTTTATTTAAGTAATATAGGTAAATATTTATGATATTATGCTTAAGTAGTAATAATTGTATAAATGTTATTATTTAAGCTAAAATGATAATAATTAAATAAATTTAGAGTATAAAATATTATTTATTAATTTTTATTGAATTTTATTTTACAGGTATTATTTTTAAATAAAAAAAATAAAAAGTAATTGGACCTTTGGACCAACGGCCAAAGGTCGAAGGCCCAAAGGCCAGGGAAAGACGAAAGGAGAGTAGCGGTGATGCCAAACAAGCCATACGGTCTTTAGAAAAAAAAAGTGAGAGTCAGCCACAAAAGGGAGGGCTGTCGTGGAAAGGCCCGACGCAAAAGAAAATGGCACCACACGACAATAAAAAGAGGAGAGGAGGGCATGCAGTAGATACGAGTAGGAGCAGTAGGGCGGCAGAGCCGCAGAGAAAAGAAGGAGGGGGAGAGCCTTCATAGGTTCTAACGCTGAAGGGTAGGCATAGAGGACAGAGCTGCTGGGCACGAAGAAACAAGTCGCACAGAAGGAGAGGCATGACTGGGACGAAAGGAAAAGGAAAAGAAAAAGAAATAATTGCATGGAAATCAAAGACAACCGAGAAGGAAGAAAATTAGAGAAGAATTTATACCGATAGAATTTATTTAAGATAAAATTAATTTTTATCTAAATAAATTCTTGATCTTTTATTTATAATGAATTCCGGTTAATTCTTTCTCTATTTCTCTTTTATATTTTAGATATATATTTCTGTGTTATTAATTCAATAATTATGGCTGGCTAAATATTTGTTGCTAGGCAATAAATTGAAACCCTAGATTAGGGTTTGAATTATAAATTTATTTTCTTTGTTTCGTGAGATTGTTTCTTGACTCTATTTTAATTGGTATCGTTTATATATATAATTCTATCAAGTATAATTTATTTGGTGCATGCCTTCATCTGGTTTCCTCATAAGTGATAGTATGTAGGATTATTTACCTTCTAGGTGGCCATCTAAATATACTAGAATTTATATGTATAAATTGCAGCTAGGTTAGATAACAATTCACCTAATAGTTTTGTGATTCTAACTGAAGTAGTAAAACGTTTAGATACATGTGGGCCAAGGAAAGGAAATACAGTTAGACATACTTTGTATACTATTTTGGGTACTTATATTGATAGCCTTCCAATTATACTTAATGCATTAAATCTAGTTAAACATAGGAGCCGCTTATTGTTGCTATACTGCTAGTATTTAATAAGGTTAATATTGGCGTTTTGTCGTATTAATTAATTAAGAGAAGTAATATAAGGTATATGGACCTACTTTTGGTATACAACTTGGTCGATCTCTTTCTCATGACTAAAATATGACTTAGAAATAAATATTGTATTTTGACCTAACCTAGTGGTGGATTTTGATTTTCCTGGCATCTTTATCATATCTGCGGTTTTCCAATATTTTTATTTTATCTTATCTATTCCTTTTATTATTTTATTATTTTTATTTTTATAACCCTATTACTATTTTTCTTATTTATTTATTTAGTGTTATTTAGGAATTTTATTTTTATTTTTATTTTTAAGCTAGTTAGATAGAGATGAGCCCTCTCAATCTCTGCCCTAGAACGATACCCTTATTTACTAGTGCTACAATTGACAACAAGAGGGTTTAAATTGCGTGCTAGCTACGACCACACCAATTTTTGGCGTCGTTGTCAGGGATCATTGTGTAAGATACTCACCATGGATCAACCCTCATACGTGAGAACCTCAAGTTGTGGTTAATAACCTGCATGAGGCACTCACATTGTATATGTCGCCATGTGTAAGGCACTAATGTTGTTGTTTCCCTTTTGGGTGAATATCTCACATTGCCATCCACTATGCAACATTAAAGATTTATGCTCTCACATAATATAGCAAAATAATGAAGAGAATGCATAGCTCTTTGTTGAGATATACCTACAAGCATCTTCTTCTTCTTCTTCTTCTTTATAGCTTTGTTGCTCCATTTTTGTTCAAGTTGGTTTGAAATTAGGTTTTGGATAAATAATGTCGAGAGGAAAGAATGGAACATGAAGGGAAGAGGTGGGAAGAATGAATGAAATGAAGGATGAATGCGTGAAAGGTAAAAAGGAAAATGAATGAAGGGTAGATATGGATACGGGCGAATTTGATACTAGATGGCTCAATATTTTTATATAGATATTCCTTCTTTTTTTTAACACCAAAGCCTCGATGCACAATATATTTATCAATATCTACCCGTCTGACGTAATGTTATCTTTTGATATAATTAGGACAGGCCTCTAATTATATGCTTTAATTATATGAGAAGATAAACACTCAGAATCATAGTTTTAAACATTGGATTGGACTACCTAGTGAACCAGTTAGATTTTATGTATTGATTCTCAAGATCGCTAAACAATTAAAAATTGGTTGGATCAATAAAAATAGCAAACTAATCAAAAAACCGACCGATCGAACCAATTAAAATTTTGGTTAGTAACAGTTTATATTCATATATAGTTTATTTTTTATATATTTTATATTTTTTCATTTAATATATACTATAGGTCACTACAAAATATATGACTTGTGCTAACAGTAATTTAGTCACAGATTTTTTTTTCTATTGGCAAAAGTTATTAATACCAACAGATATATTTTTGTGGGTAATAAAAAAAAATTCCTACAAATTTTTTTATGTGTTGGTAATAGTATATTATGCCAATAGATTTTTTGCCTACTTTTATATCTGTGGGCATTAGACGTATTATACCAACAAAACTAATATCCACTCATCTATCTATTAGTATTAGTATATAAAGAAAATAAATGTTTCAAGTATCGTTATATCCCTTGGTACAACACATTCATTCTTCTTATACATAAAAATACTTCTCTTACTATCATAATTGCCAATTTTATATGAAATACTAATAATATTATATATAACTAGATTTATAATTAACATTATAGTTATTTTTAATATTATAACTATGATAATTAAACTAATAAAAATTATTCTTCAACTATTAAAAATTATAAAAAAAAGTAATAATCAATCAAGTCGCACTTTGAATGATCTATATGACAGGGTCTCACTGCTTGATCGACGCAATGGGGTCTACAGGGCGTTGTATTCCTTGTTTATAGATCCTTTTGAGCCTAATATTATTATAGTTATGTATATAATTATTATAAGATTTCTTATTTTTCAAATTCAATTCCCTTAAACTTAATAAATAACTAATATTATTGTAAGCATTATTTTAATAAATATTATAATAAAAATAATAATTAGTTAAGTTGCATTCCAAATAACTTAAGACAGTAGTCTTGCGGATCAGTCGGCTAGTTGGGGGTCTAAAGGCACTGTACACGTAGTGTAATACCCCCCTTATTAAAAATCTAATTTTTATAAATATCTGTGTTGATTTATGAGTTTTAATATTTAATTTTATTTTAATTAGGTTATTTAATTTAAATTGTATTTCTATTTTAATAAGTGTTTTGATTTATTTTAAATAAAAGCTATTATCGGATAAGTATTTTGTTTATTTCCAAAAAATAGTTTATAAAATTCTTTGGTTAAATTTAATCTATTTAAAATTATATTTTTAATATAAATTCTTTTAGATATTTATAAAAAAGTGTCGGTCAATACCTACTTACCCTGTCCCACACCCTTATTCCCTTTTGAGTTTTGGCCTTTCCTTTTGTATCTCAACCCCCTTGGTTATTTTGTTCTTGTTGTGTTGTAGGTAATGAGTGGTTGTCCCTGCTTCGTCCTCATTTTTGTCGAACACCGCCTCACCGCTGCTTGACTGCGCCACCACAACTCCTGGTCGTCGTATACGGTAGCACCACAACATTAGTGGAGCAATAATAGCGGAACAGCAGTGGCAGCGCAGTAGCAGCATAAGAAGACAATAGCAGTGTGCCACCGGCCGACCTCCTCTAATGATAGTCTGCCACCGGCAAGTGCTCCTCTCCCACTGATGAAGCTTCACTGCCCTTGGCCCGCATTGTTTTGGCTAAATTTGTTTGGCATATTTTCCCAAAACCTTAACTTTTTGTTTTGTCGATTGGTTTTATGGCTTTATTAATTGTTTTGAATCTATATTGAAATTTATTTAAATTGAGAAGTGGGGTGCTCCAAATCATATTTCATGGACACATTTGTGGAGGAACTGCTAGCTATTATGATTATTTTGTTGCAATCAAGGAGAAAAAATGTCTAACACTTATACTATATTGGTCAATCAAAATCTAAATAGGTTAGAATAAATGGATAGAACTATCATTCTATTCAGGACATCCAAAAGTTATGGTGTGTAGAATTGCCATGACAATTGGAAAGCTTCTGTTTGCATGGTTATTTGCCACCTCAATATATACGAATATTGACCTCTGATGTGGTGGGTTAGCTTAGTTTATATATCATTTTATATTTGTTGTATTTTTTTTATAGTGTTGCTCTTAATGTTTTCCTTTTGTTATGTGCATTCTTGATGCTTTGCAAGAAGTCAAACGAAAGTAAGAAGCTGCAACACTAGGTATGTTCATTTGTTTGCTTATGTGAAATTCTGTTTTGATGCTGATTTTCCTAAAGGATGATGGAAATTTAAGTTAATTGGAAATCATATTCATTCATTGAGCTATAACTTTTACATATCTTCATTCATCTACGTGTTAATATTTCATCTTTGGTTATACAGACTCATGTAATACAACCCCCTCCCCCCAAAAAAAGGATACCCAAAAGTAGGAGAATCTTGTGTCTTTTCATATGACTTGGTCTGTTCCTTCTTTTCTTTTCCTTCTTATTCTGCTATCTTTTGAAAGGACGATGGACATTGATGTATTTTCACTATATAGTGATAGCAGGACATTAATATAATGTAATTGATTAAAGCATTTCTACCTTTATATTCACATTGATTCTTATTGTCAATTCGCAGCTGGCATTATTCTTGAGGAGAAGAACTGGCCACCATTCTTCCCGATTATCCATCATGAAACTGCAAATGAGATACCAGCCCATCTTCAGAGAATGCAATATATTACCTTTTCATCATTGCTAGGTTTTTTTTTATCTATTTGCAGCTTGTTTGCTTTTATATACTCCCTCCATTTCATAATGTAGATCACATTAGCTTGTTAAATCTGTTTCAAAATGTAAGTCACATTACAGAGAATGCTTCATTTCCCATTGGACTCTTCTACTCTCATTCATTAATTAGTAGTCAAGTTTTCCAAGTATATCTCTGTAAGGGTATATTAAATATCTTAGGCATCCTATTTTCTCATTATCATAATTTCTTAATTTGTGTGACTAAGTCAAATATGACTTGTATTCTAAAGCGCAGGGGGGATTATGTAGATAGAAAAGTGTCAAGTTGGTTGTATGAAATAATGTATCTACTACTTAATGTAACATCCTTTTTTCCTTCTATGTGCAAGTTTATGAAGATAATGTTGACAGTATCTGTTTTAGGAAAAATTGTGGTTGTCATATCATACTAAGGATGTTCTCCTTAGAGGTTATTTCTTTGCTACTTCCCAATGATGAGTTTCAATTTTGTGACGGATACATCTAGAGTATATTATACATCTCATTTTATAGTAGTTTAATATTTTTGCAGAGTATTTTTTTTTGGGAACTCTGGGATATCTAGTTTCGAACTACTTTATAACATGGCTCTTCATGATGATTGCTAAAATTTCAATGATATGCAGTAGTGGTTTAATTTCTGTGCTTCATTTGATAGCTTGAAGTTAAATGGCCAAAATGATGCGATGTCTCTGTATCTTGTAGACATGAATGGTGAGGGAACCTTTTGTAAACAGGATAGTAGGTAACTCTGCATGTCAACCTCTTTGTAATCTATGAGGATTAGTTTATGCCATCATTTTTTTGGACTACTTCCATAAAGGACTTGATCTTCTAAAGCATTAGCAGCAATATTTGCACATCTACTTCTATTTCCAGAATCCTATATCATTAGTTTATGTTGTGAAAGCAAAACAATGCTCATCTAGCAACTTCTATTGTTAGGGCCTCACTACCATCAAACAGTTCATTCTTGTTTCTTTTCTTTCTCTTTTTGTTACCAATGTTAGGACTTAGGAGGCCTATTCCATCCCCATAACATTTTCCTACTCTAGTGTAATAGCCAGAGCCGCATTGGATTTCACTTATCGTATTTTGTTTTGTCCTTAATCTTTATGGGGATCTTTCTCTAATGCATGAGTAATGAGTGTTCAATGTGTAAGATATTTGATCAATTTTTGTGGCAAGTACTGTCCATTATGACATTATATGGTGTTTCAATATGTGCAGGTTTGATGTTGTGCCTCTTGTGGAACATCATAGCTGTTACTACAGCTTAGATTAGAGGATATTGTTAATCTCTTCTCCATGTTGCTTTGGCTTTAGCTATATTAGTTGAATTTCTTAGTGGTGACTGATTTTTACTGGAATTATTTTTTTACATTTCTTACGCAGAACATTAATTTTGGGTATATATATATTTTTACCTTTAAAATAGTGCTTAGATGAATAAAAAGAACATTATGGGTCACATAGTGATTAGGTTGGGTAATTATGGTATGGTTTCACTACACCATAATGCCTAAAAGATTAAAATTATGTGTTGTTATTAATTTTTTTTTCTAGTCTGAGTAAAAGTATTATATATAGATACTAGTAATTAAAATACTAACCAAGCATACCTAGAGTAAAGTTAAAAGAATAATTATATTAAATTTACAAAATAGAGTAGAGAAAAACCCATTTTATCACAAACAAGTTAAATGAATTTGTATCACCAACTATAACTACCATAATTAGTAACCATTTGCTATTGCTACAAAAAGTTTGATAACTGACTACCATTTCATATGTTTAATGTTACCCAAGAAATACAATAGTAACAGAAACATGTCTTACCCATCCCTTATATTCCATGATTGAAAAATAGTATACTATTACTACACTATCGCTTGAGTTGAAAGCTTAGCCTTAAATTTCTCATCTATTATTTATAAATTTGCTATAATTATGATTGAGAAGATATATATATTATTAACATAATAACTAAGAATAGAGTGTGATATAATCAAACTTTTCATACTACTGGTATAGGTATCAAGACTTGACTAGCTACAATATGTTGCATTTGTATCAAACATTCATACATATTGTAGATGATTTCACTTATGAATATATTATGTAGCTCTCTAAATTACTGGTTTCGAATTCTCTATGTCCAACTATATAAAATATATTTTTAAGGTAATATATTAGTTTTAGAAAGCTTTAAAATACTCTCATTGTCTAGCTTTTGATATAAATTTAGATTAATATGATTAAGTTAATTACATATATATTTTTAGGGAAAATATGTTGATGATTATTATCAAATGGAAGATGATAAGAATAAAAAGGATGGCACTAAAGAGGAAAATGAAGAAGATGATGTTTGATATATTTATAAAGATGCTTTCGTGAGCCATCTTATGTAGATGGTCCATACTTTTGTTTCTTAGCTTACGAATATGATCGATATTTTTCTATATCAAATTATGAAGATGCTTGGTGTTTTTGTATATATGTTAGCTAACGAAGATGCCCGGTAATGTTTTTGTATAATAGCTTATGCTACAAGTTGTATATATAGTATTGTACTGTTATGGCTTTGGAAGCTAAACAACTAACTATTTTGTACTACATAATAATAATTATATATGGTGTAGTTCATTTTATATAACCATAAATTATTACTACAGGTAAATATTGTTAGTACAAGTGGATATTGTGGTAACACATAATATCAATAAATTTTGTACGTTTTGGTACAGGTGTTACCAACACACACACACACACACACACACACACACACACACACACACACACACACACACACACACACACACACACACACACACACACACACACACACACACACACACACACACACACACACACACACACACACACACACACACACACACACACACATTGGTTAAAATATATATAACCAACAATATATATGTTGGCAATAGTTTTTAGTTACATATATAATATTGTGTTTAATATTTTTAGTTACAGATATGATTGTATGGTTAATTTTTTTTTATCACGGATATAATTTTGTGTCTAATACCTTTAGTTACAGATATTATTTTGTGGATAATAATTTTAGTTATAGATATTGTTTTGTGGATAATACTTTTAGTCATAGATATTATTTTGTGGTTAATATTTTTACTTACAGATATAAGTGCGCGCATAAGTTTTACTAATAGATAAATATCTGTAGACATTATCAATTATTCCCAATAGATCATACATATATGTTGATAAAATTTTTAAGTATATAGTTTTTACTTGTAGTTTTGTCAAAAAAACTTTTACCAATAAAAAAATAACTTTTACCAACAGATAAGATCCTAATAGCACAAATTATTTATTTTGTAGTGGATCAGACTAGTCCAAACTACTTCTCTAATTATTAATAAACCAGTTATAATAATAGTTCGACTACCATTTTAATTTTTAGAACCATATTAATAAATCTATAGCGGGTAATGGATTCGGAGTTAAACAAAAAGGAAAATCTTAATAAATTACAGACCTTCGCAGCTGCACACCTAGATGCGATTTGCCTTTTGAGTTTGGCACTGTTTAGGAATCGATTCTCGTTCGCCCTTCCCTCACTAGGCACTTTCCTTCCCCTGCCTCTGCTTTAAAGTCGACGATCCCATTCATTGCTCTACATATTCGCACTAGGCGTTCTCTCTCCGATTACATTTGTTTTTACTATTACATACTCGTCTTTTTTCTCTTCCCTTAATATTTTCTCTCTCCTTCCTCAGTTGACACCTTCCCCTGGTACGTATGCGTATGATGCTCTTGATAATCCGTCTCATTGTTCACCGAATAAATGTGTTAATTGCATTATGATTGGAATTTGATTTGGGTCCGGTAAATATTATGTGCGATCAGTACTCACTGTTTCAGTTTTTTGTTTGGCCCGGTTAGATTATCAAAATCACATGGGTTGCAATTCGATTGATTACAACATCATTTTAACAGAATTTAGTTATAGTAAAGAAATCTAATCGGAATCGAAGTTACCTTTTTCCTTAATTTCTGTAGTTCGTGTTATATTCTGGTTCCACTAAAGTGAATTGTATTCTCAAGTGCTTGAGAAGTCGTCCGCGATTATTCAATATTACTAGTTTGAATTGATGGAGTGTAGTCAAATCGGTAGATAATGATGTTTGATATCTTCTTCATTAATGATATATTTTATACAGGAGTAAAAAAGGAAAAATATAATCTTTTTACTGTTGTTCTATCTTTTTAATATACAGGAAAGGGAAAAAAAGGATTTTGGGGTATTTTTGCGACGTTGTTGGTGAATTGAACTAAAACTAGTTGGCAGTCGTGTAAGGAGAGGGATTTCAAAACAAATTCAGTATTCAAACCGCGAAAATTAAGGAGACGCGGCGTGTAGCTGAGTAGGAATTATGATCCTATCTCATCGTCATCGTTGACCAAGATTATAGTAGTCATTATTTATGTTTGTTTCTGGAGTACTATATAAATGAATCGTTAGGAGATTAAGTTTCAACAAACGCTCCCCATTATTCTCTGCAAGCAATAGTCCTTAGATTATTATTGACGCCAGAGAAGAAACGTTTGCAACTTTGCATCTTGAAAAGAGTGCTTGTTCTTGTGGACAATTTGGGCCGCATTCCTTAGATTTTTGGAGCCCCTTTTCCATAAATTTTTTTCCTGGAAAATAGCAATTAGCGTTTGCTGGTTGAACCTTCCCAAGAATCAAGTCGACAAGGTAACTGTCTTAAGGCCGAGATATCTCAATCTTTTGATTTGGAAGATGTTCGTTTTGGTTGCTCTTATTTTATTTATTAGTATGTCATTTTGGCATGCATAGCAATTGGCAGTCTCCGGCAATTAGATGCTATTTATATGAAGAGTAATTATGTTTTGATCTTCATTTTTATTACTTTTTAGATCGGAGATACGGTAAGACGGGTCTCAGTTCTATGTGATTTTTTTAGTTTGTTACCTGTTTTTTATGCGTAGATCTAGTAACAGCATTTGAACTGCTTGGCTTGCTTTTGATCTCTCTTGATTTTCTTATTGCGTTGAATGGGTTTGAATTCCTGATATCCCGGCTTAACTTTTGATTCCTGAGCATGGAGATTTTTTTATTATAAAGCTTATTGTGTTTTATATTTCGTATCAGAGGTGGTTTTTTTTTTTTTTTTTTTTTTTTTTGAATAATACCTTTTCAGTCGTTTCAAAGGCGCTAGAACCATGAACGCACTCGCAGCTACTAATAGAAATTTCAAGCTGGCATCTCGACTTCTCGGCTTGGACTCCAAGCTTGAGAAAAGTCTACTTATTCCGTTCAGGGAGATCAAGGTGGGTGGTCACTGCTTCTCTTTTTTTTTTTTTTTTTTTTTTTTCTTGTTTCGGTTATCGTTTTCTTATTGGATGGTGGTATAGGAGGGAAGAGGGCTGTATTGGTGATTGACTCGTCTTTTAGGAATTGTGTAGTTCTGATCTATTGTGATGATTGCAATGTTGATAAATTTGCAGGTTGAATGTACAATACCCAAAGATGATGGAACTCTGGCATCATTTGTTGGTTTCAGGGTTCAGCATGACAATGCCCGAGGCCCCATGAAAGGAGGAATTAGATACCACCCAGAGGTGTGTCTTATCTTATTCCTGGTTTTATCAATAATAGAAAATGGGTGATTCTGGTAGTTTATACATGCAGAATTTGAAAAAGCGGACCTTATGCAGGGTTCAATTGCATGCCCTCCATAAGCACTGGGCATTGTCTAGTGATGCGGCTTTGCCTTAATTTCAGTCCATACATTGGAGGCGCAATCTATTTACCATTTTCTCTCTGGTTATGACCCCCTTAACAAATTCCATGATTTTCATTCTTGATTTCACTGATGATATATGTTATTGCTGGTATTGCAGGTTGACCCTGATGAGGTGAATGCATTAGCACAATTGATGACATGGAAGACAGCAGTAGCAAACATCCCATATGGAGGTGCCAAGGGAGGAATAGGATGTAACCCAGCGGAACTAAGCTTCTCTGAGCAGGAGAGACTGACCAGAGTGTTCACCCAGAAGATCCATGACCTAATTGGAATCCACACTGATGTTCCCGCACCTGATATGGGGACAAATGCTCAGGTTGAGTAGGAAAACTTTTCTTGGTTGGAGATTGTGCCTCAGTATGGTAATTTATTTCATGTTTATTTATTTCTTTGTTTCTCTTTCAACAGACTATGGCTTGGATACTGGATGAGTACTCAAAATTTCATGGCCACTCGCCTGCTGTGGTTACTGGGAAACCTATCGTAAGTGAAATTCTCTGTTTCCATGGATTCCGACAATTGCAGACTTTGAAATAATCTTGCCCATTCATGGACAGTGGTCATAATAAGTGTTGAACCATAATTTTTTAAATTATGAAGTACATTTGTGTACGTTTTGAAAATGGAAACGGGGAAACGTTTCCACAAAGGAATTTGTGAGTATCATTGGTCGTTATGCTAACTGCTCAAAAAGGGAAGATCTTAGGGTGGTTATATCCTTTTGTACTTGTAAACAAGTAATTTCTATAATGTCATTCGTTTTGAATTAGGACCTTGGCGGATCCCTGGGCAGAGAAGCAGCCACAGGCAGAGGAGCCCTCTATGCGGCAGAAGCACTTCTGAATGAGTATGGAAAGGGCATCTCTGGGCATCGCTTTGTTATACAGGTACAGCTTTCTATATGATCATTGCTTTCTGGTTGCATGATTTTCTGAATCATATTTGAATGCTTATGAGTGTTCCTTTCATCTTTCTTGCATCTATGGACGTCTAAATCTCAGGGTTTCGGGAATGTGGGTTCATGGGTGGCAAAACTCATCCATGAAAAAGGCGGAAAGGTCATTGCTGTAAGTGATATTACAGGAGCCATTAAGAATGCCAATGGCCTTGACATCCCGAGCCTACTGAAACACGTCAAAGAAAACGCGGGGGTCAAAGGGTTCTCTAATGCAGATTCTATCGATGCAAAATCATTATTGGTTGAAGACTGTGATGTGCTTATTCCTGCAGCCCTTGGAGGTGTTATTAACAGGTTGGCCCATAACCTCTTGTACTAGTTCTTCTGTGTGTTAATGGTGACAGCTATTATCCTTTTCTTTAGACAAGAAGATCATAACCACTTGTACTAGTTCTACATCTAGATTAGTTAAATGCTTCCTCATCCTCCAAATACTTTTGGAAGCTGTGACTGAGCCGTATTCCACTTTTCGGGTCCTCCGTGTTTCACTTCCTGGTCTTTTTTCTTTTTCTCTTCCTATCCTTATTGGAACGTGTCAAGTTTCACGTATCGAGCTTGCCTCCAACCAGCCATGTCTTCGAGAGAATATTTGCAATAACAAGGCAGCTAGATGACTGCCTGTATATGCGATTGACACTGTACCTATGTTTTTAAAACCTTGTGGCTTGCCTTCATCTTAAGCCGATGCCCCCAAAGGCTTCTTGTGCATTATTTTTATATTGCACCTTTGACCCAATTCGGTGATTAAGGTTAACTTTTGATGTTAGCTGTTTTTGAATCCTTTAAGCCTGACACCATGATTTAAGAAAGGATCCATTTTCTAAACCATCTGAACATGAGAAAATTGGAAACCAACTTCATTGCTTTAGGCTTATGTAGTGTGCTACCACCGGTAGTTAGGCATTACTTACAAATCCATTCTTTAGGCTGTTGAAGAAAGGATTCATTTTCAGGGTTCTGGGTACTTAAAATGTCCATAACGCATTACTTACAAATCCATTGTATGTTAGTCGTTGGAGCCGTCATGAGGAGGGGGAGGGGGGCATTGATGAACTCTGCATTTGCTGTGTTTCAGTAAATCAATTTCGCTTGTTTCTTAAGATTTTATTCTACCAGGTTAACAGTATTGCGGTTTATTTATTTATTTATTTTATTTTTTGGTGACATTGAAGGGACAATGCCAACGAAATCAGGGCCAAGTTTATCGTAGAGGCGGCTAATCATCCTACCGACCCAGAAGCTGACGAGGTCAGTGCCCCGTGTTGAATTAGCTTTTCAGGACTAGATATTACTCTACGGAGCAAGGACTGATGATACACCATATATGGTGCAGATTTTGTCCAAAAAAGGTGTTGTCATCCTTCCTGACATATATGCCAACTCAGGTGGGGTTACAGTCAGCTACTTCGAGTGGGTTCAGGTATAGTAATATTTTCTTGCTCATTATTCACAAAGTAGGGCCGGCTGCCTCTTGAATCATGATATATTATTATTATTATGAAATATTAAAACAGAACTACTCTTTTAGTTTGCCCATTAACAACGCAGGAAGTGTTAGGCTGGGGCTAAGTACAGGTAAGAAAAGGACTAGACGTAGGAGAGGGTGATTCGGATATTAGGGAGTTTGCCCTGTACTGTCATATCGTTCCTTATTCAGACTAGCAATGTCAGATACAGCCAAGGCAATCCTCGTCAGAAAGAAACCACACTAACAGAATGGAAATGATATTAATGCAATCCGCATCGTCTAGTGACGTACGCTGAAAAGCATTTAGGAGAGCGCACGCACCGATCATAACAAATTCCTTCCAATAGATGAATCCTAGCCTGGAAATAAAGAATCTGAAAAAGCTAGTCTATGGGAGAACATTGTCCGTCATCCTGACAGGTAGCCAGGCCTCTCTCCTGGGCCTGCTACTATCGGGCTGATCTGCAACAGAAAGAGTCTAGGTTTTAAATTCATTTGATGGTATCACGGCTTAACACAGGACTTGTTCAGAACAGATGAGTCTCGAATCTCGATAATGATAATAAAGATAGCTAAGCTCATTATATATATATATATATATATATATATATATATATATATATATATATCAAGAGAAAAGAAAAAGAAAGGATAGCTGAGCTTATTGCATGTCTGACTCTATATTATAATATTGCACGTTCCAGAACATCCAAGGGTTCATGTGGGATGAAGAGAAAGTGAACAATGAGCTGAGGGCATACATGATCAGAGCTTTCAAGGATGTGAAGGAGATGTGCAAGACCCACAATTGCGATCTTCGTATGGGAGCTTTTAGTCTTGGAGTAAACCGTGTTGCCCGAGCGACTCTTCTTAGAGGCTGGGAAGCCTGAAACAAGAACCTGTCATCGGATGAACTTCCTGACTCCTCTGTTTCTCGGTTGCAGCTAGTTTTTTCTTCCCCTTTCATTTGCCAAAATTATTATTACGGAAATTTGTGGCTCCGAGCCTGGCTTGTACCCGCGTTCAATTCTCTACCTAGTATCTTAATTTATATGCCTGCCGGAGTCGAGAGAGGAGTTTATGAATCCTCTTATCTCGAACGGGAAAGTATTTCCTGAATATTCATAAAGTCGTCTTGAAAATCTAGTCGTTCCCCTTGCAGTCTGTTGCCGACTCTTGTATCTTCCACGGGCCGGCCCCGAATAAATAGAGCCTCGTGCAAAGAATCAAAATGCGGCTCCATTTTTAATTTTTTGGTTATGTAGTTTTATGCCTCGGTCAAATCCTATTTTAACTAGATATATATGGTTACTGAAAAAATAACCATAACATAGATTATGGTGACATTGATCGCTTAATTCTAAAAGTCCTACCGCAAAATCTTAATTAAGAAAAAGATAAATCTGCTAAACAAAACAAATACCACAATAATCAAAGTGCACTCAAAAGTACTCATACAATAAGCAAAATGTCAAATAAATAGCTAGGTGCTTTATTTATTTTTATGTGTCCTCTCTTATCAACAACAAAAGCATTTAGTTGGAATTATCTAGCATAATATAACATAAACCGTTAGTACTAGCAATTCAGCATGAATACGTATTTAATTACTCCCTTCGTAAACAAAATAATTCACCATTGGTAAACTTTAACCTTGGCTTATTTGGTATGGAGGTAATAGGGGTAGAAATTTTTTTTTCTTCTATTTTATATCTTTTATATTAAAATTTTAATAATAATAAATATATTCTTAATAAAATATCTATTTTAGATTAAAGTAAGATCTAAAATGAATATTTATTAGAATAAAAATATTTAATTTTAAATAGATTATAAAAGATATATAAATTTTGGGGATAATTTTTCTACCTTTATTATCCCTATACCAAGCGAGCACTTAACTTTTTTTTAAACTTATAATATATTATTATTATAGATATAAATATGGTAGTGGTTAGAGTTTATTATCAAATTATGATATGACTTATTTTTATATGCATAATTCGGTCAATTGTGAAATAAATGTTTTGAGTTTCTATTTCATGGATCTAAGCAAATGACAGATGCATGAAAGTTGGGATAAAAGTTTGTTACTATTAAATTAGGAAGCGACTTGTTTTTACACATTAAGATACCAGAATTAGATCAATTGTGATTGACCTAGTATTAGTATGAAATCACTATTTCAATCAATTGCGATGCTCTAGCACACATCTAAATATAAGAGGACTTAGCATCCAACTGTAAAAATATAGCAACATAAACAATCGAACTCAGGTCTATCTACTACTGGCAAAAAAATTCGCCTCCGCGGCCATGTTCCGTACTTTTTTCAGTTTAGGACGCCCTTGGTACGAAGAAAATGAATGAGGGGGAATTAAAAAGGGATGAAATGTACCGGCAGAGAATGATTAGGGAAAGATTTTTCCTTCTACTTATGTTTGATATACACTATAGATGCAATGGAGTACACGAGTATGAGAATGGAAGATGGGAAGTTATTCGTCGTCAATTTTTTTTATTTTATTTTACTGTAAAAATATAAAGGAGAGATGCATTACAGTTTAATGGTAGAGATTAAGAGTCTATTTGGTATAACTTTTGATAATTAATTTTTTTATAAAATTAATTATAAGTAATAATTTTAGATAAAAATAAGTGTTTGATTTTACTTCTAAAAAGTTATTATAAAAAAGTGATTAGTAAAAATTATTTTCTAAAAATAATAAATTATAATTAATTTTTGTCTACTTTTTAAAATTACTTTTACAAAATATGGTAAAAAAAATTCGTTAATTCCCCCACGTTGTCTCACCTTCTCCATTTTGCTAAACCAAGCTTCTTTCCATTTTTGGTATTCAGAAATCTTCGAGCATCTCTCCATTTTTCTCTCTTGCTTCTCTCGCCCAACTTGCTCATTGCTCACCTTCCACAATTGAAGGCCGATGGGCACTAACTTGTCTAGAAATAAATTTCTATCGATCCAAACGGGTTTAAGAGGAGAATAAATTGCTCCAATATTTATTCTACTCCTGTTATACATATCCCAAGCACGGCCTTAGCAATGATGGTTGAAATCTAAAAATACGAGGCCCTCCACAATCGAAGGTCGGTGGGCACTAATATTGCACCTGATATTATATAGTAAGGTGTTCTCATGCGCATAATAGTGGGAAAAAGACGACCACAGCCTAAATGAGTAAATTATAGTATTAGCAAAACAAATGATATATATATGTATAAATATAAGCCCCTCTTGGTTGATAGTGTGCTCGGATCTCTCATGTTTAGGGTTAGGAAGATTTTTATTAGATCATAACCTTATTTGCCTTAGTGTTAAGTCATGTAGGAATGGGCCGAAACCCTTTAGAGTTTGGGATATGTGGTTCTCTCATCCTTAATTTCGTAGTTCTATGACAAAGTGTTGGACCAATCTAAAAGAGAGATCTTGTCAGGATAGATTAAAGGAGATGAAGAGTATGCTTAGGAATTGGAATACAGAGGTGTTTGGGGATATTGATTCGAAGATTAATTTACTTGAGTTGGAATTGGCAAAGGTGGATGGTTCAAGTAATGATGGTTCTTGCAATGAAGTAGAGCTTGCTAGAAGGTAAGCCTTGCAGAATCAGCTTTGGAAATGGCATAAAAGGAAAGAAGCTTATTGGATGCAGGTGTCCAAGATAAGAGGATTTAAAGATAGAGACAGGAACACAAGATTCTTCCATATTGTTGCCTTTATAAGAAAGAAGAGAGCCCTCATAAGCAGGTTAGTGAAGAAGGGAAAGGAGATTTTAGAGCCGTCAAGGATTAAGGAGGCAATCACTTCTTACTTCAAGGACCTATATAAGCAATCAGACCTCCTAGACATTAGTATTTCTACCGATGGTATCCATAGGATTTCGAGGGAGCAAAGCTTGGAATTGGATAGCATTCCTCTTACGGAGGATGTTTAGAAGGCAGTTTGGTCTTGTGATCCTTTAAAAGTTCCAGGGTATGATGGGTATCATATGGGTTTCATTCGGAAGATGTGGGATGTAATTGGGGAGGTTAGTTAGTTTAGACCCATTAGCTTAGTAGGGTGCATTTATAAGGTGATATCAAAGATTCTAGCTCATAGATTGACAAAGGTTGTCGATGGATTAGTGAGTGATTATCAGTCAGCTTTCATTGAAGGAAGGAGTATTCTGGATGGTGCTTTGGTAGCTAACGAGATCGTTCAGTGGTCCAAGAAGCGGAGAGGATCGAGAGGTGTAATGATCAAACTGGACTTTCAGAAGGCTTATGATAGTATCAGATGGGAGTTTGTGGACAACATTCTGAGTATTATGGGCTTTGGGAGTATTTTTAGAGGATGGATTAAGGAGGGTATCATAACTGCAAGTATTTTGGTTCTTGTTAATGGATCGATCCCCTTCAATTCCATTCAAGATGGGTAGGGGGCTTAGGCAAGGGGATCCCATATCACCTTTTTGTTTGTCTTAGCAGTGGAGGCATTTAATCAACTCATCAGAAGAGGCGTGGAAAAAGGCTCGATTCAGGGTTTAAAAGTGGGAATGGATGATTGTAAAGTTACCCATATTTAATTTGCAGATGATACAATAATTTTCTATGGGGCATCTATAGGTAATATTAGGAATTGGAGAAGATTGTTTGACTGCTTCTATTTACTATCAGGTGTTCGGGTCAATTTTGGCAAATTGGAGCTCATTGGCCTTGGTGTGGATGAGAATTTCTAGAAGGAGGCTGCAAGAATCATGAATTGTAAGATTAGTTCTCTTCCTATCAGTACCTTGGTCTTCCACTGGGGGATAATGTAAGAAACATGGAGGTTTGGAAACCGGTGGTTAATAAGATAAAATAGAGATTGGCTGGGTGGAAGTCAAAAGTTCTTCAAGAGTAGGAAGATTGGTTTTGATTAAAAGTATCTTGAATAGCTTACTGATGTACTACATGAGCCTGTTTAGAATTCCAAAAGGGGTGGTGAAGGAAATCATCAGTATATAGAGGAATTTTTTCTGGAGTAGTAGTGGAGACAGGAAGAGTTTACCACTAGTTAAATGGAGTGTGATTCAGAGACCCAAATCTCTAGGTGGCTTGGCTATGGGGGATATAGTCACGAGGAATAATGCACTATTATTCAAATGGTGTTGGAGGTTCTATACAATTGAAGGGGCATCATGGGAAAGAATTATTTCCTCAATTTACTCAAGAGATCACTTTGGGTTTCTAGAGATGTCGGACCAAAGGAGAGGGTGGAATCCATGGGTGGACATTATTAAAATTAGATGAGGAAATCCCATTCTTAATTCAGGCTTGAAAATTGTGATTGGAGATAGTAAAAGAGTGAGGTTTTGGCACAATAACTGGTTAGGACAAGGATCATTGAGAATCTTATTTCCTAGATTATTTATGGTGTTATGTCAACAAGATGAAGAGGTTGCAGAAATGGGTATATAAGAAGGGGCACAGTGGATCTGGAACCTCTTGTGGAGGAGGCAGCTTTTTGTTTGGGAGGAGAATCAAGTGGAGCAATTGGAAGTACTAATACAACAATTTTATCTGAGCAAGGATAAGAAGTACATGATCAAATGGGCATATGATGATATGGGAGTCTTTTTTGTGAGATCCTTCTGTCATGCCTCTTATCACAGTTTATCTGGGGTTGAGTTGATTAGTAGTATATCCAGCTTGATTTAGAGTAGTATAGCACCCCTGAGGCTTGAGCTTATTTCATGGTTCGCTTTAAACATAGACTCAACACTAGAGAAAGACTAGCCAGGTTACAAATTATTGATATAAGGGAGGCAGGATGTCCATTTTTCAAGTCAGAGTAATAACCGGTCAACCACATTTTTCTATACTATACCGTGAGGGAGAAGGTTTGGTATGAGATTTGTGATTGGGTGGGCCGTTCTTGGGTGATTCCAAGATCAGTTGAGGAAAATGCTATTGCTTGGCTAGGAAGCAGAAGTAAGGGGCTGAGGGAGGAAATTTGGCAAGAAGCTTTGTTTACAATTATGGGAATCATTTGGGAATTTAGCAATAAGATTGTGTTTGATAATCAACAAGTTTGCATTAGGTGGATGCTTATGTTCATCAAATCGAGAATTGGATTTTGGATTAAGAATAGAAGAAAGGAGTTCCCCTACAAAATTGAGGAAGTGGTCCACAACATGCAAGCTCTTTTGAGAGTAGGAGCTTCGTTCAGTTTTTAGTTTCTGTAAGTTGGGGTACAATTGGGATAACAAAAAGGGCTATTTTAATATATGCTTAGTTTTGAAAGCTATGTGCTTTTTTGTACTTTCACCTATATATATATATTGGTATCAGACCAATAAAAGTATACACCTTTTGAGTAAAAATACTAGTCCTAGGCTGCGCATGACCAAGGTGATTTAGACTTATAAATTAATCTTTTTGATTCTAAATCTTCTATTTCTTTTTTGTAGTGTTCTATTAATTCTGAATTCATTTGAATAGGTTTAGCTTTTGTCGGTATTTCTCTCTCGTCAAAATTGTCTTCGTACGGGAGGTCTACCATGTGATGCTTTCTAGACCAGAAGGCGTTTGGGAGATCTAAACAAATCTCTTTTTCGATTTGATTCCTAATTTGGTCAATTTTTTCCTTAATCAATTTTGTTTGTAATTGATTTTGTATTCTGGATAAATTGACATTTTGTTTTAGGAAATCTAAATCATTTTGTTTACTTTGAACAAGTAAATTAATTTGATTTTTGTACATCGAGTTTGCCTTAAGAAGGTTTAAATTTCTTGTTCGAGGAATTTCGAGGAAGGATAACAAGTTTTTTTATCCTTTATTTTTGAAAGAAATTCCATTTAAACCTACTTTATAAGGAGTTATCAAATTAATGAAAGGCGTGCCTAAGATAACTGATTGACTAATGTCTGGAGTTATCAGATAGGTTGATTTTATCTGTAAATTGTTACAAATTAAATTTGCCTCACATTTGTGTTTGATTTTGAGTTTGGAGCTGTTTGCTGTAGACAGTTTCTCATTTGACTTTGAAAGGTATTTTCTGGGTATAATACCTTCTTTGATACAATTTAGGTCAGCATCGGTGTCAAATAGTGCGACCGTATTGATCTGAAAACCATCTTCTAACCTAAGGGTGGTTATACTGATGATATATTTCCTGGAGGTTATTTCTTTTAATACATGAAGAAATTCTCCTGAAACTAATTTGTCTAGACTTTGTTCATCTTCAGATTTTTCATGTTCACTTGACTCTAGAGATGAGTTTTGCAGTTGTTTTGACAAAATCATTTGAATAGTTTGACTGTCAGATTCTTGTTTTAGTTTTAGCATTTTTAATTCCTTTTTGACTTCTTTAATCTCGTGTTGGAGTTCAGAAGTGGTTGGAATTAAATTCTTTGATTTTTGTTGTTTACTAAGAATCTTGGTCAAATCATATGCATTTGTTGGTTTTTGTGGAATGTTTGACTTTGCTGGTTTTGGTGGTTCGTCTGGTTTGATTGACTCCATTAATTTTTCAAGGTATTCTTTTTGTTTTAATGGGTCAGGAATTAAATGAACTATATCTAAAACCTTTTTTTGTTCTTTGGTCAAAACATTCATTTGATTTTCAATATGCTCTGTTCCAGAAGAGGAGCGGTGTGAAGAAGAAGATGATTTGGTTATGAGTTCATCTAATTCTAGGTTTTATAATTCTTCATCAGACGTATCTACTAGGAGATTTTGAATTTTTTCCCTAGTTTCTTCGTCTATGTCTAATTCTCTAATTTGCCTATTTAATTTGCATAATTTTTGAATGTGGCCAGTTTTTCCACATTTATAACATTTGAAGTTGTTTCTATCTCTATTCCCATACCCCGGGTTTTTTTTAAGAAGAAACAGTTTGTCTTTTTCCCTTTGGTTTTGATCTTTGATAATAGGGAATTTGTTTTTGTTGCTGCGGAGCAGTCAAATATTTTTGCTTTGGTCTTTTGTGGTGACTAGGTCTACAATTTCCAGAACATTTTGTTGTATTTGATGTTCCTATAATATCAAATTGTTTGCAGAAAGTTCCCAGTTCTTGTTTTGTTTTTTTCATTTCCCATTTCAAATGTTTTTGCAATTTTAGGTCCTGACAAATTTTTAATCCTTCTTTTTGGGTGAAGCTAATCAATTCACCGTATGTAAATCTGTTGTATGGAATTTGGTTTCCATGTGATTCTTTGATTTTGTTCCTAACCTTTTCTCCTAAAAGAGGAGGTAATCCGGCTAAGAATTTTTCTTTCCAGAATGGTTAATTTTAGTCTTCCCTAAGCATAACTCTAGTTAGGAAAGTGTTTTTATACAACTGGAAATCACTAAGTTTTTTACACCTAAGGTTTGACAGAAGTTCTGTATTTTTGTCCTTAAGATGTGAAGGGTCTCCTACGAAGTGTAGAGATATCAAAAGGATAAGGGATGCTACGACATCAGATATGGGTTTGCCATTTTCGAAAATAATTTCCTCATTTTCGTCTATTTTGATGGCATCTAAGATTTGATTTTGTTCTTACGAAGTTAAGTGGAAGTCCCACCATCCTTTGAGTTGTCCTGAGAACCCTGCTATTAGGAGTTTTGCTATGGTTTTATCGGAAGTGTTCATTTGGGCTTTATAAGCGTTTGCGACCATAGTTATTTGTTGTAAGAGGCCTAAAATTTGATATTCAGACATTCCATCTGTATTCCATTCATACAGGGAGTTGGCTTTATAATTGGGCTGACCTAGTTTGTTGGGCCTTACTTCCAAACTAAGGTCGGGTGCGGTTTGTCTTGGTATCATGGACCTAGAGGACATTAGGTCACCTAAACGGGCTACTACAGGAACTTCAGGCCCTTGGGCCTCGTTAGATTCTGCTTGATCCGTTTGGTTTACCATGTTAATTTGGGCTATTTGGTCAGGCGTGTCCAGAACCTGGTTTTGGCTGGACGAAGTCGAAGGAGCAACTAAATTCAAATTTTCTTTGATTGCATTTAAGAATTCATCTTTTTGGGTTTGAATTTCCTTTTGACTTGATTTGGAAATTTCAAATGGTTTGAATACTGGCATTTTCTCTGGTTCTGGTTTTTGATTTTCAGAAATAGTTTGAATTGCCGGTAAGATAGTTTTTTTAATTTGCTTATCCAACTTAGTCAATTGGGTTCCAATTGTGTTCAAATGGATGTTTGTATAGTTATTTTGAAGAACAATGTTTTTTAAAATTTCTAATTCATCATCCTTGGGCAATCTTAAGGGTTTTAATTCCAGAGTGGTTTCTCCAGAACTCATTTTGATGTTTTGCAAAGGCGGGTGCTCTGTTTCAACAGTTCCCTTTTCTGTTTGCCATGTTTTGGTTTTTGTTCAAGTGGTTATTGGTTTTAAAGATTTGAATGGTGAATCCTTTAATTTTTTAGGATCTATTCCATTTTGTTTGAGTTCTATTTCTAACCAATCGAAAAACATGATTTTGACTTTGTGTTCTTCTATGAATTTGTAAAAATCTTCTTGGAGTTCTCGACTTTCTTTTGCCAAATTTTTGATAAACCAATTTCTTTTATTGGTGTTTTCTTTTGAGTAGAAGTCGTTTATGTAAAACTCTTTGTCAATTACAAATTCTTTTTCAAGAACATTTAACTGATTTTCGGTTATGTCAGACAGGCTAGGTGAATTCAGAGTTGTTCCTATTTCTAGGTTTGCTTGTTCCGATTGTTCATCTTCCTGTTTTTAATAATTTGCTTTAGGAATTCTGGTTTGGTAATTTGCACCTTTAACCGAAGTTCTAGGTGTTTCATCTACTGAATTCCTATTTTGAGTTTTTCTTTCTAAGTCAATGTCTTTCGGTAGGTTTGCTATGTTACCTAAGTTTATGGTTGAGGATGTCGAGGCATCATCTCTAACCCTAAGACTTGGGTTCCTACGAAAGCTAAGTCTGATGGTTCCATCATCAAACTGGGTTATTTGACTCAGGTTTGTGTTTGGTTTCGGAATTTCAGGTTTTTGTTTTTCTTCCTAGGGTGGTAAAGCCTGTTCTAAGGTCCAATCCTCAGGTAAACTAACCTCATTCCATTTTATGGTTTTTGGTACGACTATATTTGCTTTTGAGTCGTCTGTTTGCAACATTAAAGTTTCACCTTTTTGTTTTTGACTAACTGCCTTTGTTTTAAATGCCGTTTTCGCTATCTTATAGTGAATCCTATAAATTACAGCTACAGGCATAGATCCTTCAAGCATTTCATAACCATGAGTTTTAATTTTCAAGGTTAAAGCATGCATAATATTTGGATTAGTAAGCGAAGGAGCAAAATTTGGGAAGAAGTTAAAAGAAAATGCCAAAGAAAACTAAACCAAAGAAAATGCCAGTATTCAAACCATTTGAAATTCCAAAACAAGCCAAAAGGAAATTCAAACTTAAAAGGATGAATTCGTAAATGCAAATAAAGAAAAATTAAATTTAGTTGCTCCCTCGACTTCATCTAGCCAAAATCAAGTTCTAGATACACCTGATCAAATAACCCAAATTAACATGGTAAACCAAACTGATCAAACAGAGTCTGACGAGGCCTAAGAGCCTGAAGTTCCTGTAGTAGCCCGTTTAGGTGACCCGATGTCCTCTAGGTCCATGATACCTAGACAAACCGCACCCGACCTTAGTCTGGAAATAAGGCCCAACAACCTCGTTCAGCCCAACTATAAAGCCAATTCCTTATATGAATGGAACATAGACGGACTGTCTGAATATCAAATCTTAGGCCTTCTACAACAAATGACTATGGCCGCAAATGCTTATAAAACCCAAATGAACACTTCCGATAGAACCATAGCAGAACTCATGATAGCAGGGTTCTCAGGTTAACTCAAAGGATGGTGGGACTTCCACTTAACTTCGGAAGAACAAAATCAAATTTTAGATGCCATCAAATTAGACGAAAATGATGAAATTATTTTTGAAAATGGTGAACCCATATCTGATGCCGTAGTATCCCTTATCCTTTCGATATCTCTACACTTCGTAGGAGACCCTTCACATCTTAAGGACAAAAATGCAGAACTTCTGTCAAACCTTAGGTGTAAAAAACTTAGTGAGTTCCAGTGGTACAAAACACTTTCCTAACTAGAGTTATGCTTAGGGAAGACTCAAATCAACCATTCTGGAAAGAAAAATTCTAAGCCAGATTACCTCCCCTTTTAGGAGAAAAGGTTAGGAACAAAATCAAAGAATCACATGGAAACCAAATTCCATACAACAAATTAACATACGGTGAATTGATTAGCTTCACCCAAAAAGAAGGATTATAAATTTGTCAGGACCTAAAATTGCAAAAACATTTGAAATGGGAAATGACAAAAACAAAACAAGAACTAGGAACTTTCTGCAAACAATTTGATATTATAGGAACATCAAATACAACAAAATGTTCTGGAAATTGTAGACCTAGTCACCAGAAAAGACCAAAGCAAAAATATTTTCCTGCTCCGCAACAACAAAAAAAAATTCCCTATTATCAAAGGGAAAAAGACAAACTGTTTCTTCTTAAAAAACCCGGGGTATGGGAACAGAGATAGAAACAACTTCAAATGTTATAAATGTGGAAAAACTGGACATATTCAAAAATTCTGCAAAGTAAATAGGCAAATTCGAGAATTAGACATAGACGAAGAAACTAGGGAAAAAATTCAAAATCTCCTAGTCGATATGTCTGATGAAGAAACTCAAAACCCAGAATTAGATGAACTCATAACTGAATCATCTTCTTCTTTATACCGCTCTTCTGACCCAGGTGAGGAGCTAGTTGAAAATCAAATGAATGTTTTGACCAAAGAACAAAAAATGGTTTTAGATATAGTTCATTTAATTCCTGACCCATTAAAACAAAAAGAATACCTTGAAAAATTAATGGAGTCAATCAAACCAGACGAACCACCAAAACCAGCAAAGTCAAACATTCCACAAAAACCAACAAATGCATATGATTTGACCAAGATTCTTAGTAAACAACAAAAATCAAAGAATTTAATTCCAACCACTTCTGAACTCCAACACGAGATTAAAGAAGTCAAAAAGGAATTAAAAATGCTAAAACTAAAACAAGAATCTGACAGTCAAACTATTCAAATGATTTTGTCAAAACAACTGCAAAACTCATCTCTAGAGTCAAGTGAACATGAAAAATCTGAAGATGAACAAAGTCTAGACAAATTAGTTTTAGGAGAATTTCTTCATGTATTAAAAGAAATAACCTCCAGGAAATATATCATCAGTATAACCACCCTTAGGTTAGAAGATGGTTTTTAGATCAATAAGGTCGCACTATTTGACACCGGTGCTGACCTAAACTGTATCAAAGAAGGTATTATACCCAAAAAATACCTTTCAAAGTCAAATGAGAAACTGTTTGCAGCAAACAGCTCCAAACTCAAAATCAAACACAAATGTGAGGCAGATTTAATTTGTAACAATTTACAGATAAAATCAACCTATCTGATAACTCCTGACATTAGTCAATCAGTTATCTTAGGCACGCCTTTCATTAATTTGATAACTCCTTATAAAGTAGGTTTAACTGGAATTTCTTTCAAAAATAAAGGATAAAAAAACTTGTTATCCTTCCTCGAAATTCCTCGAACAAGAAATTTAAACCTTCTTAAGGCAAACTCGATGTACAAAAATCAAATTAATTTACTTGTTCAAAGTAAACAAAATGATTTAGATTTCCTAAAACAAAATGTCAATTTATCCAGAATACAAAATCAATTACAAAAAAAATTGATTAAGGAAAAAATTGACCAAATTAGGAATCAAATCGAAAAAGAGATTTGTTTAGATCTCCCAAACGCCTTCTGGTCTAGAAAGCATCACATGGTAGACCTCCCGTACGAAGACAATTTTGACGAGAGAGAAATACCGACAAAAGCTAAACCTATTCAAATGAATTTAGAATTAATAGAACACTACAAAAAGGAAATTGAAGATTTAGAATAAAAAAGATGAATTTCTAAGTCTAGATCACCTTGGTCATGCGTAGCGTTTTATGTAAACAAAAATTCTGAAATAGAGCATGGAACACCTAGGTTAGTAATCAATTACAAACCTCTAAACGACGTTCTCAAATGGATCAGGTACCCAATACCAAAAAAAAAATATTTGCTACAAAGATTTTATTCATCTTTAATCTTTTCAAAATTCGACTTAAAATCTGGCTTTCGGCAAATCCAAATTAATCGCAAAGACAGATACAAAACCACATTCACTATACCTTTTGGGTAATAAGAATGGAATGTTATGCCCTTTGGATTAAAATATGCTCCATCTGAATTTCAAAGAATTATGAATGAGATTTTTAATTCGTATTCAAATTTCTGTCTAGTATACATAGACGATGTACTAGTATACTCAAATAGTTTAGACCAACATTTCCGACATCTTAGGACTTTCCTTAGTGTAGCTAGGCGTAGTGGACTAGTTGTCTCTAAGCCTAAAATTGCATTAGTTCAAACTAGGATTAGATTCTTAGGACACTACATCGAGTCGGGTAGCATTAGGCCCATCGAAAGGTCCATAGAATTCGCGTCTAAATTCCCTAACCAAATCCCAGAAAAAACCCAACTTCAAAGGTTCTTAGGAAGCCTGAACTATGTTCTAGACTTCTGCCCAAATCTCAAATTGCAAAGCCCTTACACGACAGACTCAAAAAGAGCCTAAAACCTTGAACTCAAGCCCATACAGATGTCATCAAACGTATAAAGGCCCAAGTCCAGTCCATTCCTTGTCTGGCCCTTGCAAACCCAAGCCTTTTCAAAATAGTTGAGACAGATGCTCTGAAATTGGTTACGGTGGTATTCTCAAACAGTCCCAGACCCAAACACTTGAATAGTATTTGGCCCAAACTAAACAGCCTAAGCCCAAACCAGAAACAGTGATCCAGTTCACCTCTGATCACTAGTCTCAAACGCAACAGGACTATTCAATAGTCAAAAAAGAGATCTTTACAATAGTTTAGTCTATATCCAAATTTCAGTTCGACTTGTTGAACCAAAGATTCATTTTACGCGTCGACTACAAATCCGCCAAATAGATTCTCAAAAAGGATGTCCAGAACATCGCTAGCAAACAAATATTTGCCAGGTGGCAAGAACTTCTTTCGGTGTTCGACTTTGAGATTGAGTATATAAAGGGTGAAAACAATTCACTCCTGGACTTTCTAACAAGGGAATTTCTTCAAGGAAAATAAAAGGAAGATGCCTCCCAGAAAGAAAGGCAAAGAAAAAATTCAAGAAATCCTGGCTCCAAAGCCAAGGATCAAATCATGGTACAAAGCTACCGTTGAAGATGAAGTAGCAGCTTCCTCTAACCAAAATCAAGAAGCGCAAGCTTCTTCAAATCCAGATGTGCTCAAATGGGTGGAAACTCTTTCTCATTCACCCCAAATGGTCAAAGCACTCCAAAAGTTATCAGAACAAGTCCAGTGTTCTCAACTTGGACGCTCAGGTACGAGTTCTGCAAACCCTATTTTACAAACAGAAGGAGGAATTTTAATACCTCTCGTTCCTTCAACTCCGATTTCAAAACTATCTTCTAAAAAAGAAGTTTGCAAACTTCTGGCCTTGAGATCAAAAGTCTCGAGACTTGAAGAAATTGTTTTCAAACCCGATTATAAAACCAAAGCTGAGTATTTCATAAAGCCACACTTTCAAATGATTTTAAACCTCGAAGATGGATTCTACAATCAGGATCCCTTCGTTGCCCTTAGGAAATTATTTTCCGGATGGGATTTTAAACCATGGGACGTGACTGCACCCCATGCATACTATAAATCAATTTTAGAGTATACAAGCTCAGTCTCGTTCAAAACCTTCAAACTACCCCAAACTAATAATGAGGCCGCTTACTCAACCTGTTAGCTGCATAGGGTTATTCTTCCCATGGATTGGGGCCAAAGTCTCGAATTGCCTCGAAGACTTCCCGATTCATACAAATTTAGCCCAAACTCCAAATTGAATTTCAACTACTGGGACTACCAACAAGCTTGGTGGAACACGTTCTTCACCGAGAGTTCTAGGAAGTCTCATTCATGGTTGATCTTCTTCAAATCCTTCAACCAAACCAAACATCCTTTATGGTTTATCAGATGGTGGAAGGACTTCGGAGCCATACCCAAAATATTGCCCGAGCAGGTTTCAAAGTCATTAAACCTGTTCCAAACCCTTTACCAACAGACAAAAAATGATAAGGTGTTGCCCCCTATCTTTGCCTTCTGCTCCAAATTGTTCTGCCCATGGGTGTTTTCCTGGACTGCTGAGATTCATAAGATCGACGGCGTTCCAACACTAGTTAGACGTTTCAAAGTCAAGTGGTGGTCAAAGTATCAAACTTTCGAGAAACTGTCCGAACAGGCTGTTCGCAAACTCATCAAAGACTTTTAGATAGCTTCTTCGTCAATCAAACAAATCAAGGCCAGCCCAGAAGATTCAAAATTTCTGGCCCAAAAGTCTATTACAGCTGCGAAGCTCGCAGCTGCAAAAACCGAAGACGAGTACCTTGCCATCATGAACGAAGTACTATCTCAAACAAAACAGGACAAATCTTCATCCGCATCGTCTGCTCCAACTCCTGATCTAGGCGATGAAAATAAAGATGACTGTTATGGGATACTCCCACCTATCAGGTAACGGTACAAAATACAGGTATTTGAGGCCTAGGCGTACGCGTACGCGACAAATACGCATCAAATCTGTGGCAGACAAAGGGAATATTCTACCAGCACAAAAGTTCCAGACAAAACAAAAGCATCAATCAACAAAAGGCGAAAGGAATCTACTTTCAGTGACAGACACTTTTGACTAAGGTAAAAGCACGAGTAAAAGCGACCGAAAAGCAAAAGAAGAAAACGACAAGGGAATTTGCGGCAAAAGCAAGTCACGCGGGTTACTACTGTATTTTCTGTCGGCTACTTTTACTGTTTGTACTTTTCACCTTGTACTATTTAAACTTTAGGGTACACTTTTACTGTAGATAGTACACCTTTTCACTATGTACTTTTTACTGTTTACTTTCGGTGGATTCCCAAATCCACTTTTCAAATTTGTAATTGTCTGACCCCCTCTTCTATATAAGGGGTCTTAGGAATTCATTATTAGGGGTCGGCATTTGGAGAGGCAAAACAACCCATAGAAAAAAAAAATCCTCTGTACTCCAATTCAAACTATCAAATAAAATTCCAAACTTTTATCCTATCTATCCATTTCCCTTTCCTTTTCTTTTCTTATCTTCCGCTGTTTTCTAACTATCTATCTATCTTCCCCTGCTTTATATATATATATATATATATATATATATATATATATATATATATATATATATATATATATATATATGTATGTATGTATGTATGTATATAGTAGCATTGAAGCCACTTGGTTCCTTCAATCTCATGTAGCCGACGAAGGCTCGATCCCCGTTTTGGAGCATATGACTCCCATATCAAAAAAACATATTATATAAACTATTTATCAATTTAAGACTAATATTCATCAACTTAAAAAGCTAAAAATATTAATCAATTAAAAGACTAATATTTATAATCTCAATGGCTTATATTTATCATCTCAAAGACATATTCACCAACAATTCTCTCAAAATAATAATAATAATAATAATAATAAACTAATTAATTACTAGCCCAACAACCTTGAACTCAATATTTATCAACTATATAAATAAATATTCATCAATTGTATTTTAACATCAGCTAATTCATAAGTTCAATGCTTATATTCATCGACTCAATGACGTATTCATCAATTACTAGCCCAACGTTTAATAATTGTGAACTCAATATTCATCAATTTTATACATAAATGTCATCAATGGTATCTTAACATCAACTAAAAGAATTATATTCGTAAGTTGAAGGCTTATGGTCATAACATCTTCATCAATTATTATCTCACTATTCATTAATCGTGAGGTCAATATTATCAACCATGAACAAAATATAATTTCTTACTAAGGAGGATAACAAGATTCATTTCTATGGTTTAGATGAAGTTCATATCTTGAAAATATGTTGTTGATGCTTGTGTATTTTGGTAAATGAGTGCTTTGAAAATCTCTAAATTTAATATTACTAGACAATAATAATAAAAATTAATCAACATATGACTTCATGGTGATGAATACGAGCCTTTTGAGCTGATGAATATTATGTTTTGAGTTAATGAATATTGCATGTATTATATATTTTGTATGTTTATTCTAGATATAAAGGAAAATTACACCAAAAGTATTTTACAAATACTCAGTATTTTGAATAATCTCACTAAGATACTTCAAAATTATTATCACGTAGATACTTTTTATGTCAACATAGTTAGATTATGAAAAATTTAGTATAACTAAGGTAATATCTGATAATATATACAAAAAATACATAAATTTTAATTGAAATTATTGAAAAAAACTAAAAATTATTTTAAAAATAGGTTATTTTGTACATAAACCTTATTTTTATCCTTTTTTTTTCAAATTAAATTTATTTCAAGAAACATTCTCAGAATTTTAAAATAATGTTTTTCTCAAATAAAAATTTATGCTTTTAGATTTATTTTAATTATTATTACTATTATTTATGATTTATATTAATTTTATGTTATTATTATTATTTATTATAAAAAATAACCTTAATTGCACTAAACTTGACCTTATCTCACTTTATTAATGAAAATAGTACCTAAGTGATAATTATTTGAAATGTGGAGGTACTTAAATGAGATTATTTAAAATACAGGGTAATTGTAAAATATTACGTCAAATGTCAATGTATCTAAATATAATTTATTTCAATATTTATAAAAAAATAAAATAATAGTAAAATTGAAAACTTGATTTGCACTTAACCTAATATTTTTCTTTTTCACTATCATATATTAATTATTTAATTATTTTCAATGCATGGTGTAATTAAAATATTAAGAGTGAAAAATTATGCGGTGGTCAACGAGCTAATGCTGATGTTTTGAGTCATTGATTAAGGACTTTTGAAATTAGTAATTTATGAAATTAGAGAATTATATTGATAAGTAAAAATAATATAAAATTAAATATAATTATAATATATCATTAAATTTCTCAAAAAGCTTAATTTAAGATATCTATTTAAAATTTGAAAAATCTTAAAACCCTACTATGTGTTATAAATAAAATTAAATCATACATATATACTTCTATATGATTCTCATCTTCCTTATTTTGTTGTTCATCTACTCTTATAAGAGTTGATAATGTTAACACCCCTTAAATTTTGAATAAGAAAATTCATTTGAAAACAATGCACAAGCATACTAAAACAAAATCGATAAATGTTACCGCCACATGAACCATGGAAGATGTGTGATCATTACCTAACACATGTTTAATGCAATACAAAACATAAGAACAACAAAAGAATGCATGCTTTAACAATATAACAATAATGATAAGAAATGATGAAAAAAATATAGATAAGAGAGAGATCTATAAATCTAAATACAAGAAACAAAGCCAAAAGTTTAAATAACCAGAAGGAAGCAAAAACATCCCAGCATAATGGATAAAATAATCTAAGTTAGTTAACCTAACTTCTAACTAAACAGAATAAATCTCGATCCCCAATCAATGTCCAAGTGCTGGCCCATGTCATTGTCCTCAACATACTTAAGCTGAGAATTATAGTCCTGTAGATTGTCAACTGAAGTCGAACTGTAATCCCCCAAAATTTTAAAAGCCTATAATTTAATAAATAAATTTTATTTGGGATAAATTAGCCTTTAAATCTATTTAGTTTAATTATTTATGGATTTTTGAGTATATAAAATTGGATATAAATATTTAATAAATTAAAATAAATACTTTGTTATTTTATCATAACCTTTTTATTTAAATAATTTTCCAAACCATTATTTTACTAAAATTATCCTTTTCAAACCCTTACATTTTAATTATATGAAATTAAATTATTAAATAAATTTATTACCCAAAAGAATTATATTTTATTATTTTATAAATTAAATTATTTTATTTAATACCATTTTCCTTTTCTTTTACCTTTTTTCCCTTTTTCCCTTTTTCCCTTTTTCTTTCTCCTTTTTCTTCCTTTTCTCTTTTATTTCTCCTTCCTTTTTTCCTTGGGCCACCAGCTGGCCTGCTTCTTCCCCCACCCCCTACGCTAGGGCCGCTGGCCCGTCACCCTTCTCCTCCCTCTCCTTCTGCCTGGCGCCTGGGCCGCTGGCCCATTTTTCTTTTCCTCCTCTATGCGAGTCGGCCTGCCGCCCTCCTTCTTTTCTTCCTTTTTCCCCGACCGGGCCGGCCCATTTCCTTTTCCTTCAGCCGCCCGTCGCGCACCAGCCCCTCCCCTTCTTCTTATTCTTTCTTTCTTCTTCCTCTTTCCCCAGCGAGAATCATGTCAGCCCGCCATCACTGCCACCCCAACCTGCAACCCCCTCTCCCCCATTGACCTCCCTAACTCTCTCTCTCTCTCTCTCTCCCACCATTTCTCTACCCCATCCCGGCCCCACCATTTCTTCCTTCCCCTATGCCATGCCATGCCTTCCTTCTCCCTCTCCCTGCAACCTCCTTTCCTCTACCACCCTACCGCCGCCCTCGAGCCTACCTATCCCCTCCTCTCTCTCCTTCTTCTTTTTCTTCTTCCCTTCTTGTTCCATTCGGCCATTTTTTGAGCCCCATATGCCTTGCCCAAGCCTCTTTCTCTCCCTTTCTCCTCCTTCCCTCACCCTCCCTATTTTGCTTCGCCATCGCCTCTCCGCCGCTTTTTCCGCCTCAACAGTCACCTGCACCATCTCCTGCCACCCTCTACCTCACCCCCGACCGATCACAGCTCCCCTCGAGCCACCCCCAGCCTTCTTCTTCCTCCTCTCTTCTTTTTCTCTTCTTTCCATCCCTTCTCGGCAACCACTCTATACCGCCCCGATCCACCACCATCCCACCGTCTGAGCCACCAAATTAATCCCTACAACCCCTCTACCACCCCAACCCTCATTTGGCCGAAACCACCACCCAAAGGCCTTTGTTTTCCCTTCCCCTTTTCCTTCCTCTCCAGCCCCCATCTCAACCTCCCCCTCGGTAGCCTCCTTTCGCGGCTTTGCTGCCACCACCTCCACCACCTTTAGCCGCATTCAACCCATCTCCCGACCACCACTTATACCCCCTCTCCACCTCTGCACACTTCCCTTTCTCTAAATCCTCCCCCAACCACCTTCTTTCCTAGCCCCAAACCACCAACCCAAAAACACCACCCCCTCCTCCTATTCTTGCCACCTTCGAGCCTTCCTCCTCGTTTCCTTGCATGCAGCTCATGCTGCATGAGTAGTATGAGCTGCTGCCTTTGTTGATTAATTTGGATAATAATTTTTTTAGGTATAATAATATTTTAATTTTAGTATTTGATTAATTAAGTATTATAAAGCCTTATACTTCGATTTTTATTATTTCTAATGTAATAAGTCTTGATATTATTTTTAGGTATTGGTTTTGATAATCAAAGCTTGAACCTTTAACCAAAATACCGGTAAGGTTCATTTTTGTGGGAATCGAGGTAAACAGTAAATCCCACTTAAATGCATGGATTAACGTATGTTAGCACATTAGGATTTTCAATATATTATTATACTTGATATATGTTGTTTAATATGACATATATGGTTTCTTGTATTGATTGATGAAAAGGAAGTATGATAGATTATGTGCTATGTTTGGAGATATTGTTTAAGGTAGGAGTTGGTTATTAATGAAAATGTTAAGTATTATCCATGTCGTATTATTCTATTGCGATCTTAATGGATGATTAATGTTTTGTGAGCCTTCGGATATTTTAGTAATGTATCTTATACAAGAATATGGCCTAATATATATGTGGATGCTAATAATGTTATATTAATTATAAGAGTTGTGGATGAGGTGTTAACATTAATATTTTATGTAGTAATAATAATGTTTTGATACAAGTGGTGTACTAAGGGGCAAAACAGTAATTCTTAATTAAAAAGGGTATTATGGTAATTTTGGAGGCAAGGGTAAAATGGTAAATTTGTGATTAAATGGGCAAAATGGTAATTTTGTATTCAAAGGGCAAAATGGTAATTTTATGAATAAAGGGTAAAATAGTAATTAAACGGAAAATGGTGATTTTGTAATAAAAGGGAAAAATGGTAATTTTGTAATAAAAGGGTAAAATGGTAAATTTGTGATTAAAGGACAAAATGGTAATTTTGTAATTAAAGGGCTAAATGGTAATTTTGTGATTAAAGGGTAAAATGGTAATTTGGAAATTAAAAGAGGCAAAATGGTAATTTCATAATTAAGGATAAAATGGTAATTTTATAAGTGAAAGGGTGTTATGGTAATTTTTAGAAGTTAAGGGGTAAAATGGTAAATTTGAAAGTAAAGGGGTAAAATGGTAATTTGGTAAATAAAAGGTGTAAAAGTGAAAATTGGAAAGGAGTAACTTGGTAATTATAATAATTGAGAAGGGTAAAATAATAATTTAAATAACTAAAGGGTAATTTGATAATTTAATAATGGAAAGGGTAAAATGGTAAATATGATAAATGTGAAGGGCAATTTGGTAATTTAAATAACTAAAGGGTAATTTGGTAAATTTGATAATGGAGAAGGGTAGTTGATAATTATGATCATATAAAAGGGTAATTTGGTAATTTTGATAATGGATAAGGGTAGTTTGGTAATTATGATCACATAAAAGGGTAATTCGATAATTTAACCAACTAAAGGGCAATTTGGTAATTTTAATAATGGAGAAGGGTAGTCTGGTAATTATGATCACAAAGAAGGGCAATTTGGTAATTTAATCAACTAAAGGGATAATTTAGTAATTAGAATAATGAAGAAGGGTAATTTGACCAACTCAAGGGCAATTGATTAATTATAATAAAGGAAAAAGGGCAAAGTGGTAATCTAACCAACCAAATAGAAAATATATTAAGTGTAATAATTATAAAGGGGGATTAGTGACCTAATATGTATGGGAGATAACTTGGCAACCTAAATCGAGTAAGGGTAACTTGGTAATTATGTAACAAGTAGGGTAATAAGGTAATTTGTCAAGTAAGGAAGGGATGATTTAGCAATTATACGAGTAAGGGGTAAATGAGTAATTTGTATCTAACATGTCGTTGTGATTATAGAATTTCGTAATATGACTAAAATAACGCTGATTAGCGAGGTAAGAGTATTTGATGATTAGTAAGTATCACGATAACGAATTCTAATTTGAAATTAGATGAGATTAGGATGGCCTTAATGATTCTTCTGTGTTACCTTGGACAACCATTTGAATAAGAAATATCTGATGATATCCGAACGATTAAAAGTGAATAATTATCTGATTATTGTGCTTTTGTGATCACCCTAATTAAGACACTAATACTTAAAGTGAAAGACCTCGAGATCGGGAATGGTGGCTCTTTAGAAGTTGCTACCCTAAAGACGTGGTTTAGCCCACGATTATTCTGGTATTTGCTGGTGTTCCTTTGTGCCCAATCCAAGCCTTATATCTACTCTATCTAGCTCTACAAACATAGTTATGGGGTATGCATACTTATGGATTAGATGTCCTTGTCGGTAGGGTACTTAGTTAGCTTTATGCACTAGTACGACCAGGGTACCTTTGCGTCCTTGGGTTGATAGTTAAGGGGTACTGAGTAGCTTTTATGCACCAGTGCGATAGGTGTACCTTTGTGTCCCGGGATCTTGATCTCCCTATCGACGCAAATAAATGGAATTGATGTGGGGAAAACACTAATAGTTAAAGGGAACGATTAATGAGCCGGGCCTAGTTAAATTATATTATGAGTACTGACCCACCGGATATAATAGTGGCCTAGGAAGTTTTGTCCTAGATAATGTTTATGAGTACCGATCCACCGGATATAATAGTAGCCCAGGATGTGTTGCCCTGGATGATGTATAATTATATTCCGATCCACTGGCTAGAATGGTGGGGTCCCGAGCTCAATAAATTTGATTTGGCTGTAAATAAATTATGAAAAAATACTAATCACTTATAGTGGAATACCATATGAGTCGGGGCCAGACCGGTCCATCGGTAAATAATAGTAGGGTTCCCGCACTCACATGAATAATTATAATCCGATATGATTGATAATGATAGACTAAGGGCTTAAGGCCCAAAAGTATCGATTGTTCTCTATGGCCTATTAATATCTTACTGATTTGTTAAGTATGTGGATGTATAACCGTGGACATTCAGTATTTACCTTTCACTAAGTATGTATGTAGTATTTTGTGTTGCATTGCAGGCCTATTGTTAAGTGTGATTTAAAGGGTTACTCAGTACCGTATTACTGAAGGGTTCCATTCGTGGGGCCCCTGCCTATTCAATGGGCAGTGTCCCTTGCAGGTCGTTCTCAAATGCTATTCAAGTGGACTCTCGGGAAAGAGTGTAAGGTACTATCCGGTAAACCCTAGGGTTGTACTCTTTCACCTTTAAAATTTATCGTTTCAACGTATTTGTTGATTTGTAACCACCAGTGGTGTATTATACTCTCATAAAATGTTTTAATGCACTATTCTGATTTAATCATTGGTTTGAGTTTCTTGTAAGTTGTGTTTTTCTCTTTTAGCCTTAGCACTTGGTACTAGAACGATAGGAGTGAACCGGTCTGGTACTAAGTGTGGCGGTAATATCCCCAGAATTCACGGTTTTTTATTTTGCTTCCGCTAATTTTCTTTTAATTAAACAAAAATTTTCAGTAGTGAATTTTGGGGATGTTACACAAACTATCATAATGACCACATAAATATACTATTAGTCGGATGACATATTGGTAAAACAAATTACGAGTATAGTAAGGCCTCATGTTTTACATTGAGGTCATATAAAAACACATAAAATCATGGATAACATATATGATATAGTAGCGCATATAGAGCACACATAATCGTTTGTTCATGAGTTTCTAGAACAAGCCATAAGGGTAAAAGCACATATTTTCATTATCCATGATAGGGACTAGTGTAAGACTGCAACTACCACCATCACCACACAGTAGTGCCAAGGGGCTTTTTTCAAGGGTCTTCAACATCCACCACACTTGGTCTCTAAGATAAGGGGGAATATACTAAATTTTGGGTCTGCAACACTCTAAGTGCACTATTATAATTAAATCAATGTCTATATCCAAGATTGGGATGAATGTAGGACTGCAACTCCCACCACCACTGTATACTAGTGCTAGGGAATTTTTCACAGGGATCTTCCACATTCACCTCACTTTAGCTCCTAGGTAATGGGGCATGCACTCACTTTTGGTTCTACAACACCCACCACACTGATACTAATACCAAGGGAATTTTCTCAAGGATCTTTAATATCCACCACACTTAATCTCTTAAGTTAGATGGCCTCTAAAAGTACATTATTAAATTCCAAAGATTAATTCAATTGGGTGTTTTAAATGTTGACACCAAATAATAACCAAGGCATCTAAGCTGCCATAATATTCATCATTTTGAGTTCCTTTAGTTCTAGTTATGCATGAGAAAGATCATGAATTAAATGCTAATTTAGGTGGAATTATTTGATTGTTCTTTAGGATCAATTGACCCGTCTGGTTGCAATAAACCTAAGAAAAAAATAATTACATAATGAAACCAATCAAAGGGTCTGATTGTCCATTCACAAAAATTAGTTGAACATTTCATCAAACCAATCAAGTATTAATGCAACAAGTTAAATGTGGACACCAAACTAAATATCTATTCACATAACCAATCGATCGATCTAACTAATAGACATGTAAAATATGCATTACCTTAGTGTATTCCAAGTATGATTTATGGGTGTTTAATACATATTTTGTGTTCAGATCGAGGAAATTTCTTTAATTTGTATTATTATGTGTAGGTATTGGCTCAAAATTGAAAGATTCAATGATCGTTGGAAGTTAAACAAAATTTTGGATTCAAAATGAGATTTAGAATGCATAGTTCAAGAAGAAAATGAATGCACATGTATAAAGAATTGAAATTTCACCCAAGATACAATGTGTATATGAAAAAAAGTCAAAATACCAAAGTTTTAGGTCCCTTCAACATATTTCCAATGCAACTTGAATCACTTCAATCCAAGGTCAGACAAAAAGGTTAAATCTAGAATACCAAATATTGTCTAAATGAGTATAAATTAAGTAAGACAACATGTGCCACACATATGGTTTAGTTTCGACATTTACAAAACTTGTTTATTTAATCTAGATTTTTAAGACCTATATATATTTATTTTAGCTTAGGGTTTAGGTAACATCATTTTAGCTTTCTCTTAGCCTCCAAATAGTATCTAGATCTAGATTTCAAGTATTGTAGGAAAATGAAGGATTTCTTATGTAAGATTAGATTGCAACTCTCTACTTCAAAGATTTTAATCAAAAGAATGGTTCTTTCTTTATTCTATTTAATTAATTTCTTCCTATTCTTGAATTGAATATTTATTTGATATGTTCTTTATTCTCAAATCTCACTCATGTGTGAGTAGATTCTTTGCTTGGGATTGGGAAAGAACCCAACTTTTTGATAATTGATCATGAATTTGTATATGTTTTTGGTGAAATTTTGAATCTTTAAACTTAATTTATTGTGATTGAACTTTGTTGCCTCACTTGACCCCCAAACTAACAATCATAGGTAATTAATTAAAGGACCGAAAGGTAAAAATTAATACCAGACCTCTAGAAATTAAGTAAGAAATTTGAACCACGAAAGTAGGGCAAGAATATTTGGGGATTCTTTTGGATTAGCAAGAAGCTTAATGGGTTTAATTTAATATTAATTCCATGAAAGTTGGTAATTTAACTTAATTACGAACAATCTTTAGACATCAAAAGAGACTTTAGATTAATTTAGGATAATTCACCTTTTAGTATAAACCAATACCAAGACCTGAAATAATTCATCATTGCGTATCAAAGTTGTGGTGAAAACCCAATCTTGACCCATCATTACATTGAATTTGATGCATAATGCTAAACAAATAACATTAAGCTAAGTAATTAGTGTTGAAGTTGGGGTGTAGCTTCAACAAAACTAAAAGAAGAAGGGGGAATGAGGATGATTCTAGACGAACAAACTTAAATTTGTGAACTACAAATTCAAGTACTTGAAGCAACTAACTAAGGTTACCACCCTTAGCATAAATGTTGTAAGATTTCTGTGGATACTCAACTTTTCATTCACTTATAATTAGTCAAAAGCAAGAGGATTTCTTCAACCAAAGAGATTTTCCTTGCCTTGTAGACCTTCTACTCTTTAAAACAGGGTAAAGGGAGTGTCATCGACCCACATTACAAGTGCTGACCATGTAGGTTAGTTAGTTACACCTCCCTTCATGGTTGAGACTATAGGGTTAGCTATTCTCCTAAACACCAATCAACTAGCTGATTGAGTGTCAAAAATGAGACTTAACCTCCATTATAATTTGATTGACATTGCACCCTATTACAAGGTTTAGGACACATAGAGTACAAAATAGGAATGTTAAATATATAACTTTAACTAAGCTAGGCTAAATAAAGTGAAACTCCTAGCTAATCTAATTGGTAGACATGCTGATTGTTGCTGCTAATGTAGGTTGCTTGCTCTCAATTTTAAGCTAATTTTAGGGGCTCTTGATCACATTATAATGGTCTTCATAAAATCCACAAATCCTACACAAATGTTGGAGTTCTAGTAGGTTATAAATGGTTGAGATGGTGAAAAGGTGGTGGAGATGTGAGAAAATATAGAGCCATTTAGGAGCCATATTTTGGAGTGTCTAGGTGAGCTATGCACACATGAAAGGGTGTGGGTTGGTTTGGCTTGCATGACTATTGATAGTCTAATTAATTATTAACCCAAATGAGAAGAGTTTTAAACTCCTCTATTTTGGAAAAATTAATAAGTAGATTATCCTTGGTTTGAGTATATTGGGATGCTCCTGCATCAGAATTCCATTTGATTATCTATTTATTTTATTATTATTATTTAATTTTATAATTTTATTATCTTTTACCTTATTTATTAGTTAGCTATTCAAAAATGAAAATTTTGGTAATTAACCTTTAATTCCTATAGGATTGACTTGATAGGTACAATGAATCATTGAGCTTGCAAATTTTCCTATCAAAATTTTGGCACTGTTGTTGTGGACTATGATGTTAATATTGATTGTTTATATGATTAGGCTAGGCTTGAATTTTTATTTTATTTTCTTTTCTACTAAAATTCTTTTATGCAAGGGCATCAACTAGACCAGAAGCATACGTCAAGAACAATTTTGAACTATTGTTGATTGTTGGAGACATAAGAGGGTATTGAAGGGAGTAAAGGACCATAGAAAAAGCGAAAATGGGTGATCAAAATCAGCTTCTTAAGGATTTTACTTCCCTAAATGGCCACGACATGCACTTGAGCATTACAAGGCCCACTGTGGAAGCCAATAAATTTAATTTGAAACCATCATTACTCTCGATGGTTCAACGGAATTAGTTTGGAGGAGGTCCTACCAAAACTCAAAGCTCCACTTGTTGATTTTCTTGGAGTATTGTAACACCTTGAAGCTTAATGGAGTGACCAATGATGCCATTCAACTCAGACTATTTCTGTTCTCTCTAAAGGATAATGCTAGGGCTTGGTTGCATTCATTACTAACTAGGTTCATCACCACCTAGGATCAATTGTTTATGGAGTTCCAAGAAAAGTACTTTCCCATGAAGAAAACAACACAAATGAGGAACCAGATCACAAGATTTGCAAAAAAAAAGTTAAGGATACTCACTCTATGAAGCTTGGGACCACTAGAAGGAATTATTGAGGATTTACCCTCACTGTGGGCTATAGAAGTGACTTATTTTTCACACCTTACTGACAAATCTCGGATGAATGTTTATGATGCTACAAGAGGATCTTTGATGAACAAAACAATAGATGAGGTGTACAATCTCGTTAAAGATATGTCTTAGAATCACTATCAATAGGAAAATGATCATGCTTAGACATCAAAGGGTGGAAGGTATGATATTGATATATTAGATCATATATCCTCTACAGTTGATTATTTATTTAAAAAAAGTTGAAAGCTTAAGTATCAAATCTGTGGCATCTACTTCAACAATTGCATGTGAAAATTTTTGGTTATGTGGGTCACTCTGCACTAGAATGTCAATTGAAACTCCCATCCCCTAATACTTCTGGTAATGAACATGACCTCTATGTTAATAATTTTAATTAGAAGGGATATCCATTCTCCAACACCTATAATATGGGGTGGAGGAATCATCCAAATTTATCTTATAGAAACCCACATCTAAATTCCATGCTTGCATCTAATTTTGTCTCTCCTAGTTTTCGTGCCCCTTAACTATACCCCCCTCCTCAAAGGTCTAATTTGGAGAATATGATGGAAAAATTTGCGATGACTCAAATGAAATATAGTAAAGAGTTTAAACAACAATAAACTACAAATGTGGTAATAAAACAATTGGCCTCTAAGATGAATTCCCTAATTATGCATAACAAGATATTAGAGACACAAATCACTCAGTTGGCACAAAATGCTATATCTTCCTCTAAGCTTTTTTGTATGCTACCTAGATAACCTAAGACAAACCCCAAAGGTCATGTGAATGCTATATCCCTTAAGAGTGAAAGATAATATTAGGGACCTAAGATGAAAGAAAATGATGGATTACATGGTTATCATGAAGAAAAAGGTGAAAAGATGGTGGATGAGGATAATGAGACCCAAATCTAGAAATAAGAAAAAGTTGAGAAATATGTGCCTCCCACTCCATACAAGCCTCCTCTACCCTTTCTCCAAAGGTTATCCAAGGCTATGTTAGAAAATCAATTTGGGAAATTTTTGGAGATTTTGAAAAACATTAAACATTAATATCCCATTCACTAAGGCTATTTCTCAAATGCCTTCTTGCACCAAGTTCCTTGAAGAGATCCTCTCTGATAAAATGAAGTTGGAAGAATATGAGATTATGTCCCTTACTAAGGAGTGTAGTAGTATAATTTAAAATAAGCTGCCTTCCAAACTTAAGGATCTTAATTCATTTTCTATTCATTGTGTTATTGGTATTGTCTCTATTAACCATGCTTTATGTGGTTTAGGTGCAAGCGTAAGCTTGATGCTAATGTTTATTTGCAAGAATCTTGGTATAGATGATTTGAATCCAACCACGATAATACTCCAATTTCCTGATCGATCAGTAAAATATCTAGTAGGTATACTTGAAGTTATGCCTATTTAGGTTAGTAAGTTCTTTATCCCAGTTGATTTTGTTATTTGGAAATAGAGGAGGACTTTAACATTTTAATTATATTAGGAATAACTTTCCTTTCTACTGGAGGTGCTATAATCAATGTTAAAAATGGAAGGCTCTCCTTAAATATTGGAGAGGAGAAGGTATAATTTGATTTATGAAAAGTTATGAAACTCCCTCTAACTGATAAAGTTTGTTATAGGTTTGATGTGATTGACAAGTGTATATATGAGCAATTTGCAAACCATTACACAATTGATCCACTTGAGAAGTTTTTGGTAAGTGATTGCTCAATAAATGATGAAGACTCCGAGGTAGACAGATGTGCTCAATCTTTGGAATCAACCACAAATTCTCCACTTCAAAATGCAAAGCTTGATAGTTTGAAGTTAGAAAAAAAAAGTTCTACTTGTGAAGAGGATGAATCACCAAAGTTAGAAATATAACTCCTCCCATCCTCTTTAAGGTATTCATTTCTTGGCCCTAGCTCTACTCATCATGTGATTGTGAATGCATGTTTTAACAAAAATGAAACTTATAAGATTCTTAGAACACTTAGGAAGCATTGCAAGTTCATAGGATACACTATGGATGACATTAAAGGAATCAATCCATCAATTTGAATGCATAAAATTTTCATGGAAGATGATCATAAATCCTCTATAGAGCACCAATGTAAATTAACTCCTAACATGAAGGAAGTAGTTAAAAAAAAGGTTCTTAAGCTACTAGACATTGGGTTAATTTATCCTATTTCAAATCGTGAATGTGTTAGTCCGATCCACGTGGTTCACAAAAAAGGGAGTGTAACTATAGTAAAAAAAATGATAATAATGAACGTATTCCTACTGGGACAATTATGGGTTGGAGGATGTGCATTGACTATAGATAGTTGAATAAGGCAACCCAAAAAGATCATTTCCCCCTTCCTTTTATAGAACAAGTGTTGGAAAGGTTGGATAAGCACTCTTATTTTTGTTATTTATATGGATATTTGGGATTCTCCCTAATCACTATTCATTTTAGTGACCAGGAAAATACCACTTCTACTTGCTCTTATAGGATATTTGCTTATAGGCACATACTTTTTAGTATTTGTAATGCCTTTGCCACTTTTTAACAATGTATGATGGATATCTTATTTGATTTTATAGAGAACATTATGGGCATGTTTATGGTACTACTTTTGATGGTTATTTAGCTAACTTGTATCAAGTTTTGTTGTGTTGCAAAGAGGTTAATTTAGTCCTACATTGGGATAAATGCCACTTTATGGTAAGGGATAGAATAGTTCTAACATAAAAGGTTTCTGAGCATGGCATTGAGTTTGATCGAGAAAAAGTGGAATTCATTGAAAAATTTCCTCTTCCATCATTGGTTAGGGGAGTAAGAAGTTTCTTGGGACATGTCAGCTTCTATTAGCGTTTTATTAAAGAATTTTCAAAAATTTCAAAACCCTTAACTAACATCCTTAAAAATATTCCCTTTGATTACATTGATGAATGTCTCAATGTTTTTTGTACGTTAAAGGAAGCACTGATAACAACACCTATTATACAATGGTCAGAATGGAATATTCCATTTGAAGTTATGACTAAAGCAAGTGATTACACAGTTGGTGTTGTGTTGGGCCCACGGAAAAAGAATATAGTTCATGCATTTTATTATGTTATTCATACTCTTGGTTAGACCTAAGTTAACTATGCTACCATAGAAAATGACCCATCAGCAATTGTTTTCACCTTTGAAAAGTTTTGGTCTTACTTAATGGGGTCTAAAGTCATCGTTTATGCCGATTAATCTGTCATCTAATATCTTTTAAGCAAGCAAGATGCCAAGCCTAGGTTGATTGGATGGATACTACTGCTACAAGAGTTTGACTTAGAGATAAGGGTTAATAAAGGGATAGAAAATCTAGTATTGGACCATTTGTTGATGATGAAAAAAGAGTCACGTGATATGGAGGAAGATGAACTACTAATCGACAACACATTCCCAAATAATCAATTGTTAGACATAGAAAGATTGGATGCACTAAGGTATGTGGGCTAGTGCGTAGAGTCTTACCTTAGGATCTGAGCTATCAACAAAAGAAGTTCTTTGTGGACTTGAAGTATGATTTTTGAGATGTAACATTTCTATGTAAATGTTGTGTTGATGGGATGTTTAGAAGGTGTGTTCCCAAAGATGAGGTTACTAGTATTCTCCATCATTGTCATTCATATTCCTATGGGATACATGCAAGCACTTCAAAGATAGCAGCAAAAGTTCTACAATCAGGTTTATATTAGTCGAGTCTTTTTCGAGATGCAAGACAATTTGTGACATCTTGTTATAGTTGTTAGAGGACTAGGAACATTTCTAAGTGACACAAGATGCCTTTACACTCCATTTTGGAAATTGAGGTTTTTGATATGTGGGGCATAGATTTCATGAGATTGTTTCCACCATCTTGTAATAACAAGTTCATATTAGCGGCAGTGGATTACATCTCCAAGTGGGTAGAAGCAGTAGCATCCCCCACCAGTGATGCTAACACGGTTGTAAAACTATTCAAAAACATCATCGTTTTAAGGTTTTGTAACACCTTCATTTTTCACTACCAAAAAATTTTACTTTAAAAACTTTGCAAAACCAAAACATTACTAAATACTTAGAAAAAACGGGGTGTTACTACCACACTAAACATAAGGTAGGCATCACCTTCCTATCCCATGTTAGATAGAAGGATGAAAAACCAAACCAATCAAAATGAAAGTACAATGTGTAAGAAATACGATATATAGATACTAAAGAAAGTTTTTATAAGAATAGGACCTCGACGATCCCTACATAGTCAAATGCATTAAAGGGAATTAAACTAGAGTAAAAAATTACAATGAAAGAAAAAAAAGTGGGTTATAACCCAAACCTTGGTCCATCAAGGACTAAATAAAAGACTCCAAATATCCATGGTCTCAAGTCCCAAACCCAAAATGAGGACCCACTACCAGCCTTCCCCAAAATTATGCACACAGTCCTCTACTCGTGGGAATGAGCAAGTGACCAAAAAAATGGGCACATCAGTATGCTTCGTACTAATTGAGCTAAGTTACCTCCTCTACGGAGTCACAAGCACACAAATTCCTATCATAATATGGAGATCATACTAACATATATCATGCTTATGTCATATGATTAGATAACCTTGTGTTATCATGGTTATATGATGTATCATAACTTCATACCATACACGACTCATCATGCTTATTGACATAACACAACATCATGGATAGAAACATGCAATCTACTAAGTAGATTATTCAAACTATTATTAGGAATTCTATCATCCATTCACATAGTCTCCCATTGAGTCCATTTTTATGACTTACATAATCCATTAGGTCATTTATTCATATGCCATTATCTCTCTTTCCATTCTTTTCCTTTTTATTTTTCCCTATATTTAATTCTTATTATGATTCTTATTGAACAATTGACTATGCATCACCCCATGGTCTCACATACCATGGAAGTCTATCCAAACCAAATGACATAAAGTGTGGCTAAATCTAAGCAACCATTAATGGTCATAAATTCTCGCCGAAGCTAAAAACTACCTAGTTAATCTAATCATTTAGTATCGATATCCTCTAGTACATAATCAGTATCGAATCATCGTTCTTGGAAAAATTTTCCACTAATGGAAAAACTCAATCTAGAAGATTCTAAACTTTCAAAATCTTTAAAAATAATAAGTTAAATCTTCAAAAATCATTGAATAATTTTCAAAATTATTACTCAAATTTAGAAAGAAAACCAGGCTCACCAAGCTTAAGAGAAAAATAGAGGAAGATTATGTTGAGTGAAACTCAACTTCCTCTTAAATCTAACTCATTATTGATTAAAGATAAACAAGAAGGATCTATTAAACGGATCAAAAGAGTGGGAAGAACTCGAAAGCAAGCTTGAAGTGGGAATGAAGGAACACAAATGCTAGAGAGTTGAGATATTTCATAGATTAAAATAAAAGTGAGAAGAAGGGGTGATTAGGGTTATTTCTATCTAACAAATTAGTGCAAGAACGAGTGGGGTTATGAAAAATATTAAAAAACTTAATTTTACTATTCAAATCTAAGCTAAATAGGTGTATTTATAAATATAGGTTGACTTCCATTCAAGATCTAAATTGGTAATTTTTTGGGAATGCAGGTCAATTTCATCTAGAAAATATCAAACACAAGAAGGGTAATGGAAGTTTAGCATCGGAAGGAATCTCCTATCCAAACAGAGAAAGCCTAGAATTGAAGCAATGCTTTGAGTGAAGTGAAATAAGACAGGGGTACAGTCATCCTCTTCCTCAATTGTCCAAATCAAACCCTCAAATGAGTTCGAGGTGTTAGCTAGAGCTAAACACATGATAAAAGGGTTAAGATTCTCTAAAGTGTTACTTAGAGGTGGATTATCAAGATTCTATTTTGATATAATAAAATTTTCAAAAAAATTGAGTTAAAAAAATTACTTACCTAATCCGATCAGTCGATTGTTCTACTGATCATTCAATTAGTTCCCCAAACTAGTCGATTGGTTCGGTCAAATAAAACCCTTTAGCTTAAATGAAGAACAAGTCAATCAGTCCACCTGAAAACTTATTTTATTCAATTTTCCAAACATTATTCAAATCTATATTTACCTCAAATCAAATTATAGTTTCAAATAAAAAATTAAACATTATCAAATTTTATTAAACACTATAATCCTCCCTTCAATAAATCTACACAAATATGGGGTATTACAGGTTTGGGGTGCGAAGAAAAATAATCATTGATGGCGGTTCACACTTTATAGAAAGAAAATTTGAATCCCTCTTTAAAAAGTATGGGCTATCAAGATACTCAACTTTGATATGAAGACTACGGGTGAGAGAATAAAGCTTCGACTTCATAAGTTAGATGAACTACAATTAGAATCCTACCAGAATGTCCAGATTTATGAAGAAAGGACTAAATGATGGAATGATAAGAATATTATTCAAAGAGAGTTTAATCAAGGAGATATAGTGCTACTTTTTAACTCTTTTTTGAAGCTTTTTCTAGGCAATCTCAAGCCTAGATGTTTTAGTACTTTTAAAGTCCGTGAGGCCTTTCCTAATGGAGTTGTTGAAGTGTGAAGTGAAATAACGCGATCTTTTAAGGTGAATGGGAAACGATTGAAGCTCTATATTATAGGGGAACAAAGCGTAAAAGGTTTTTTGATCCCCCTTCGTTAGAGAATTGATCGCAATAGGGGTTGAGATCATGACCATAAAAGAGTGCTTCTTAGATGGTAGCCTGCGTTTTACTCCATTTTTTTATTTCTTCTTCCTTATTTTATATTATTTTGATTATTATTTTTATAGGCAATCAGATATGCACAAATTTAACTCATAATATCTTTGTTTATGTTATCTTTTCATGTGTGGCAGCTCCACTAGGACTCCCCCACTCCATCTCCTTCTAATCAATGAGTCAGTATGTTCCATGCACCATTTTAGATCTCAAGCTTGGGGGTGTGGATTCATTATGCTTTGATGATTGTCTATGATTTTCTATTTTTTTCCTTTTCTTTTCTATATATATATATATATATATATATATATAAGGAAATGATCTCTGGATGATGATATAAATCCTTAGCCTCTATCAATCATGGAACTAGATAGATGCTCATTATTCAGGACTATAAAACCTTTTTAACCCACATTTCAACTAATTCTCAAAGGCTTTTAGTTGTAGGTTGGCGATAGGGGAGACTTAAATGTTCTCTTATCGTATAGGAGTCAGCATTTATGTGGCTAGCATCGTAACCTTTATCATATTAAGACAAAAGGGAATTAAATATGGTAGATATTTAAAATTGGTGAGAGCTTGAGCCTAAAATCGGATGCATTACATATGGAATCATGATTTTTCTTTCCTTGTGTGATATTCTCCATTGGTGCAAGAGACAATAACCTGCATTGAATATCTTCTAGGCCACATATAACTTTTGCATGCATAAAAAGTGATTGAGGAGGCACATGCATTTTTTGTTCGTAGTCCACATTAGCAAAATAACCTACTATACACTATTTTTCATTTTGAATATCCCATTTGTGATTGTGTGCCTAATTCTTGTTCAACCCACATATGTAACCTCTAATTGTGAATGTAATCCTTGCCCATACCTAAGATAGGGGAGCATAATTTATGATATAATGGATTATGTGAGTAATGTGGTGTAAGCTTGGGGGTGTGAAAGGAGGTTTTTGGTTTCCTCATTATTTCTTTATACTATTTCCAAAAAAAGAGAGAAGAAAGAGGGATAAGAAAAAGAAATATTGCTAATCAAGTAGTATCTTTATGGTGCATGTAGTTGTGGGTGGTCAAAACAATTTAATATGATGTATCAAAGGGAGGATTTGGAAGTTCTTTGATAAAAGATGGAGCTTGTGTGGATGTTATTGATATAGCTTTGATATCTTGTGTTTTGCATTTATTTCTCCATTAGTGATAGGCTTTTAGATACATTCCCAAATATCTATCATACCATTTTGACCTTATCCCCGTTACAAATAAATAAAAAAAACTTATGATATTTTTTTTTTTTTGCATGCATTAGTTTTCAAAGTGGTAGAGAATTGAGTTGAGATGTAATCCTATGGATTGAATATATTGATTTGGAAGAATTTTGAGGGAAATAATTATACCCTTAAAAACTTAAGAGATTGAGAGTCCAAATGCCCTAAAGCAAGATCTACCAATTTAACTACCTGAATGTCTCAATTTTACTACTTCCAAATTGAAGCTAGTTACATGGATTGTTTTATCTTACATCATATTGAGGACTTGATAGAAATTTTATCCTTGACTTGTGATACTTATGACCAAAAATAAATTTTTAAACATGATTTATTGAAAGTTGTGGAAATTACTTTTTTTTAGTCTCGATAAAATATGTTTATCTTGTGATGTATTGGATATTGGTTATAGGATTAATCAGTGGTTATCCCTAACTCATTATCTTTCCCTCCTAATATGGTTCTTATTGATCTTTTTCTTGAGGATAAGAAAATTTCTAAGCTTGTGAAAGTTGATAAACACGTAAAATATGCATTATCTTAATGTGTTTCAAGCATGATTTATGGGTGTTTGATGCATATTTCATGTTTAAGTCGAGGATACTGAATTTGTTTTTATTCTTATGTGTAACTATTGGATCACTATTGAAATATTCAATGATCTTTGGAAGTTAAACAAGAGTTTTGAGACACAACGAGATCTAGAATGCATGGTCTCAGAAGAAAATGGGTGCACATGTATAAAGAGCTGAAATTTCAACTATGATGCAATGTTAATCTGAAAAACACTCAAACTACCAAAGTTATAGGTCTCATCAATAGATTTATAATACAATATGAATCATGAAAATCCAATTTTTTATGAAAAATTTATAGTAAGAATATCGAAGATTATCCAAATGAGCATGAATTAAGCAATAAAACATGTGCCCCATACATGTGGTTCAGTTATGATATTTACAAAGCTTCTTTATTTTTCCTATATATTTAAGACCTATATATATGTATTTTAGCTTATAGTTTAGGGGATATCTTTTTATCTTTCTCTTTTCCACCAAATAGTATCTAGATCTAGAAATTAAGTATTGAAGGAAAATAAAGGATTTCATATGTAAGATTGAAGTGCAACACTCTACCTTGAAGATTCTAATCAAAAGACCGGTCATCTCTTTCTTCTATTTAATTAATTTATTCTTATGATTGAGTTGCATATTTAATTGATGTGTTCTTTATCCCAATCACGTGTGATTAGATTCTTTGTTCGAGACTGGAAAAGAACCCAACTTTTTGGTAATTGAAGATGAATTAGTATATGCTCTTGGTAAAAGTTTGAATCTTTAAACTTAATTTCTTGTGATTAAACTTCATTGGCTCAATTGATCACCAAAGTAACAATCATAGGTAATTAATTGAAGACTGAAAGGTAAAAATTAACACCGGACCTCTAGAAATTAAATAGGGAATTTGAACCATGAAAGTAGGACAATATTTCTTAGGGATTCTATTGGATTAACAAGAAGCTTAATGGGTTTAATTTACTATTAATTTAATAAAAGTAGGAAATTGAGCTTAATTAGAAACAATATTTAGACCTCTAAAGAGTCTTTATATTAATTTAGTTTAATTCATCTTTTAGTTTAAACCAATACTGAGAGCTAAAATAATTCATCATTGAGTACCGAAGTTGTGGTGAAAACCTAATTCTGGGCCTTCATAGTATTGAATTCCACCTGATTAGCAATTTATTTTATTTTTATTATTTAATGTTACAATTTTATTCTCTTTTATCTTACTCATTAGTTTAGCTAGTTGAAAATAAAAATTTTGGTAATTAACTCCTAGTCATTGTGGGATCAACCTTGATAGCTATAATGAATCTATGGGCTTGCGGATTTCCCTATCACTAACAAACCAGTTAACTAGTCTAGGTGAAACAGTACCCGGTCCCATGATTCTACGCTTAACTAAAAATCACAATTTCTTCCCAAAATTATCCTAACATGTTTCTATGATGTAACACATAGGACAACATACGTCGCACATAGAATCACATGGATACGTGGTTTAAATTTTATACTCCACATAATCATTCATAAATTCACTAAACTCACACATGATATTAAAATACTCAAAACATGATCCAAAACTTCAGAGATATAAACATTGCCACATGCTCAAATACAAGAACTCAAAATAACACATATAAATCAAAAAACATATCTAAAATATGAAATCACAATAAATAACACAATTCCTTAGTCATATTAGAGATAATGACGCCTTACCTCAAAACAAGTCTTCTAGCACAAAATATACTCTTGGCTTGTTGGTTTCTACTAAGACCCTTGATTTCCTTATAGAATGAAGAATGAAAACAATTGAAACTACTTTTTAGAAAACTAATTAAAATTGAAAACAAAAGAGGAAGGAAAGAAGAAGCAAAACCTAACCTTCTATCAAGAGCCAAATACCAAGAGGAGAAAACTAGGATCTTCAAACTTTTTCTACTTCGTAATCCTTCCTTGTTTGCATGGGAAAATAAGGTTGAGATTAGGAGAATAGAGGAGAGAAAATCAACTGATCAAAGGACAAATAGCAGAGGTAAGCCTTCGTTTTCTAGCGAAAATGAAAAAAGAAGAAAGGTGAGGAATGTCCAACACTTAAAAATTTAACTTAAGGGAAAGAGAGAAAGAGAGAAAATGCTGAAGGCCAATGTTTAAATGAATTAGAAAATGGAGTGTGAAAGAGAGTTGGGGTCAATATATCAAAGGGAGAAGAGAGGGAGAGTTAACTTAGGCTGAGTGTGGAGAACCAAGTGTAAGAAAGTGAATGATGAGAATGAGGGAGGGGGTGGCGGAGGTAAGTAAGTAAAGGGGAGAAAGTGTAGAATGACCTGCACATTACCATGGCTACTAGAGGAGAGATAATAGTGAGGTAGGGGAGATTAGGTGAGAGATTACCTTAAAAGTAATTTGGGAGAATTTTTAGCTATATAAAGTCATAAAATGATTTAAATAATATAAAAAGAATCTTAAAGCACCAAAATATATTTATTAGCACAAATAAACTCTAATTATATGTTTTCATAATCATTGAAAAGAAAAATGAAGCCAAAATAGAAAATGATTTGAAATTCCAACACAATGAATCAATTAGTTTAGGAAACCAATTAACAAATTATCTCATAAATTAAAATGTTAGTTCTTAGTCGTATGAATTGATCAATTTGGGAAACCAATTGATTGGTATGCCTGAAATTCATATTTTTACCCAAATATCAAGTCCTTTTCAAAACCAAAATCATTTTCTTTTATGTCAACATGATTTTAAATACTTTTTAAATGATTTTAGGATAGGGTATTACAACACTATCCCCTTAAAATGAAACTTTGTCCCTAAATTCCACAAAAGAAAACATTATTGTAATATTAAAACATGTAAAAGCCTTTAACCATCAAGGAAAAATAAAATAAAATGCAAGAGTTGGTACATAAGAGAATAGTAATACCCCATTAAAAGAGGTGGTGTTAATCGCACAATGCACCTAAAAAAAGAAAATATGAATACTTTGTCTTGATTTCCTCCTTTGACTCTTTGGTGGCTTCCACAGCTTCATGGCGTGACCATAGGATCTTCAATAGCAAAATGATCTTGAACTCGTCTCTTGAGTCTTAGTATCAAGGATCCTTAGGGAGCACTCCTCATACATTAATGCATCATTGAGATCGATCATCTTCAGCTGGATGATGTGTGATAGATCTACTATGTACTTAGTCAACTAGGAGATGGGGAGGACATTATGTAAGCATGAAAGCTCAATAGGTAAGGCAAGTCGGCAAGAAACCTCTTTAAATTAGTCTAAAATCTTGTACGACCCAATATACCTTGATCTAAGCTTTCTCCTCATACTAAAGCACATCACTCCCTTGATGGGAAAGACCTTTAGAAGGGCTCAGTCACCCACCTCATACCCATCTATCATATTTTGTAGGTTTGTGTAACTCTTTTAACAATATTGGGCAGCCTTCATCTGATCACAAATCACCCTAATTTTCCTGGTAATTTTCTCTATCATATCTTATCCCAACAAAACTATCTCGCTTGAATCACTCTAACACAAGGAACTACAACACTTCCATCTATAGAGTGCCTCAAAAGGTGACATCCCTATTCTCACATGATGACAATTGTTGTAGAATAACTCAATCAAGTCTAGACGATCCTCCTAACTTCCCTAGAACTAGAGTATGCATGCCTAAGTTATATTATCAAAGGTATGAATAGTGTACACAATTTGATTAGTTATAGCTAGATGGAAATTAGTGCTCATCTTTAGTTGTGTTCAGAAAGATGCTTGCAACTTCTACCATAAATGTGATAAGAATCTAGAATATTAGTCTGACACGATGTCCTTGGGAATCCCATGGTACCGTACCATGTGCTTTCTATAAGCATTAACTAACTTCTCCATACTCTAAGTTGACTTCATTGGTATAAATACTACCTACTTGGTCAACTAGTTAACTATAATTTAGATCAAGTTTGTTCCATTGTGAGTCCTTGGTAATCCAACCACAAAATCCATCGACACACTATCCCACTTTCACTTAAGAACATTCATTGGTTAAACTGACCCTATTAGATTCATGTGCTTGATCTTGATCTAATGATTGGTCAATCACCTAGCCATGAAGTCTGTAAACTCTCACTTCATATGGGGCCATCAATATATATGCTTTAGGTCCTTTTATAACTTATTCCCTCAAATATGGATGAAATAAGGCATATAATGACCCTCCTCCAAAATATTCTTCTTAAGTTCCTCACGACTATAAGGAATGCACCACTTGACTTAGAACCAAATTTTGTCATCCTCAAAAATGTGGATCCCCATGACTCTACCCTCTACTATAGCCTTCTCCATCTTAATATCACCTAGTTGCCTAAGTCAAACCTTGTTGAAGGTGGTTGGTGTGATTGTGAGAGTGCTCGCTCTCATATTAAGATCCTTTAACTCGATGATCTCTATGCCTATGTCTTGAAGCTTTTGTCATATCCAACCTGAAACCACTAATGAACCCAAAGAGTGCAAATTTTTTCTACTGAGAGCATCTGCTACAACGTTAGCATTACCTTGTGGTAGGTGAACTCTAAATTATAGTGTCTGACTAACTTTAGCCATCTCCATTGTCTCATATTCAGCTCTCACTAAATGAAGATATACTTGAGGCTCTTATGGGCCGTGAAGAATTTACATTGCACTCTATATAGATAATGTCTTTAGATCTTCAAGGTAAATATCATTCCAACTAGCTCAAGGTTGTGAGTCAAATAGTTATGCTCATGCTCTTTTTACTCCCAAGAAACATATGCCACTACCCTCTCATACTGAATCAATATACACCCTAGACTATGCTTTAATGCGACATTATACGCTTCAAACCCCTCCATACTTGATGTTAAGGTAAACATTAGAGCCGAAGTCAATATCCTCTTTAGCTCCTCAAAAGCTTCGGTGCACCTATCATCTCACTAGAATTGTGTTATCTTCTTTAAAAAAAAATAGGTAAAGGATAATAAATCCTAGAAAAGTCCTAGAAAAAACACTTGTAGTAGCCTGTTAGTCCAAGAAAACTGTGTACCTCTCTAACAGTTGTCAACGCTAACCACTCTGATATTATGTGGATCTTCAAAGGATCCACTGATACACTATCCTTCAAGATGACATGTTCAGATAATGATACTTTATCAAGCCAAAACTCACACTTCAATAGCTTAATGTATAGTTAATGTGTCCTCAACAATGTCAACATATGTCTTAGATGTTTCTAGTGCTCCTCACGAGACCTAGATTGAATCAAAATATTATCAATGAAGATCATGGCAAATTGATCGAGTTGTTGTTGGAAGATGCAGTTTATAAGAGCCATGAACACTATTGGTGCATTTGTGAGTTTGGAGTACATCATAATGAACTTATAATAGTCGTACCTTGTCCCGAAGGCTATCTTTAGTAGAATCCTCAACTAATGGTACCGAGATCGAAGATCTATCTTTAGTAACACTGAAGGCCCACATAATTGATCAAAGAGATAGTCAATCTATGGTAGGGGATAAAAGTTCTTTACTATAACCTAGTTCAATCATCGATTATTGGTGCAGGGCCTGAAACCGCCATCCTTCTTCCTAAAAAAAGGGTCAGTGCTCCCCAAGGTGATATATTTGGTCATATGTACCCTTTATCCTATAACTCCTCCAACTAAGTGCACAACTCTTCCATCTTAATTAGCGACATGCGATAGATTGCCTTTGACACATGTTTTATCCCTAGTAGAAGAAATGTCATGAAGTCTATCTCATGCTCTAGCAGTATGCCTAGGATCTCATTAGAAAACACATCTAGAAATACTCGTATCACTGGAATATCTTCAACCAATGGCTTCTCAATGCCCAAGTCCTAAACACTACACAAGTAGAGTGGGTATGTTTTTCATACCAACATACCTACCATAATTACAGACACTATCCTCACCAAGGGCCTATTGTAACAACACCATTTTTTACTACTAAAAATTATCATTTTAAATATTGTGGAAGCAGAAAAATACTAAACACACCTAATATAGGATAGGCATCAACTACCCGTCCGATGTTAGATACAAGGCTGAGAAACCAAACTAAACAAAATGAAAGTAGAATGTGAAAGAAATAAGATATATAGATACTAAAGAAAATTTTTACAACATAGGAATTCCATAGTCCCCTATATATTCAAATACATAAAAGTATGTTAAACTAAAATACAAAACTATAATGGTAGAAAACAAAGGTAGGGTGTAACCCAAACCCCTGGCCCATTAAGGACTGAACAAAAGTATCTAGATGTCCACACTCTTAAGCCCCAAGCCCAAAATGAGGTAGGCCCACCAACAGTCATCCCTAAAAACCTACACATGGTCTTCTACTCGCAGGAATGAGTAGGTGACCAAACAAATGGGAACATTAGTATACTTTGTACCGAGTAAGCCAAGTTTCCTCCTCAACAGGAGTTACAAGCATATAAGGTCCTAGCATAATGTGGATATCATACTAAACATATATCATGCATATGCTATACAATTAGATATGCCTGCTCTATCTTGGTCATATAATGCATTATAACTTCATGACATACACAACTAAAACAAGTTAGGACTCATCATGCTTATCAACATAATATAAGCATCATGGATATCAACATACAATTAAGCAAGTAGATTATTGAAACAAATTATTGGGTCTATTGCCATCCATTCACATAATTTCCCATTGGGTCTATTTTTCAAGGTTGCATCATTCATCAGGTTATTTATTTATAAGCAATTATTTCTCTATTCTTTTTTTCTTTATTCACATCCTTATTCTTATTCTTATCTGTTTATGTCAAAATCTAGATTATCTCATTAAAAAGAAGTATCATGCCATACTAATTCCAATTTACTCATTAAAGTCTCCCAAGGGAATTAAATAAAGTATCATGAATTTTGATCCCTTTAATCTATCCAATAGGTTAGATAATTCAGGCTAAGATGAGTTCTCCTCATTAAAGGATCATATTATAGCATTGAGTAAAGCATCAAAGCATCAGAGCATAGCAAGTCCAAAAAGAACAAAGCAACATAATTTAGCCAAACTAATCAATCAATTTGGCTCACCCAAACCCCAGAGTTCCTTCAAGCTAGTGGATAAGTTTGGTCAGACCAATAGGCTGCTCTAAAACTGGTCGAACGACAGGCCTCCCTACCAAAGGTCTATAAGCTAATCATACTTCTTCATATGGATATGAGTGGGGTAGAATTGGGCTCGAAGCACCTCAAGAGAGGGTCCCTAAATAGTAGGCTCTCTGCCACTACGTTGGATGATCCTCCACCATGCATCTACTCTTCCCCATAGGTAGTACTCTACCTTGTCAAATCTTTTGTTCATTAGACAAACACAAGTGGTGGAGGTCTTCTCCATGTATCTAACCCATCTTTCCATGATGTCAAGGGTCCTCCTGATCCTCAAAGATCAGTGGGTGATGATGCCCGACCCTTTTGAGCCAATACACCAAAACTAGAGTGGGTACTAGTATCAATGGTAGCTTTGGTGCTAGAATCTGACCTTCCATGTAAGCAGTGATAGTCTCCATAAATGTCTCCATGAGATAATAATAGTGGTTGGCATCCATCAACTCCTAACGAGAAGGATTAATCAGAAACAATTGATTTACCAAGTACTAAAACTCATACAACAAATCAACACGGCAGTTATCTATAGCATATTTCCAACCCACCCTCACTCATGGACATTTCAGATTTGAAAATACTTAAAATTTCAGTTAAATACTCAAATAGTTGGTTAATCATTTAAAACCACCTGTGGTATCAATTAAAAGTACTTAAAAATGACGCACCTTTAAGAAAAAGTTCTAATAACAACTTATGGCACCCACATTTTTCACCACATAAAAATTTCATTTTGAATAATGCAAAAGTGGAAAAATACTAAATACACCTAAGAAAAATGGCGTACGACCATTGCACCTAACATAGGATAGACGTCAGCCACCCATCCCATGTTAGATACAAGTTTGAGAAACCAAGCCAATAAAAATGAAAGTAGAGTGTGTAAGAAATACGATATATAGATACTAAAGAAAACATTTACAAAATAGGACCTCGACGGTCCCTGAAATATTCAAATACATGAAAGAAGGTTAAATTGAAGTATAGACAACAATGGTAAAAAAAAAAAGGTAGAGCGTAACCCCAAACCTTGGTCATTTAAGGATCGAATAACAATCTTTAGATGTCCATGCTCTTAAGACCCAAGCTCAAAATGGGGTAGGCCCACTATCGGCCATACCCAAAAACTTGTATATGGTCATTTACTCATGGAAATGAGCAGGTAATTGAACAAGTGGGTATATCATTACACTTTGTACTAAGTAAGCCAAGTTACCTCCTTAGTAAGAGTCGCAAGTATACAAGGTCCTGGCATAATATGGAGATCATACTAAACATATATCATGCTTACACTATACAATTAGATATACATGCTCTATCATGATCATTTGATGCATCCGAACTTCCTACCACATATGAATTAGAAAAATCAAGACTCATGATGCTTATTAACATAGCATAAACATCAAGGATAGAAACATACAATTAAGTAAGTAGCTTATTAAAATAACTTATTAGGGATTCTATCATCCACTCACATAATTTCCCATTGGATCTATTTTCTGAGGTTGCATAATTTATGAGGTCATTTATTTATAAGCAATTATTTCTCTTTCTCATTTTTCTTTATCCACATCCTTATTCTCCTTATTATTCTTATCGAGTGATGGATTGTGTACCAGTAACACCCCAAATTTCACTGTTGAAAATATTCGTTTACATAAAAATCATACACTAAGACAAAGGGGTGCTATTGTCGTGATTGGCATAAGTTTGACCCCTGGCCAGTCATGTACCAACCACAAGGCTAGAAAATTCACAAAACATTAATTTGATTAGGGTATAAAACCACAAGGATTTTAATAGTTCATAATTAAAAGAAAAGCAGAGTGCACGATATAAGAGTTATTACCGAAATAGAAAACTAGTACAGTATCAAAGCCCCTGTGGGGAAAATAGTACGATTAACAAAAGTGGTAAAAATAGAAAAAGATGAGTATGGACAATACTCTCTCTTGGGCCCTATGCCAGATCCAACAGGCTATCACTCAGCCTTGCCCAACACATCGAATGCGTCAAAGTCATCAAATGCAACATCTCCTACTTGTACTAACTCAGAAAGAGCCACTACTCGTGGGAATGAGTAGCACCCATGAAATGGGTGGTCAGTATACTACGTACTAAGTAAGGTAACCATACAGCTAAGACCATACATAAAAGATAGAGAATACAAACAATAAATCAGCTCGTTTAAGCATAGTCATCAGATCTCTAGCTATTTTTTCCATTTTCACACAATTCTCAATTTAAGTCCATGCAAGTATGGGAACCCCACTATTATAGCCGATGGATCGGTCTTCAAGGCAAAGTGCTCCTAGCCACTATTATGCCGGTGGATCAGTCTGTTCCACTTAAGTAATTAGTATCTTTTCCATAACTTATTATCAATTAAGGTTTGGTTTATTAAACTTGGGATCCCCCACTATTATAGCCGGTGGATCGGAAACATCCAAGGCAACACACACCTGGCCACTATTATTTGCCGGTGGATAGGTTTTCAGGGTACCCTACACTTGGTCACTATTATTGCTGGTGGATTGGTTTGAGCCTAGTTCAATAATATTTCACTTTAAATGGTTAGTGTCTTATTCATGTCTTATTCAATAGGTACTTTCATACTAGACATGCATGCCTACTGGATTTCCCATTCTCCCCTAAAATGCCCTGTCCCATATATTGGGACTTCTATACATCCTAGTTATCCCAAACCTCTTTCCCCCTTTTCCCTTACTCACCATGATAACCCCAACTCCTATGTATGTGGGTTGAGGCTCACCTTTCCTTATCTCCGGCTTAACTCACCATCACCCCCAGGGTTTTTCCTCAAAAACCCTTATCTAGCCTATATGGCCTAGCCTCTCCCTACCATACATGACCCATATTCCCTTTGCTTCCAACCTATCACTCCATACGGTCCGCACTAAACATCCCAACCTTACTTCCCATCCTCTGTGTGTGGCCTCAAAAACCCTAGTTTACCACCCCCAAACCCTAGCACCTCTCCATTCTTGTATGTTGTCCCCTCATCACCCACACACACCGTTTCCCTTTCTACTTGACTCACTTCCCCCTCCATGTAACACCTTTCCACTCTCATCCCACACTCCAACCACTTCCATTAACTCTCCCTTCCATACACTTCCCGACTTAGGGTTTTTCTCACAAACCCTAGCCAAGTCCCCCATGTACCCTTATACCAACCTATGTACTATTTTTCACTCATTGACTCCAATCACCCAAACTACTCTTCCCTCACCTTTCCTAGCCCTCAAGTTACCTTTTCCCATGTAAAAGTTACCCCCATGCAAAAACCAACCACCCCATGTAAGCCTTACACTTCCCATGCAAGATTATTCCATCATCCTATTTTATTCATATTATCCTTTCATTTGTCCACCCATAAGTCATGAGATATTTAGGCCTTTCTCACTTCCCTCTTACCACTCCACTTTATTTACTTATTTCATCTTCCCACCACCTCATTATACTACTTAGGGACTCCAATCATGCATGTTATATAGGGCAACAATATATAAGGCACAACACAAATACAAGTCACATCACCATATTATACATGTCATAACACATCTACAACTTACCTTAGCTCCATGCTTAGTAAGGTATGCTACAAGTTCATAATCCATAACCATATAAGATACATACATATAACCAACACACATAAACACATAACACAAAAATTAGGCCTTAACCACATCCTTACGTAAAATGACACCAGGCTTGGAGCATGACTCCTATACCTCTTTAGGGGACTGATTTGGTTCACCTATAAGAGTGGAACACTAGTATTAACTTCCCTCTTATTCCTTTCATTATCCTCTAATTGATTTTTAGTAAGAAACTAATATTAGTAATGATAATAATAATAGTCCTAATAGTATTAATAAGGTTAGTATTATTAGAGAGGCCAACAATAATATTAGTAGTAGTATTAACCATAATAAGATTAATAGTAGTAATGATGATAATAGTAATAATAATGGCAAAATAATAGTTAATAATAATAATAATAATAATAATGATGATGATGATGATGATGATGATAATGATAATGATAATAAGGCTAAAAATAACAATTATACAAAATAATCTATACTTAAGTGATAGCAAGGGTTAGGGTACAACCAAAAGTGGTGGCAACAGCGATGGCGGTGGTGGTAGTGGTGGTGATTTGAAAAAGTTAAGCTTTGGGGTTGGAAGAGAGAAAGGGAGGTGGTAGGTTCCTTAGACCAGGAAGGTTGTAATGGAGATGGTGGTATGGCAAGTGGTGGTTGTTGTGGCCGAAGATGGTGGAGAAGGAAGGAGGAGGAAGGAGAGGGAGAGAGGGGAAAGGAATGGTATGGGGAGGTAAGGGAAGGTCTGTTGGGTTGAGAGGGAGGTAGTGGGGGTTGTGGCTATGGCGAAGGAATCAGCGTAGGGCAGCTGAAGGGGCGGCGATGGGGTGTAAAGGGCCACTCGAGCTGCCCACTTTGCATAGGTAGGGAGAGCTGTGTAAGAGGATTTAAGGACAGTGAGTGCTCTGGTTTAGTGGAGGGTTATGCAGGGAAGAGGTTGGGTGGTAGTTTGGATAATGACGATTCATAATGGTGACTTGGGAGGCGTATAATGGTGCGGTGGTGGGGAATTTTAGAAAAATTTGGGTAGAGCAAAAAAGAAAGGAAGAAGGGTGAGGGATGGGGTATTTATAAGCATGGGGAGGAGAAGAAGACAAGAGAGGATGAGGACAAGGGAGTAGGATGGGTTTGCTGGCCGACGGTGGTAGGCCAGTACAAGCCTGTAGAGGCGCAGGGTTGCAGAGGATAGGGGGCAATTTTGGCAAGTTACAAGGGGAGTTGGTGAGGGTGTTGGGGTTGTAGAGGGTGAGGGACTAGTGCAAGGCAGTGCCAACTACATGCCCTACAAGTTAGGTAGAGGGGAGAGTGAGGGAGGGAGAGGAGCCATAGTTGTGAAGCAGCCATGTGCACTAGCAACCAGGGGAACGAGGTAGGAGACAAGGGCAGAAGGGGAAAAAAGGAAAAAGGCCAAGGAGAAAAGAGGGAGGATGGGTGACACTAGGCCGCATGAGGGGGAGAAAAAAATAAGGGAGTGGGCTGGGATGCGTGGGGAAAAGAAGGAGAGAAAGGGAGGAAGGGGAGAAGAGGAGTTGGGTAGCACAGGCTAGGCCTAAACCGGCGAGGTGGGGAGAAAGAAAAAAAAAAGAAGAAAAGGAAGAAAGAAAAATAAAAAGGAAGAAAATAAGGGAAAAGGAAAAAAAAGGAAAAAGGAAAATGAGGTGGTTGGAGTATTTGGGATCTTTTTTATATTTTTGAATTTTTGAAAATAATAAAATTACTAAAAATAAATAATTAAATTTCCTTTTTATATTAATTTAGAAAATATGGTTAAATCTTCCTAAATTTTATTTTAGTTAATAAATTACCCTAATCTTCCCTAATTTAATCCTACATTATTTCCCTCTTGTCTTTGTCTTAATTACTCCCATTATATTAACATTATTTTATAAAAAAAATTATATTTAATTGATCTCACATATTAATCCCTATTTTATTATTAATTCCTAAATTAAGGTTTTGGGGTATTGCAGTACCACCCCATGGTCTCATATACCATGAAAGCCTATCTAAACCAGAGGATGTAAAGTCTTGGGGAAGCTAAGTAACTCACCTAGGTGACCAGACCCTTTAGTATTAATATCTCCTATTACATAATTAGTGTCTAGAGTAGGTAAGACTCTAGGATCCACTAGGATGTCACTTGAAGGCAAAGCCTGAAGGAACCATTAAATGCCTGAAGGTAGACTTACCCCTAGTAGATATTCAAAAATTAGGTACCCCAAACCCATGCATAGCTTTATTATCTTCCACTTTAAGTGATTAGTGTGTTATTTTCCAAGGTTAGATTATCATAAAAGGCCCATGCAACATTCAAATAACACATCCACATACTCATTCCATGTTAACCATTATTACCCTCCAACCATGTGATGATATTTCCATTAATGATTAGACAAGTTCAATCAATGCTTTAAGGTAATCCATTTATGCCAAAATCTGGATTATCTCATTCAAAAGTAATATCATAACATACTCATTCCAATTTACTCATTTAAGTTTCCCAAGTGCATTAAATAGAGTATCATGAATTTTGAATCCTTTAATCCATTCAATAGGTTAGTTAATTCATAGCAAAATGTGTTATCCTCATTAAAGGAATGTATTATAGTATTGTGCAAAGAATCAAAGCATAGAAAGTCTAAAAAGAATAAAGCAATACACTCTAGTCGAACCGATCAATCGATTTGGGTGAATCGATTGATTAGTTTGGGTGAACAAGTCAAACTATTTGGCTCAGCTAAACCCCAATGTTCCCTCAAACCAAATGATCAGTTTGGTCAGACCAATCAACTATTCTAAGACCATTCGATTGGTTATAAAAAACTGGTTGATGGGTTAGCAGAAAGCAACTGAAGTCACTACAGACCAATCAGTCAATCAGTTTAGGTCAACTGGTTTGTTATTATAAAGATGAGTTAATCTGTTTAGCTTAACCAGTTGATCAGTTTGCTCTTAGAAAACACATATCAGACATTTTACATGTGATTCACACTCTAAAATCTTACCACATCCAAACCATAACATGTCATAGCAATATACCAATATTTAACAAGCTCATAAACTAAATCATGCTTCACTTTTAAGCAAATCAACCCTATTTTCTTTAGAGCATGCATTTTTCTTATGATTCTCAATTAACTCAACATGAATCAATTATAATCCAAAATCTCATGTAGGCACATAAAACTAACACCTTACATAACCCATCACATCACATGCTTATTCAGGCCACATTCTAAAGGTAAGAATAACTTACTTGATGCTTAGCAAAGTTTCCCACTAAAGAGGAAAAACTAGATTTGGAAGATTTTAACTTCTAAAACCTTTAAAAACAACAAATTAGAGCTCATAACTCATTGAGTAACTTTTAAAAATCAATAACTTCAAATTAGAAAATAAAGCAAAGAGAAAAATGAAGAATGATTTAGCTAAAACAGATCTTTATTACTTAAGGATAAAACATTAGGGGTCTAGAGAAAGGATCAGAAAAGTGAAATGAATTCAAAAGTAAGCTCAAAGTGGAGAGGAAATTAACACAAGCTCTTAAGGGTTATGATATTTCAGAGGCTAAAAGAAAGGTGATATTTTGAAGGCCATTCCTAGAATCATGTCTGAGGTGGAAAACTCAATTTATATAAGGTCTACTGGAATTTCAACTCCACAAATAACTAATACCACACCCCTTTATAGCCTAGTACATTTAATTCTATCCCAAAATGGAATCAAAATGAAAGTGTTTATTAAATTAGAAGCATTATGGCTTCCTTAGCTATGAAAGCAATAGACATAATAGAATGCGAAGAACCTGAGTGGAACAGTATGCATGTAGGAAAAAGAAGAAACAGTGAATGTGCCTACGACAACATCTACCAACTTGTTAGCCTCTAACTAACTCATCACATTTAGGTGGTTACCTAAAGGCAGTCTTACAACACTGCTTAAACCCTTCCCTAGCTGAAAAGAATAGGGCCTCTAAACCCTATGCTACAGAGTAGTCTTGATAGCTGATGCATATGAGATCCAACTTGGGTAATGCTAGGAAGTGGTGTCTAATTAGGATTAGATCAACTGAAAATTAAGAGTAGAATGCAAAGAGATTTGAGAAGATGAAATTAATTATAGGTAACTCCTTGAATCAATACTCACGAGAAGCACCTAAGGTTTAAAATCTTAGCATAAATCTTGGAATATTTTTGCAAAACTTCAAACTCCTACACTAGAGTTGAAGAGACATAGCTCTCAGTTTTGAGAGAAAATGTGTGCAACCAAAAACAATTTGTGTTCTATTTCATTCTCTCCTTGGCACTTATAGATGGAGTGCAATATTAAAGGTTATAACTTATCCCACTAATACATGTGATTTGAGTTAAAACAAATGAAGAAAACTACCTAATATACTACCATGAGTTTTGACCATGGTGTGTATATGTGCGTAGATTTGAAACATCATGACCCTTTTAGCATATGTCTAAGTCATGTAGCTTCTGCTTGATTTACAAGGAAAGAGAAAAAGATCATTTTAATCTTCTGAGAGACAAAAATGAGTGAAGAATGTCTTCTATCCTTCCTTGTTCTTCCCAAAAATCTGCATTGTTCTTCCCAAGTATTGAAAAGGACTTGTCATGTATCTTAAGAGGGACTTGTGGCTTATTTTGTGTGCCTATTGTGGGTGCATAATGGGATGCATTTTTGGGAAATTTTTGGAGATTAAATAATAAAAGAAAATGAGCTAAAAATTATGGGAAAAAATAGAAAAACCATGGCTTAAAAGGTGGGGTATTATTTTGTGCAGGCGGTAAAGGTCAACAAGGTTTGCATGGCTTGCATTGATAGTTTTTTTACGAGTGATTAATTTGTCCAAGTGAGGAGAGTTTTGAGACTCTTAAACTTGGAAAAATTAATGGTAATAGCATGAACATCAAATGAGGATGTTCCCACATCACTAGCCCCACTATCTGTTGGCTGAGCCATCTAAGCTAGTGATTTTTGAGCCATGGTACCGTGTGAATGTGATGGTCCTTGGTGAGTGCTACCTCTAGTATCCAAAAAATCAAACTGGAAATACCACAAACTACCATATACATGACACTAAACCAACTACCCAACACAATCAACTCATGGATGATTCTTGCCGTAGCGCAGCATGAGAAATGCTTTACCATTGATTAACTCAACTACCCTACATAGTGAGGTGCGGATCCCAACTAGTGACTACTTGTGGCCTAGAACTAATTCTTTCCACCGTGATGTTGACCACCCTCAAACCTCTAATTAGCCCCTCACTAGGCACTATAAGCTTGCATAATCAGCAATGCCTCTGAAGTATAGTCATACATGGCATGCAAGTCCAGCACATGAGTCCCCACTAATATATCCTAAAGTCTTAGCCTCAACCCTAATGAAAATTGGTAAACCTTTATCCTTTCATTAGCATCAACCTCAAGAGAAAAATAAACTATATCAAGGTAGCGGTTGTAGTACTCCTCCACTATAGACATACCCTAGCGTATAGCTATGAACTCATCATATTTTTCCATCTAGGGTGGAAACGAGCCCTAAGCATCTCTAAAAAAGGCTCCCACTAATAAAAAATGACCCCTCTCAACTCTTGACCTCTTCACCAGTCGATAGCACAATCCCATAAGTGAAACAATCCATTTTCCACTTATCTATCCTTCAAACAACCACTAGTAGCAAAGATCTTCTCAAAGTTCCTGAGTTAGCACTCCAAAACATATGGGGTCATTTTAATCCTTAGAGATAGGTGGGTTATGATGACCAACCCTATGAAGCCAATAATCTTGTGATGAAATAAGAAAAGGAGGTGAACTTGGTGGCTGCAAAGCCTCCTCACACTAAAAATGTCACTCTATGTAGCCCTAATTGTCTCTGTGAAGCGCTTGAGTTGCTAATTTATGGCCATAAAAATCCCAAAATAATAAATTATGTTAGAGAAAGTCAAAAATCATCTACAAGGTTAGTACACACGGAGGTAGATGCACATAAGGCCAAATTGAGTTTAACTAATAATTTAAGGCCAATTCTCAACCTAAACCAATACTTGCTCACAAACTACATTAGATTCTACAAACTTGGACAGGGTCGAATAAATTCATTTTTGGAAAGCAGCATAAACATTTAAAACTATAGGCTTTGATACCAACTTGTAATACCCCAAAATTTTAAACTATAAAATTTCATTTGAAGATGATGCAAATGCATACTACAATAAAATCGAGGAATGTTGTTAGCACATCTACCATGTGAAAGGTGTGATTATCACCTAACATATATTTAATGCAATAAAAAGTGAAATGATAATAAAATAATGCATGCTTTAACAATATAATATTAATGATAACAAGGGTGATAATAAGATAGATAATAGAGAGATTTACAAATCCAAATACAGGAAATAAAGCTAAGAGTTTAAATAACTAGAAGGAAGCAAAAACATGTGGGATAACCAATCTCAGCTAGTTAACCTAACTTCTAACTAAACAAAAGTGTAAACTTCAATCCCCAAGCAATAGCTAGCTACTGACCCATGACATCATCCTCAACATACTTGATTTGAGAATCGTAACCTTGCATATCATCTTTGCTCATCAAACCATAAGTTGGATCATCATAGTGACACATAAATATAGTATCAGTATGATGAAGTATTGGTAAAACAAAATACCTTGTGCATGGAAAGGGCTCATGCTACTTATTGAGGTCATATAAAAATATAGTATACGACATGCATAGAAAATATAACACATAGGATCATGGATAATATTTATAACATAATAAGGTGTATAGAGTCACACATAATCATTTTCTTATGATTTTACAGAAAAGCCCCAAGGGTAAAACCACAAATTGTCATTATGCATGATAGAGACTGGTATAGGATTGCAACAACCAACCACTACACACTAGTGCCAAAGGGCTTTTCTCAAAGAAAATTTAATATCCACCACACATGGTCTCTAAGTTAAAGGGAAATACACTAATTTATGGGTTTTCAAAACCCTAAGTACACATCCATTATAGTTAAACCATTATCTATATCTAAGAAGGAAATGAATGTAGTACTGGAACTCTCACCATCACTATACACTAGTGATAAGGGGATTTTCTTAGGGATCCTAGGTAAGGGGACATCCAGTCAATTTTGGGTCTAAAACACCCACAACACTGAAAAGCTAAGGGGATTTTCTTAGGGATCTTTAACACTACCACACTTAGCCTCCTATGTTAGATAGCATAATTAAGATTACTAAACACTAATTATGCATACAGTGAAGGCCTCTAAGATTATGTTATTAAATTCCAAATGTTAATCTGATTGTGTGTTTTGAGTGTTGACAGTAAATACTAACCAAGGCATCCAAGCCACCATAATATTCATCATTTTGATTTCCTTTAGCACCAGTTATGGATGGCAAAGATCATGAATTAAATTTTGTAATTTAATGGAAAAGTTAAAATAGAATACCAAAAGAAATATTAGCAATTAATATATAAGCATAGCAAACTTAGGTGGAGCCAGTTGGTTTTTCTTTAAGACTAGTTGAACAGTTTAGTCACACTAGACCTGAGGAAAGATAAATACATAACAAAACAAGTAGATTGGTTGCTTCAACTGATCAATTATTCATAGAAACCAATTGATGGGTTTAGCCAGACCAATCGACATGTTTAAGATGAGACAAACCATTATGGTCACAAAATAACCACTCGATGAGTCTAATTGATTGTTCAAGAAAATTAATTAACCGGTTCATCAATCTAATCAAGTGCCAATGTAACCATCCGAATGTGGCTACTAAATCGAATGACTATTCACACAACCAGTTGATCAATCTAACAAACTAGTTGACCATTCTAGGCGAAACAATGCCTAATCCCATGATTCCACACTCAACTAAAATTCACAATTCCTTCCCAAAATAATCCTTTCATGCTTCTATGATGTAAAATATATAGGAAAACATATCATACATATAGACTCACATGGATACATGGTAGAAATTAGATACTCTTTATAATCATGCTTAAATTTACCAAATTCACACATGATTTTAAAATACTTAAAAAATGCTCCAAAACTTACAAGATATAAACATTGTCACTTGCTCAAATCTAAGGACTCAAAATAAATTATATACATCATACAACATATAAGACTATGAAACCATAATAAAAACATAATTCTTTAGTAATATTAGATGCAAGGATGCCTTACCTCTAAACAAGTCTTCTAGCACAAAAATACTCCTAAATTGATGGTTTCTACTAAGACTCTTGAATTTATAAGAGAATAAAGACTTGAAACTCCTTTTTAGAAAGCCAATTAAAATTGAAAATAGAAGAGGAATGAAAGAAGAAGAAAAAACCAACCTTCTCTTAAGAACCAAATAGCAAGAGGAGAAAATTAGGATCTTCGACCTCAAAATCCAACCTTCTCTCAAGAACTGAATACCATGAGGAGAAAAAGAGGATCTTTAACCTTTCTATACACCTTAATCCTTCCTTATTTAAATGAGAAAACAAGGGATAACTATGGATAAGATTACTAGAAGAGAGGAGATAAAATCAATTGATCCAAGGAGAAATCCCAAAGGCAAGCCTTTGTTTTCCATTAGAAAAGAAAAAGGGAGAAAAATAAGGAATGCCCAACACTTAGAAATTTAACCTAAGAAAAAGGGATAAAGAGAGAAAGAGTTGAAGGCCAATGTTCAAATGAATCAAAAAATGGAATGTGAAAGAGAGTTGGGGTCGACATATCAAAGGGAGGAGAGAGGGAGAGTTGACTTAAGTTGAGTGTGGAGAACCAAGTGTAAGAAGGTGAATGTTAAGAATGAGGGAGGTGGAGTGCAATAAAGTGATGGCAGAGGTAGTTAAGCCAGGGCAGAAGGCGTAGGATGGCTTACATGTAGCTATGGCTTCTAGAGGAAAGATAAAAGTGGGGGAGATGGATAGTTGGTGAAAGAGTACCTCAAAAGTGCTTTTGGAAAATTTTTAGCTAAAAAAATTATAGATTTATCTAAATAATGTAAAAATGATCTTGAAGCACCAAAATATGGTTATTAGCATAAATGTACTCTAATTAGAAGTTTCCATAATCATTAGAAAGAGAATTGAAGAAAAAAATAGAAAAGGATATGAAATCGAAACACAATCAATCAATTGGTTGGAGCAATCGATTGATTGATATTCCCATAAATTAAAATGCTAATTCGTTATCGCATCGGTAGATTAGTTTGGAAATCCAGTCGAATTGTACACTTGAAATTCATATTTTAACCCAAATTTCAAGACATTTTCAAAACCAAACCCAAATTATTATATATCAACATAATTTTAAATACTTTTTTAATGATTTTAGGATAGTGTATTACATTAATATTCATTTGTTTTGAATTTAATTTATGTCCACCACTATGTTTTAACTTTTATTTACATCTACAACTAGGAGGATGAAGGCTAACTTTGTATCATTACTTTTTTTTTTAGTTTCTTAATCGATGGGAGACTAAGTTGTTTGTGATTTTTTTTTAATTCGTGAGATTTACAAACAAGTTACATCTAATAATAGACAAAAAATAGTTAAAATTTTATATACAAATGTCTTATCTTTATAATAGATGTTTACGTACATTAAGCAAATAGAAAGATTTGAGTGTTTGGTTAAATAACAAAGGTGATCATTTGTATAATAAATGCATAATTGTGTAACATAGACGCTTGATTTTTAACACATTAGTTAGTAAGTTGCATGCACATTTATATATTGTTGTAGGAATATAAACGTGTGTCTTTACACACATCTAATATACTTATTTGGCATATTGATTTTTCTTTCATTGGTCTTACACTCATATATTATTTTTGTATATTTGGTTTTACTTTTAATTATTTATATTTAGATATTTATAATCGTAAAATATTATTATACAACATTCAAATAATCAATTATGCAATAAAATACTTTATGTGATATGCGTTGTGCATATACAAAACTGGTAGAGCACTTTGAAGTGATTTTAGGTTTGAAAGAAACACTAGTTATGGCTAAAGGTATTTTTGTGTGATTTAAAGGAATGTTCAATTCGTTTGAGAGTTCTTGTGATTAAACCTAGAAAAGTTGACCCGACCTAACCCAAATCACTTAATACGAAACATGATCTAGACCCAAAAAGTTAAACTCAATTTCAACTTAAAAATATAAAATAACTTGAATCAATCTAAACCCGACCATAATTTAGTTAATCCGATGCGACTCATATCCAAAATTACCCAAACTGAAATAATCCAACCCAAAAAGAACCCAATCTGAACCTAACCTATACTGGAATAGAAATTCGATAATGATTCGATTCAAACATACCCGACCCGAAATAACATGACTCAAACCTGACCCTTACCCATACATAATTCCAAATTTGATTCAAACTAAATTCAAATTTAATACACAAAAGATAATATTTTTCTGATATAAATTAATAAATAAACACTAATAAATTATTCTATTAATAAAATTTTATGCAAAAAAAAAAATGCAACCCATATAACAACAAATGAAACAAAATTAGTAAGTCTATGTTATACTCATTTTATTTCAATATCATATTAGCATCGATCACATTAGCTCATAGACATTTATATTATTATAATAATTATAATCATTATAAGCATAAAAATTATAATTGTAAATATAATAATAATAATAATAATAGTAGTAGTAGTAAAATTTATATTTTTATTTTTTCTAATAATAAGGATTATTCTATATCTAAAGATGATAACAACAACAACAACAATAATAAATAAGTATAATAGCACCAATCATTATTATAATTAACATTAACATTATAATTATAATTAATATAACAATAATTATATTTATGTATATAATAATATTTATAATTGTATTTATTACAATAACTATAATAATAATACTAATAATGATAATAATTTTTTATTAATATTATATATTTTATAATAACAATTTGTTATATCATTACATATATTATGATAAAAATTACTATGATAAGCATAACAAAAATTATAAATTAAAAAACTTAATTTATTATTTTTATTAAATTAATAACAATCAATGTCAATACAAGTTCTAAATTAAATTAACTTGTCCCAAACCCGATACGACCCAAAGTTTGTAGACCCTAATCTACCCGACCCAAACCTGATCCAGCCTAAAATATGTAGATTTGAATCGAACCTGAATCCAAAGAAACCCTTAGAATCAAACCCGGCCTAATTATTCTCTTGACCTAAAATGACCCAACCTAATACAAACCCAAACTAAATTATTGGCACCTGAATTGGACCTAAATCCGAAAGACACCCAAACCCAAACCCAAACCCAAACCTGACTAGATTGCATAACAAGCTGATTTTGACCCGACTCAAATTGACGCCACCCAAACCCAACCCATATGATCCATTTGCCACTTCTACTTGTGATTCAATAAAAAATATCAAAGAGAGGGCAATTTCACTAGATTCTAAATTCAAAACATTAATCACCATATTTATTCAACAGAATAATGTACCATTCTAAAGATATTGTAATGAATTCTAAAATAAACTAAATAAAATTGAGGAAAAAAAAACAAGTAATTAGGAAATAAGCATTCTAATTTTTTGGTTATATTTTCAATGCTTCTTGTTCTTTAGCTAATAAAAGTACCAAAATAAAATTAGATTTAAAATTGGGTGTAAGTAATAAATTATCTTCTAGTATTTTCCTTAAGGTTCCTAACATAATTGAAAACTTTCATTTTGATTAGTCTATATTTCACAGTGCTTTTTTATCTACCATTAAATATTGTCATAAAAGTGAACATGTGTGGAAATCATATTTTAGTGAGAAACATACTCTAACACCTAAAAATTTTCTACTACAAAATTTTGTTTTACAGCAAAAGCTTATAGCCAGAATACCAGGTGTTACCGCCATAATTGACATAAGTTTGGCTTACCACACCATCCTTACATCAATCATAAGGAAAAAATCATTAAAAGTAAAATAGAGTAAATAAAAACAATAGTAGCTTTATAAACATAAATATGAATTTGGATATTAACTCTAAGTGTAATATCAAAATACAAAAAATTGAGATAAAATTGAGCTAAGAGTCTAAAAAATTATCCAGGTAAAAACTATCCTTCAGATAACATGACTGTATGCCCAAAGCTCTAATATATAACATCACTCTACCCCATATAGAGCACCGTGAAAAGAAAAATTATCCTGTGGGTCCTCATCGACCTACACATAGTTATTAGGGTCATCTACTTGTGGAAATGAGCAACACCTATAAAAAGGATGGTCAGTACACTACGTGCTAAGTAATGTGATAATATTGTTAAGTGAAGGAGATAGAGAGAAATCTATACATGCACAACAGAGAATAATTGCATATGCGAACCATATAAATTATCACAAGGTAGGTATTGATCCATAACTCTTTATTAGATATAATAAATTTTATTCTTTTATTTATGTTGAATTTAGAGACCACACTATTCTTAAATCTATGGAACATTTTGAAGCACCTCTTAGAAAGAACACACCCTAGCTACTATTATTGTCAAATGGAATGAACCCAACACCTTTCAGAGAAAAATGCTTCTGAGCCAATTTTATCAAATAGGTGGAATGATCTAAAATACCTCTTAGGGACAACACACTTAAGCCACTATTATAGTCCGATGGAACGAACCCAACACCTTAGTCCTGAATTACATATTCTTTCACTTTAAATCATTAATATCTCTTCCATTATGTTATTTATCTCAAATCATACTATCATTCATATTGAGTTTAAGTCTCCACTATTCTTAATATGGTGGAACAAACTGATGTACCTCTCAGGGCAAAACACTCCTGAGCTACTATTATTGTCTAATGGAATAGACCTATGAAACACCTCGGCCCAACTCACATAATCTTTTACTTTAAATGATTAATTTATTATTCATGATTGATTTGATAAGTAAAAAAAAACACATTTAAAGTAGGTAAAGAACATCACAAAAATCCTAAGGCCGTTCTCTATGGTTAAGACCCTTATATTCCCCAAAAACCCTAATTTCATATTTTAGTCATAACTCCTCTTCTATTACTCTTTTATCCACTAAACTAATGAGCTAGGATCGCTATGATTCAAACCAAAATGCTCAATGAGATGACCAGAAGCTCGACACTCTCAACCCTCTACACATAACAATACAACTAAAAAGGTGTAGTATTAGTATGGCAGGCATACCAAGTAAGATATAATTATCACACGTAGGCATACTTCATGCATAACATATATAACCTCATAATACATCATATTGACAGATAACCAAATAGGGAAGATTTAAAGCTAGAAAATTAAGGCAGAAAATAATATGGAATTTGTTGTACCCTAAGAGAATACTAGGTAAAAACATGGGAGAACAAGGAATACACTAAATCATAGAGAGACATAAAGTAAATCCAATGGAATCTCTAACATGCATTTCCTATATGAACCATAAACTCCAACACTTGGTCACACAAGTGTTGTAAAGTGTTTACACCAAACACTTATCAATTCTCATACATGGGCATCTCATCCTACTACCAATGGACAAAAGTCATAGAGCAACATCGTAAACATATATTAATGTTCATGGATGGACAATCATGTCCCACCACAAATGGACACGTAGGTTAGAAGCAAAAGCATAGTCATAATGACAAGGAATTGATAAATAGCTATCATAATAAAGGTATCTGAAATACCCCAAAACTCTAATTTTAGAAATTATGGCCAAATAAGGATTTATTAGAGAAACTAATTAAATTAATTAATTTATTAAAATAAGAGGAAGAAAATAAATAAAAATCAAGAGGAAAATAACAAATAATTTATTTAGGCAAAATTAGGGTGTTTTGCTAATTAAAATGAAATTTAGGAAAAATTATTCAAAATATCCTAAATTAACCCAAAAAGGGAGTTTATTTTTTTTAAATATTCAAAAATACCAAATATCCTAAATACCGCAACCCATCTATTTTCTTTTTCTTCCCTTTTTTCCTTTTTCCTTTTTCTTCTTTATTTTCCTTTTTCTTTCCATTCTCTCCTTTCTCCTCTTCTTATTTTTCCTCTTCCCCCCGGTTTGGGCCAGCCTTCCCCACGGCCCAAACTCTCCTCCCTCTCTTCCTTTTTCCCCTTCTCGCGCGGCCTAGGCCTGCACCATCTTCTTTTTTTCCCATCGGCCCCCTCTTTTTTATTTCTTTTTTTTCCCCCAAACTGTCGGTCCAATCCCTTTCCCCTTCCTTCTTCCCCAGCCCGACCTACAAGCTCGAGGTCGAGACCCTACAACCCCATTTTCTGCCGGCCACCACTATACGCCAACCTTTCCCTCCCTCACACGTTGTTTTCTTTCCCCATTTCAACCCAACTGAGCTCCTCTCCTCTCACACGTGCCCTACCCTTTTCTCTTCTCCTCTCCCCTTGACCTAACCGCCCCTACCATGGCAAACCCGTGCTGCCTGCCACCGTCAGCCGGCATGCTTGTCACCTACACCCCCTTTTTTCCTCTTCCCCCTGTCGTTTTCTCCTCCAACTAGCATATAAATACCCCATAGGCAGCCTTGATCAAGCCTTTGTTTTTGCAACCTAGAAATTTCCTCCTTTGCGCCACCTCCCAATCAGACAATCGCCCCATCCCCGCTGCCCAGTGCCGCCGCCCGAGCCACCCATAGAACTGCCCCTTGCATCACCCTCTACCCAACTACACCTCCCTCCTCCCTCAATTTGCCCTGCATGAGCCACTCCGGCCCTGCAAAGTTCCCCTCCCGATCAGCCCCTCATCAACCCCCACTGCCCTTCGCACCACCATCCACCACCACTCCCGCATGCAACCACCACCCCTTACCTCTCCTAAAAGCACCTACAAACCTTCCTCTACCTTTCCCTGCCCTCCTTTTCCCCTTCCTCCCTCTCCTCCTCCTTTCTCCTCCCTCCACCACCTTTGGCCACCACACCCGTCACCGTGTGCTGCCACCTTTGGCTGCACCACCACCTTCATTCCACCCCTCTCCACCCGAGGCATCCTCCACCTCAATTACCCCCTCATTCCCTCCCTTATAGCCTATACCATTATCTCTCCACCTCTCTTCTCCCTCCACTACCACCACCGCTGTGCACCGTCGTCGATGCCACCACCATCCCAATGTGGTACTCTAACCTTCACAACCCCTAAACCCATTTTATACAAGTATTAGCTATTTTAATAGTATTAATGGTATTATACATATTACTACTACTACTACTACTACTACTACCACCATTTAACCTTACTTTAGAATTTTCCTAACCCATAATAATAATAATAATAATATTATTAATGGTCTACAACTTTAATGTTATTATGATTATGATTATTATTATTATTATTATTACCATTATTATTATTATTATTATTATTATTATCATTATCATTATTATTATTATTATTATTATTATTATTATTATTATTATTATTATTATTATTAATGCTAGCTTTGGCCTGTTGTTATTACCTTTATTATTATAGTAAATATTTGAATCCTTATATTACTATTACCATTTCGATTATTATTATTATCATTATATTGATACTAGAGATGGCATGTTATCATTTTGTTGCTATAAAAGAAGAATACTCAAACCTTAATATTATCATTACTTATTATTCGAATACTGCTAATATTATTCCTAATGCCTTTATTATTAACATTGTTATTATAGTACTACTACTACTACTACTACTGCTACTACTACTATTATGGTAAAAATATTCGAACCCTTATATTATCATTATTTCAAATATAACTATTATTATTACTAATATCACTATTTTTTCTATAACTAGTGTTAGTACTATTATTAGAAGAAATAAAGATATTAGATTTAATAATATAAATATGGCTATAAATATTAACATAAATCTATTTTGACTAGTAATAATCTAGTAGGCTAACTTAAGGATAAAAACCCTATTTTTCACTTGTAAAGTTCCCTTTAATAATAGTAACCCTAATATTAGAATAAAATAGGAAATAATAGTATTTTTGGTAGGAGAAAAACTAATCCTTAGTTTTTTCCTCTTATAGGTGAAACTAGTCAAAACCCTAAGGAGGCGTAGGAGCGTGCTCCAAGCCCAGTGTCGTATTAGGTACGGATATGGTTAAGGATTTTATGTGTAAGAATGTGCTATGTGTGTTGATTTGATGGGTATGCTTTATATTTTATATTATCATGTTCTTGTGGCGCAGCTTGCTAAGCATGGAGCTAAGGTAAGTTGCATGTGTTTATGATATGTGTAATGTGATGTTATTACTTGTATTTGAATTGTGCTTATGTAATACTTCCCCTTATGACATGCATGATAGGATTTCCTTAGTAGAATGATGTGGTTGTGAGAGAAATGGTAAAGAATGAGGAAAGTGAGTTGACTAGAAAATGTTAATGATTGCCTAATTATCTTATGACCTATGGGTGGATAATAAGAGGAATAATAGGAATGAAATTAAGGGAATGGATCAAACATGCATGGGAAGTCTAGGGTTTGCATGGGATGGTTAGCATTTGCATGGGGATGACTTTTACATGTGAAAATTTAATTTGAGGATGGATTAAGGTAAGGGAAGAATAGTTAGAGTGATTGGAGTCGATATGTGGATGTATGGGGGATTTGACTAGGGTTTTGGGAGGAAACCCTAAGTGAGAGAAATGTGTAAGGGAGGAAAAAATTTAATGGAAATGGTTAGAATGAGGATAAAAGATGGAAGGGGCGTCACATGGGGGAAAAGTGATTCAAGTGAGAATAATGTATTTGGGTGTTGAGTGAGTGGCATAAAAGAAAGGAGAAGTAATAGGATTTTTGGGGGAGCTAACTAGGGTTTTTGGTGATCATGTGTGGGAGTTGAATTGTGAGGTTGTGATGCCAAGTGTAGATCAAGGGAAGTGATGGTTTTAGTAATAAAGAAGAGTTTTGGGTTCACGGTGAGTGGAAAAAGACGGAAGGAAGTCTCAGGATCATGGGTTGTGTTGGATATGTGTGGAAGAAGTGATGGTAAGTAAGAGTGATGAATGAATAACATCGTATTAGGAAATAGAGGTGCTAGAGTTTTGGGATGGCCAACTAAGGTTTTGTGGCCACATGTACTATATGTGGAGTAAAATTTGGTACGTGGGGATGAATCAAATAAGGTGATAAATTGGAGGAGTATGAGTTGTAGGGGATAGAGGCAGGTTGGGCCATATAGGCCAAATTAGGGTTTTCCGAAAGAAAACCCTAGAGAGTGATATTAAGTTGATTTAGAAATATGGAAAGTGGGCCTTAGAGTTGAGTATTCATGGTAATGAGGAAAGAGTAAGAAAGGATATTTGGATGTACTAGAAGAAGTAAAAGTCCCAAGATATGGGACAGGATTGTTGGGAAGCCAAGTAGGTCGAGCATGTCTAGTCGAGGTTGTGTGTGGAATAAGATACAATAAAACACTAAGCACTTAAAATGAAAGATTATTGAGCCAGGGCCCAGTGAGGTTATATATTTTCCAATCCACCGACTATAATAGTAGTCAGGAGCGTTCTGCCCTACTGAGTGATTCTCTGGTCCACAAGTTATAATAATGGTCAGGAGCTTTTGCCCTATTGAGTGTTTCCTGTCCACCAGCTATAATAGTGGGGGATTATGGGCTTGATAAACCAAAATTTGCATGGTAATAAGTCATGAGACGATAGTAATTGGTTACAGTGGAACATCATGTGATTCGGGGCCAGTGAGGTTATTTATATATTTTCCAGTCCACCGGCTATAACAGTGGTTAGGTGCATGTTGCCCTGATGAGTGATTTTGGTCCACCGGCTATAATAGTGGTCAGGTGCATTCTACCCTGTGGAGTGTTTTTGGTCCACTGGCTATAATAGTGGGGTTTCCATACTCTCATGGAATTAACATAAAACAGATGTAAGATAGTCATTAATATAAGTTTGGCCTAATCTTGTAAATCTGTATTATTATCTTGAACGCCTTATGTGTGTATTATCTTGCATGGCCTTACTTGCATGCTTCTTGTTGGTTTTACCTATATGGTTACCTTGCTCAGTACATAGCATACTAACCACCCATTTCATGGGTGTTGCTCATTCCCACGAGCAGAAGGCCCTTTTAGCTTTGTATAGGTAAGTGATACTATTTTTTATGCCTACGACACCTACGAGACATCAGGTGGGGCTGAGATTTGAGCCTAGACCTAGCCTAGGGATCGAGAGTGACCTGGCCGGATTCTATCTTCCATTTTATTTTTCCTTTACCGTTTTAATTTAGTTTCCTTCTGTTGTATAGTGTTTTCTGTCATTGGGAACTTTAAATACTTATTTTCTAGGTTGTAACTCTTTTAACCGCTCTCTTTCTGTATAGTGAACGATTCAGTTCTTTTATGAATGCTTTTGTTAATTATCGACTTGTGTTTGATGTTAATCCTATTTAGCCTTAGCACTTGGTACTGGAACAGTAGGACTGAACTGGTCTAGTACTAAGTGTGGCGATAATATCCCCCGAATTTATAATTTTATTATTTCGCTTCTGTTAAACCTTTTTCATTAAACGAATTTTTTCAGTAGTAAATTTTAGGGGTATTACAGTATCAATAAATACCATCTCAAATATTATATCAATAATGGGAGCTCGACTGAACTACATGTGAATATATGTGTTAGGGTATTGATATAGGGATCACAAATCCACCTCTTAGGGTCATCAAATGCAATGGAATATTAGACATCCAATGCTCATCACCAATGGTCTCCTCACCATAAGTAACATAATCCTTAAGTGTACACATCCCTATACAGATCGATGAAAACCTATAAAGTATAAAATTTACCAAACCACTATACAGTTAGCAGCCCCTTATGTTTTTCATAAATACAAAATGAAACGTATGTAGACTATTTTTGTAAATTAACAGTGAATGTATACATCAGCGTAGCTCAAAGAGAACATAGTACACATATCACATAAGTGTTTATGGTTAACACTAAACCCCAAGAATGATCAAAAATCACTTAAAATGATGAAACAACTAATCCAAAGGAGCATTCAAATGATCCCTCAAAATTCTTTAGGCAAAACTAAAAACCAAAGGCTAAAGGCCATGAGAAATACTTTTCAACAATAAAAGCAATGCACCTCTTACCAAGTAAGAGTTTCCAAAAAAGCTAACAATTGAACTTAGGTTAACAAAGTCCTAAAGTCCAACCTAAATTTTTATTCATTTATTTAGTCATTCAATGACCAAATTACTCTTTCCAATACCTGAAACCCTATTTATAGTTTCAAAAATCCCAAAACCAAGGCAAAACACACAAAAAATGATCTTAACTATAAAAACTTAAAAAGGCTAAGTGAAACATTCAAAGTACAAGACCTTAATGGTCTGTAATAGTCAAATACATAAGGAAAAATTAAAGCCAAGTACAGGGTTCAATCATAGGAAACCAAGGTACAACGTAACTCTAAACTCTTTTCCTTCAACGACCCCTCAAAATCTCTGTATGACCATGCCAAAACCATGCCCCGCACAAGGTTGGGAAACTACTCACCATCCCCAAAAACCTATACATGGTCCACTACTCGTGGGAATGATCAAGTGGCTGAGCAAATGAGCACATCAGTATACTTCATACTAGGTAAGCTAAGTTACCTTCTCAATGGAGCTACCAACACACATTATTATAGTATAATACACAAGTCACACTAACATTTTCACACATGCTTTATATCAACAGGATACATGCTTTATCATGGTCACATTAGGAATAGGATGTCCATACCATACATGACTTATCATGCTTGACACCATAGTACTACATTATAGATTACGGTATACAAGATACAAGTAGAATGTCCAGCTAATAGTAAGGCTTCATTCATCCAAACACACAATTTCTCCATAGTCCATTTTCTACGTCCCTGATTTTTATTAGATCATTTATATATAGGTCATTATCTATATTATCATTCTTTTTTTACTCTATTTTCCTCTTTAACCACATTCTTATTTCTAAATTCTAATTCAAAATACTTATTCAAATTATCATTCAAATTCTTTTCCAAGTCATTATCCAAATACTCATTCCAATTATTATCCAGATAATCATTCCAATTATTATCAAGCAATGGACTATGCACCACCCTATGGTCTCACATACTATGGAAGTCTATCCAAACCAAAGGACATAAAGTCCAAGTTGAAGCTAGGTAACCAATAGTGGACATAACTTTGGGCCAAAGCCAAGTAACCACCAAATGCACATAACTTCAGGCCGAAGCCAAATAACCACCAATGGACATAAGTTTAAGCCAAAGCCAAAACCACCTAAGTAACCAAACCCTTTTATATTGATACCCCTATTACATCATCAATGCTTAGAGTAGGTAACGCATTGGGATCTACTGGGATCCCGCTTGAAGGAAAAGCCCGAAGGCACCAATAATGCCCGAAGACAAACTAACCCCCAATAGCTAATCGAGGATCACTTAACCCAAACCCATACATAGCTCAATTATATTTCTTTTTAAGTGATTAATACATTATTCTCAAGTTTACGTCATCACACAAGTCCCACACAATATGCAAACAAGACATTCACATACTTATTCCATATTAACCCTTACCATCCCCAACCATGCGTGGGATTTCCATTGATTCTCACTCAATAATAACCAAATCCACTAGATTAATCCATCCAAGACAAAGTTTAGATTTCATTACCCATTTAAAAGCCATCAAATAGTTGTAAGGGTTTACTCATCAAGGCCTTTACAAAAACCATTGAATATGTTATGAATCATGATCCGTTTAATCCATATATTAGGTTATTAATCTATGTCAATAGATGTAATTCACTCATTAAATAGTCATATAATAATGTTAGGCATAGTCTCAGAGCACATCCAAGCCAAAAGTTCACAATCACACAATTTGGACAAACCAGTAAATTAGTTTGGTCTAACTAGTCGATCAGTTTAGGCCAACTTGTAGATCAGTGTGGCTTAGTTAAACTCAAGGTACCCTCAAACCGATCAATCAGTTTGACCAAACTAGTTGACTATTTAAGAACCAGTTGATCAGTTTCTACCAAACCAATCAATGTATTTAAGTAGAGAGCAGTACCAAGGTCACCATCAACCTACTCGTCAATGGGTTGGATCGATAAGTCAACTGTTCTAAGGGCCAATCGATTGATTTGACCTAACGAGTCAATCAATTTACCCTCAAGAACTAAAAATATGCATTTTTCATGCAAATCATTCTCAAAATTCCTACTACATATAATTTTACAAAAATCATGCATTTATCTGATACTTCATAATTAAATCCACATGCACCAATTTGAAACCAAATTCTCACGCCAACTTATAGAATCGGGATTTTAAAGATTTTACCACACATATGTTTAACCAAGACACATTTTAGAAGTAAGAATGGCTTACTTGGTGCAAGCAAAACTTTTCCATAGTTAAGAAAACTCAACCTGGAAGATTTACAACTTCCAAACCTTAAAAAACAAAAGTTAAAGCTTCAAAAATTCAATGAATAATTTTATAATTCAGAATTCATATTAGGAGGAAATAACTTACCAAAACTAAGAGGAAAATAGAGAGAATTTGTGCTAGAAAAGTGACTCAACTTCCTCCTAAATCTAACTCTCCCTTGCTTAAAGATAAACAAGAAGGTGCTAGAGAAAGGATTCGAATTGTGGAAAGAAAACAAAACTAAGCTCAAATTTAAGAGAAATAAAACAAGGTTAGATGATGTAGGAGCCAACACTCAAGAATTGGCTTTCATAATTATGAAACCAATTATTCTTCATTTGGAAATTATCTCCCATAAATTTGAAGACCAATGGATGGTTATGTTGCTAGAAACATACCAAACAAGCTACTAAGCGTCTACATGAATGTGCATGGCATGCATGGAATGCATGGCCACATGCATGGGAAGGAAATATACATCCTGGTCGAGCACTATTATTACTTTAGCTAGTTAATTAATTAAGTAGTAGGGTTGGATATTAGCTAGAGCGTAAAGTTAGTATAAAGTAACATAATATCTTTTAGCTTGGAATCTTTTGAATTATACCTTTTAGCTAAGTGATATAATGGCTATAAAAAGCCATGGAAGGCACGATTCAGGATATTGAAGTTGAAGATCACTATTGAAATTGAATACTAGTTAAATTATGTGCGAGTTCAATTCAAGTTAATCAAATCTATGTGAATGATTTAGTTTGAAAGTTTTAATCTCTTTATCTGTATGAATTCATATCTTTTCTAATCTTCATAATCCTTATTTTTATAGCCATCATTATCACCCATATATCACTCTAATCCGAATATAATTGTATCCCTAATTTAGTTCACACATTAGAAACCCTAAACCACCATTCGAAACCCTACAACCTTACATCTGAACCAAGCATCACCTTAACCCTTTTATACAAAATAAACCCTATCCCTAACCCTAAACCACGACCTAACCCTCCATCTAAAACCTAACATTTGAAGCTCATCACTAGCTAAAAATTATTGTTGAATACATATCATAAGTGGTTCACTCCATTCGAACCATCATCATCCCTCATCCATCATCACCACTTTGGTTCGACACATATTCAACCTTAACTCACTATATTCTAATGTTCTTCTCCTCCATACCTCATTGTCGAAGCTTTTTTCAATTATTATCGATACAACCAAACCATATTCTCATCAATTTGTGAATCCCATCCTCCCACACACATCATTAGAGAGTTGGACTATTTTGGTGGTTGAAAGAAAAGTGAATGGACGAGCTATTAAGGCTACTTAGCCAACAAATCGGTACAATAATGAATGTGGTTAGGCAAAAATTGAAAAAACCTAGTTTCTACCATTCAAATTTGAGTTGAACTAGCAGATTTCATCGAAGATAAGCTGGCCTCCCTTCCACTAAAATGGTGATTTCTAAAAATGTAGGTTGAATTTTTTTAGAAATATCAAACACAAGAGAGGAAATGAACAACCAATGTAGAAGGAATATCCCAACTAAGTAGAGATAAGTCTAGGAATCAAAGAAATGATTTCTAAATCATTTAGAGTAGGGATGTGAAAGAAGACAAAGTTGAGATCACCCTTCCCTTCAATTATCCACATTGAACCCTCAAATTAGTTTGAGGCAAAAGCTTGGGTCAAATTCATGATAAGAAAGGTTAAGAACCTTTAAAGAATAACTTAGAATAGGATTATCAATGTTAAATTTTTTTATAAGAAGTTTTCTTAGAAAAATCAAGTTTTCAAAATATACTCAACTTGACAAAAAAAATATATTAGTTTGGCATACCAGTCGAATGTTCTACAAACCAGTCGATCATTTGCCCAAACCAGACTATTGGTTTAGTCAAGCATGATGCACTGTCGTATACACAAAAAATTTAATAAATAATTCCTAATTTCCAAATACATAGTAGATGGCAAGAAGGAGTCAAACTCACAAGGAATGGTATATAATCAATATTTCTGTAATCAATGTTAAAACCCTGGTTATGCAATGATATTTATTTCTATCACTAAGTTCTATACTATAGATAAATAATATAACACTTTACTCACTAATTAATGAATAAGGATAAGAAGTTATTTATTATGATATTAGGATATCAAATATTCATGAAGAAAAGAATGATTCTAAATGATTTAACGTTGACCTTTAGAAACTCATAATAATTCATCTCTTTGCTTTCTCTTAATTCTAATAAATTGAATAAGCTCTCAGTTTATCCCTAACCAATTAATAACCTAGGTTAAGAATGCTAGATTCACTTAATGGCAGCATTACGAATGGAAAGCAGTCAACTACAACCATAATCACATAAGCTCGAATCATACAATCGTACGAATTAATAGACAATATTAATAATTAACCTTTTGCTACTTTGGAAACGTTAATTAACAATTACATATTAATTATTTTATCCTAGCGTTGATTAAGATCTAAACTAAATATGTGATCAATCTAATTAGTTTAAATTCTTAACCTATGATGCAAGATCATTCAATTCCATCTATTAATTTAATGAAATTTCATTTAGAATCATACATTCAAATTACGTTGTCATATCCAAAACCCTAATTCTGTCATCAAATCCTCCTACCCTATACTATCTACATAATTGCATTAATACACAATTAAATGCAATAATCTATAATTAACATCAATGATTATTAATAAATTAACAACGAAACACTAAAAGTAAGAGAAATAATAATGCAATAAAGAGAATTCAATTGCATTCAATCAAAAATCAAAACTTGCAATTAAGAGAGGAATGGAGAAGAACTTATCGACTTGAATTACAAAATGTTGATTGTTCAATTGAATAAAATGGAGAGAAAAAGAATTGGAATTATGAATTACATGTGGTATCTAGAGAATATAGAGAAAAAGAGAGAATCCAATTCTCAAACTCCCCAAAACTGCCTCTCGAATGTGTAAAAATTTAGAAATATATTAGGGAAAAGTTCGCACGAACGGTTACAGAATTTAAGAAAAACACGGTCCATGTGGGGAATACGGGACCTTCATATTTTTTTCTTGAATTCTCTGCCAAATACTGAATTTTAAAAGATGAGATTTTTTGTGCTGACAAAAAAATACAAGTTGTGTTTATGAAACATGGGGGTGTCATGTTTCTTGTTCCTTCATTATTTCTTCATGAAATTTCAAAACAAGCTTCCCTTTGATATATATTCTTTTTTTCTAGTCTTTTTTTCCATTTATTCTATATCTCTTAATGTGTTATTTGCTTCATTTCCTCTTTCCATCGATTTCTCCTTTAAATTTCTTCATCTTTATCTTTTCCTGCAAAATCTATCCAAAAGAGAAAAACTTGAGAAAAGATTAAATCTTTTAAAAATAATGAGGAATAAATGACATTTTTACTTAGGAAAATAACATATATCAAAGCAAAACCCTTTAGCTGAAATGATGAATAAGCTAATCGATATATGGAGACAGTCGATTGATCCACTTAAAAACTTATTTTATTCAATTTTCAAAGCTTATTCAAACCCAAGGTTTCCTCAAGCTCAATTATAGTTCCAAATCACAATTAAACATTATCAAATCTTAATAAATATCATAACTTCTCATTCAACAAACTTGACAAAATGAAAGGGCATCATAACAAAGGTGTAGCAAAATATTCAAATCAAATAATTTAATTTTTAAATACTTAAGATCTTGAACGGTTTAAGGTTTTTAAAAAATAGGGTATTGTATAGAGGGTTACTACAAGGTGCTACATTATCAAGTTCTTTTGGATGGATTCCTAGTTAACATACTCCTAAGGAAGAAGTAAAATGTCTAAGAATCTTATTACATACTCTTAGATCAAGCCACACTAAAATAATTGCTATCCAAAAAAAAGATGGGGGAGAGAATGCTAAAGTTCATGAATGAAAGGATATCCATCTTGGCAATTGGCATGATAGTGCCTGCTCCTATGGACCCTAGTGTTTGACATATCCCCTGAAGTATTTGAGGTAATATACTTTATGTTTAATTATTTTCTTATTTAAAGTGTCTTTTAGTTGAGATAATGAAACTCTTGAATGAAAGGTGAATACACATGTGATCTCAAGACATTAGAATAATGTAATATTGTTATCCAAGGAATTGCTCGTGTATTTGAGGAGAGATTGTTGGAGCCTGTCATAGTTTGAGCAACTCTTAACAATATCTACAATGAATATACTTTCTTAAATTTACCCTTTTTGAAAAATGATGATCATAATCTCCTATGCTTCACAATGGAGACACTAAGATGGCCATCTCATTTAGTTATCCTTAAAGATGCGGTAATATTATTAATGATTAGAGTTAAATTAATTTAGCTATTAATTATTATATAATAAATTTTTCCCTTCTGTTTGTTGATGATGAAAAAAATGTATGAATGAGGCTAAGTCCAAAGGAACAATGAAAGAAGGAATTAGAGGAGGCAAGAAAGGCATTATATGTAAAGCACAACACACCTCCTATCAACTATGAAGTGTTGCCTAGTAAGATGAGGATGTATTTTGATGAGGTCTTAAACAATCAAGATTGGAGCATAGAAGTTGAATGACAATCGTGATTATTTTTCAAGATCCAATAAATTCATATATATATAGGAGATAAGAACTTAGTCCATTTGTTGGCTAGAGGTTGGCTACAAGTCCAACAATAAAGGCATATATGAGTTATAGTTTCATTCAAATTTATTATATAGTTGTATTCAAAAATATTACTATAGTATTGTAATTATTATTAACACATAAATACATAATTATCTCCTTATAGGATTTTAAAAGATGGAATTATAAGGGAAGAGGATGTCTATTTGTATGAAAATTTATGTCCTCAAGTGATATCCTATGGGGAACTTAAACAAAAGGTGGAGTATATGGTTCAAATGATGGGGGTGGTTCCACATCATTTTATTTTTGCACCCTTTTCTTTTAGTTGACATTATTTTTGATCATTTTACATCCATCTTGAAGGATGGATCGTTAGTTTGAACCCTTAGTAGAAAAATATCATGACATTTCACACAACGTTATTGATAGGTAATTAATTAATTTCTTTCTTTAATAAATTTATTTCATGAGTTACTTGTTATATTATATAATTAATATTTCTATGTGTATCAATTAGGGCATTTAATATATATATATATATATATATAGAGAGAGAGAGAAGCAAAAAGAAGGACCTATAGTGCACAAATGGGCTTACATGAAGGTGTGTAAGTAATTGTTTTATATCTTTTTTATGCTTTAATATTTACTATTTAGTATATTTTTAACAAATTAATATGTTCATTTAACTTAATCTAGTGTCTAAAACAATAATATGATGATTGTTGTGGCTATTTTGTCATAAAATATATGAGAAATGTCATTGCAAAACGATGGAGTGGAGATTCAGAGGTATGTATTGATCACCATACATGCATACATACATACATACATACATACATATATATATATATATATTAAGTATGATTACTACTTGAATTTTTGGATAGCCACATTAATGAGGTTAGGGAAGAGTAGCTAGATTTTGTCTTTCAACTAGCTAGCTAAGGACTTCAATTATTGGTACTTTTTGTTTTATTAATGTAGACATTTTTTTGTGTACTTGATTATTTGTGGAATTTTAGGTAGATAATGAATTAAATTCTTAAAACCGTGATTCTTATGTATTAATTTTTATTAATGTAATATGATCATGTATATACTTGATTATTTTTTTTATCAACTTTAAGTTTTACATATGCATATAATATACAAAACTGATGCTAATGTATTAGTTTCGAATATATGTATGCAAGTTTTGTATGTGGGATAGTATTAAGTACTATTTTATTTTAAAAAAGAGGTTATACGTGGTGGTTTTATATTATAATTGTTTCTTATACCTAAACGTAATATTTTCAAAAAAGATTTTCTTACAGAGTATACGATGATTTTATTCATGACCATTATTTATGCCTTAACAAGATTTTTTTTCATGAAAAGAAATTACTAAAAGGACTAGATAGACGTTATAAACTAAAGTCATTGTCTCCAATGCACATTAGAGGGTTGTTTTAAATTAATATTCTAACACTGTAAAAGTTTACAAATAAAAATTTTTGTTTAAGCAGAAGCGTAATTCAAGCATAAATAGGTGTTATCATCGGAATAGACATAATTCTGGCTTGCGTACCATTCTCCCATCAATTACAAGGAAAAAATTATTTAGAATACGAGACATAATAAACATAGAATAAGGATACTTCATAACATAAGTAAGAGTTTTAGAGTTTAACTTTGAAAACAAATCCCAAAATGCATGAAGTAATTATCATGAGAAAAGATGACAAAAGAAGGGAAACTAGTTGAAAACAACAACTGAACAAAATAGCTCTTCAACATCCAAACCCCATACATGAGATGTAACCACACGACCCTAATTAGGGTATCGTAAGTAGCATAATCATCTAGTGGGTCCTCATTAACCTACACAAACTCAAAAGGGTTTTCTACTCATGGGAATGAGCAGTACCTATAAGAAGAATGATCAATACACTACATACTGAGTGAGGTAACAATACAATCAAGAAAGGTTACATGAGTACATAAGATCACAATAGGAATTAATGTGCACATAATAAAATCTCATTGATGGCAAATTGTTTATATCTTTCCAATTCATAATGTAATAGCATTATAATCAATACTCATGATTTTATCCACATTGAGTTCAGGGATCGTACTATTCTCAACTGATGGAACGGTAACAAAGTATAACTCTAGGGTAAGACACTCCTAGATACTATTATTAACCGATGGAATATATGTATGCAAGTTTTTTATGTGGGATAGTATTAAGTACTATTTTATTTTAAAAAAGAGGTTATACGTGGTGGTTTTATATTATAATTGTTTCTTATACCTAAACGTAATATTTTCAAAAAAGATTTTCTTACAGAGTATACGATGATTTTATTCATGACCATTATTTATGCCTTAACAAGATTTTTTTTCATGAAAAGAAATTACTAAAAGGACTAGATAGACGTTATAAACTAAAGTCATTGTCTCCAATGCACATTAGAGGGTTGTTTTAAATTAATATTCTAACACTGTAAAAGTTTACAAATAAAAATTTTTGTTTAAGCAGAAGCGTAATTCAAGCATAAATAGGTGTTATCATCGGAATAGACATAATTCTGGCTTGCGTACCATTCTCCCATCAATTACAAGGAAAAAATTATTTAGAATACGAGACATAATAAACATAGAATAAGGATACTTCATAACATAAGTAAGAGTTTTAGAGTTTAACTTTGAAAACAAATCCCAAAATGCATGAAGTAATTATCATGAGAAAAGATGACAAAAGAAGGGAAACTAGTTGAAAACAACAACTGAACAAAATAGCTCTTCAACATCCAAACCCCATACATGAGATGTAACCACACGACCCTAATTAGGGTATCGTAAGTAGCATAATCATCTAGTGGGTCCTCATTAACCTACACAAACTCAAAAGGGTTTTCTACTCATGGGAATGAGCAGTACCTATAAGAAGAATGATCAATACACTACATACTGAGTGAGGTAACAATACAATCAAGAAAGGTTACATGAGTACATAAGATCACAATAGGAATTAATGTGCACATAATAAAATCTCATTGATGGCAAATTGTTTATATCTTTCCAATTCATAATGTAATAGCATTATAATCAATACTCATGATTTTATCCACATTGAGTTCAGGGATCGTACTATTCTCAACTGATGGAACGGTAACAAAGTATAACTCTAGGGTAAGACACTCCTAGATACTATTATTAACCGATGGAATATATGTATGCAAGTTTTTTATGTGGGATAGTATTAAGTACTATTTTATTTTAAAAAAGAGGTTATACGTGGTGGTTTTATATTATAATTGTTTCTTATACCTAAACGTAATATTTTCAAAAAAGATTTTCTTACAGAGTATACGATGATTTTATTCATGACCATTATTTATGCCTTAACAAGATTTTTTTTCATGAAAAGAAATTACTAAAAGGACTAGATAGACGTTATAAACTAAAGTCATTGTCTCCAATGCACATTAGAGGGTTGTTTTAAATTAATATTCTAACACTGTAAAAGTTTACAAATAAAAATTTTTGTTTAAGCAGAAGCGTAATTCAAGCATAAATAGGTGTTATCATCGGAATAGACATAATTCTGGCTTGCGTACCATTCTCCCATCAATTAAAAGGAAAAAATTATTTAGAATACGAGACATAATAAACATAGAATAAGGATACTTCATAACATAAGTAAGAGTTTAAGACTTTAACTTTGAAAACAAATCCCAAAATGCATGAAGTAATTATCATGAGAAAAGATGACAAAAGAAGGGAAACTAGTTGAAAACAACAACTGAACAAAATAGCTCTTCAACATCCAAACCCCATACATGAGATGTAACCACACGACCCTAATTAGGGTATCGTAAGTAGCATAATCATCTAGTGGGTCCTCATTAACCTACACAAACTCAAAAGGGTTTTCTACTCATGGGAATGAGCAGTACCTATAAGAAGAATGATCAATACACTACATACTGAGTGAGGTAACAATACAATCAAGACAGGTTACATGTTGATGGCAAATTGTTTATATCTTTCCAATTCATAATGTAATAGCATTATAATCAATACTCATGATTTTATCCACATTGAGTTTAGGGATCGTACTATTCTCAACTGATGGAACGGTAACAAAGTATAACTCTAGGGTAAGACACTCCTAGATACTATTATTAACCGATGGAATATATGTATGCAAGTTTTTTATGTGGGATAGTATTAAGTACTATTTTATTTTAAAAAAGAGGTTATACGTGGTGGTTTTATATTATAATTGTTTCTTATACCTAAACGTAATATTTTCAAAAAAGATTTTCTTACGGAGTATACGATGATTTTATTCATGACCATTATTTATGCCTTAACAAGATTTTTTTTCATGAAAAGAAATTACTAAAAGGACTAGATAGACGTTATAAACTAAAGTCATTGTCTCCAATGCACATTAGAGGGTTGTTTTAAATTAATATTCTAACACTGTAAAAGTTTACAAATAAAAATTTTTGTTTAAGCAGAAGCGTAATTCAAGCATAAATAGGTGTTATCATCGGAATAGACATAATTCTGGCTTGCGTACCATTCTCCCATCAATTACAAGGAAAAAATTATTTAGAATACGAGACATAATAAACATAGAATAAGGATACTTCATAACATAAGTAAGAGTTTGAGAGTTTAACTTTGAAAACAAATCCCAAAATGCATGAAGTAATTATCATGAGAAAAGATGACAAAAGAAGGGAAACTAGTTGAAAACAACAACTGAACAAAATAGCTCTTCAACATCCAAACCCCATACATGAGATGTAACCACACGACCCTAATTAGGGTATCATAAGTAGCATAATCATCTAGTGGGTCCTCATTAACCTACACAAACTCAAAAGGGTTGTCTACTCATGGGAATGAGCAGTACCTATAAGAAGAATGATCAATACACTACATACTGAGTGAGGTAACAATACAATCAAGAAAGGTTACAAGAGTACATAAGATCAAAATAGGAATTAATGTGCACATAAGAAAATCTCATTGATGGAAAATTGTTTATATCTTTCCAATTCATAATGTAATAGCATTATAATCAATACTCGTGATTTTATCCACATTGAGTTCAGAGATCGTACTATTCTCAACTGATGGAACGGTAACAAAGTATAACTCTAGGGTAAGACACTCCTAGATACTATTATTAACCGATGGAATATATGTATGCAAGTTTTGTATGTGGGATAGTATTAAGTACTATTTTATTTTAAAAAAGAGGTTATACGTGGTGGTTTTATATTATAATTGTTTCTTATACCTAAACGTAATATTTTCAAAAAAGATTTTCTTACGGTGTATACAATGATTTTATTCATGACCATTATTTATGCCTTAACAAGATTTTTTTTCATGAAAAAAAATTACTAAAAGGACTAGGTAGACGTTATAAACTAAAGTCATTGTCTCCAATGCACTTTAGAGGGTTGTTTTAAATTAATATTCTAACACTCTAAAAGTTTACAAATAAAAATTTTTGTTTAAGCAGAAGCATAATTCAAGCATAAATAGGTGTTATCATTGTAATAGACATAAGTCTGGCTTGCGTACCATTCTCCCATCAATTACAAGGAAAAAATTATTTAGAATACGAGACATAATAAACATAGAATAAGGATACTTCATAACATAAGTAAGAGTTTGAGAGTTGAACTTTGAAAACAAATCCCAAAATGCATGAAGTAATTATCATGAGAAAAGATGACAAAAGAAGGGAAACTAGTTGAAAACAACAACTGAACAAAATAGCTCTTCAACATCCAAACCCCATACATGAGATGTAACCACACGACCCTAATTAGGGTATCGTAAGTAGCATAATCATCTAGTGGGTCCTCATTAACCTACACAAACTCAAACGGGTTGTCTACTCATGGGAATGAGCAGTACCTATAAGAAGAATGATCAATACACTACATACTGAGTGAGGTAACAATACAATCAAGAAAGGTTACATGAGTACATAAGATCAAAATAGGAATTAATGTGCACATAAGAAAATCTCATTGATGGCAAATTGTTTATATCTTTCCAATTCATAATGTAATAGCATTATAATCAATACTCATGATTTTATCCACATTGGGTTCAGGGATCGTACTATTCTCAACTGATGGAACGGTAACAAAGTATAACTCTAGGGTAAGACACTCCTAGATACTATTATTAATCGATGGAATAGTTCCTATAATATACAATCCAGGGAAAAATGCTATTGGCTACTATTCTTGTATGATGGAACAGACAAGTATAACTGATCCCGACTCATATGATCTCTCACTGTATGTGATTAGTATATTATTCGTAATTTATTTATTTTAAGGACATCACATAGTCTTATACACATACTCATTTAAGGTACCATCCCAACATATATTCTAGAACATGTCCTATTTTTCCTTAGAAATCCTAATATCACCAACCTAGCATAATCCCTTCCCTGGTATTCATTTAGTCCCCAAATTCCATACCTAAGCTTAAAATATTGTTATTAATAACATACTTAAAGATCATGGTCTAACTCCCATATCTTACACATGTAATAATAACTTACCCCTAGAGTTACTATTTATGTCTCCTAAGAAACTCTAATTTCACATTTTTATCATAACAATCTCCTTAGACCCCATATGGATACCAAATAAAGTATATATTCCTAAGTTTTATTGTTAACATGATATCCCAAGGCTGCAGTCCAACTCTCCTATCTTACACGTGCAATAATAACCTACCCCTAGGGTTACTATTTGTGTCTCCTACAAAACCTTAATTTTACATTATTTTTTTCATAACAATGTCCCTAAAACTCATATGGCTCTCAAATTTGGTATGCATACCTTAGACACCAACATTAACATCATATTAAAATCTTAGGGTCAATCTCCAATCTTTCATACAAGTGATCACGACTCCAACCCTAGGTTTTTTTATTCACACTTAAAGATTTTCCACCCATTTATTAGCCATAAACCTTTCATTCTCACTCCAACTATTTCATATAGCACTATTAACCTATTTTACACCATCTAACACCCCAAGGTACACAACATGCCATTTTTTTAACTAAGTTGACCAAAATGGCCCTAGCCAACTAAATTACTTATCTACCTAACCAAATCACATGATTCCTAACATGAATGACTTTTTGACCTCCCACATATACCCTTATCATGGAATGCATGGCCACAATTATATATAGATACTTCGTATTCGGCACAAGTCATACTTGCACAACTTTTGTACTTTTTCTTCTAACATGTAATACCACATAACATATACAACATCAAAGGCAAGGTAACATTTCATACAATTTCATCAACACATCAACACAAATGATGATAAACATTACAACACATCAAACCTTATATATGATATGTATCCTTACTGAAGAAGATTCGGTCTCTAAGCACGTAAGACCTACACTCTCTCTTCCATTACCACCAGAGTATCACCTAGAAATAAGAATACACAAATTTTAGACTTAAATATTTCAACATAAAAGGAAAAAAAAGGTAAAGGAGGGGAAGAATATAGAAGTAACCGAAATGGGAAGGCTTGAGTAAGGTGGCACACAACTGCGGTGACAACAGTAGTGGCGATGGTAGATTATGATGGGATGATGGTTTTTTGCTAGGTCTAAGATGATGGTGGTGTTGGGACTAGTAGAAGTCGGTGGAAGGTAGTGGTGCCAGTGCTGGTAGCCAGCAACCGAGGTGGTGTGGATGGTGGTGATGGTTTCTTAAGGTGGATGGTTGGTAGTTAGGAGTTTTCATGGCTTAGAGAGTGGTGTGGAGCTGGCGGCACAACAATAGGGTAGTGGTGGTGGCATACAAGCGGCGACTGGGGTTGTAGCGGTGCCCATCGGTGACCCAAGTAAAGGTGGTGGTCAAAAGAGGGGAAAGGGGAAGGAGAATAGAGGGCTTAGTGTTGTGGTAATGATGGGTTAAGGTGTTTATGGTAGTGTTGGCTACATGGTGGTGGCAAAAAGAAAGGAAAGGAGAAGGTTAGTGGTGGTGGTGCAATGCAGGTGGTATTGAATGTGGTCTGCCGAGGTTTTAGGAATAGTGGAGGGAGAAGGGAAGAGGCCATGACAAAGAGGGCGACTAGCATCATGTAGACAGGGCAAGGGAGATGGTAGGGAGGTTGGCTAGGGCGAGGATAAATAATGAGGGTGGTTTAGCCAGCGAGGAGGGCTAGTAGTGCTGATGACTTAAAGTAGAGAAGAAGAAAAGAGAAAAAAATAGAGTAAGAGGGGAAGGGGACTCAGCTAGCTCGTCCACTAGAGGGAAAATGATAGGAGAGGAAGGAAAAAGGGAGACTGACATAAGCATATATAGGCGACAAGGGTGGGAGAGGGGAAAAATTAAGGATGATGCAGGGGGCATCAATGTGAAGTGGAGGTAAGGAAAAAGGGGTAGGAGCTTAGGGTGTAGGGATGTAGGGGAGTAGGGCGGTACTATAAAGTGGCAAGGTGATGGGTGGAGTAGCATGTATAGAGGGAGCTACATGGCTGAGAGAGGTAAAGGGGATGTGCCCAGAGGAAACAGGCAAGTCCCTATTTTGGGAAAAAAGAGGACATAAGAAAGGTAGGTGAAGAAGAAGAAAAAAAAAGGAAGGGGAGTTTGGGTTGGATGCCATCTAAGGGAGGGGGAGAAAAAAAAGTTGGGTTGGGCTCGTTGGCAGGCATAGCTCGGGAAAAGGAGGGAAAGGAAAATAAAGGAAAGGAAGGAAAAAGGGAAAAGGAGAAGAAAGAAAAATCTTTTGAGTGCAGAAGTTGGGTTTAGGTTTAGGGTTAAATTTTTATATAAGTAAATATAAAAATTTAATCTACAAATTTTGTAGGGTTGGGGTTAGTTTAAAATAAAATAATATTCAAATATTTGAAATTATATTAGGTTAAAATATTGATAAATTATAATTAAAATTTTATAAGATTTTGGGGTATTACAAAATTTTTCATCTATTCCATCTTGTATTTGTGTAAGCACCCTTTATATTTTTAATTTTCCTTCTATGGCTACATTTTGAATAACCATTTATATTATAGACGATTGTAACATATATGATTATGTTGTAAATATTCTATTTACATATTGTGGATGTACAATTTATGAATGTATATTGTATTAAATCATAGGTTTAATACTCTCAATAGTACCATAAGTTGTAGTAGCTTCTCCATTATGATTCCACCCCCAACTCTACGTATCCTCCACCTCCTTTCATATTCTCTAAATCTTTTTCATGATGGATGTAATAAGTGTGGGTATTATATATATGGAATATTGTGAATTGTAAATGAAAGAAGGAATCCATACATATGAATGAGAATAAGAAGTCACATTATATTGTTATATTATCTCCCTTTGAGCTTATCAATATTACAACAAATTAATCATTGCTGTCATTTATTGCCATTTTCACCACTATTTATTGCTATTTTTGTAGCAGTGATTCAATAATCATCTACAATATTGATTAGAGTGATATATTTTGACATGGATATGAAGTGACTTGCTAATATCATTCAATAAAATGAGTTATTGTGCTTATGTTGAGGTAAATAGTACTTACTCCACAATAAAGAATGCCAAAAAAAGGGGGAAGAAGAGGAAATTAAAAAGAATGAAATTTCCTCATAACTAGTTAATATATGAAAATAAAATAACAAATAATGCAATATATAATTATCTCAAGGAAATCAAACTCATAAAAACATTCAATCATTAAAAGAATACTACTATAAATCTAGTTCCACAATAACACCAAAATCTTGATCCATATTAATTTTTTTTTATAAAAAAGTTGGCATTAAAAATCATCAATCTATAGCAGGATCAAATTCTTATCTCATATGTTGACTTTGTTGGTATAACCTAATGAGATCATGGTATGGCCTGTTCCATCCATCAACACTTGGATTGGCTCCATCATACCATTTTCAATAATTGGTGGTAATGGGGATCCATTTGCTAAGTTTATTTGCATCATATAAATTAGCAATAGTTGAATAATAATATATAAGATGGAATTTATGTGATATAAATATGGATACATCAATTGGAAAGATAATGATATGTAATTTGCAACACCATGAGTTGATACGACCACATAGGGGCTACCCTGGAGCACTTTTGGATTGATTGGTTAGCTCCATAGTTCAACATGAGTCATTTCAGCACCATTTTTCCTCACTCATGAGCTTCTTGATAAATTTTTTAAAAAATTTTGAAACTTCCAAGAGGGTCACCCATCCTAAAATTTACTCCATGGCCGGCACACTTAACTATGGAGTTCTTAGGACAAAATCACCAAAATGATGATATACCATGTTGATATAAGACATATCAATATACCATGTTGATATAAGACATCAATCCTTATAACCTCAATTTGGGGGTATTACATAGTGACTCAAACAATTAACACTTATTATGGTAATAGCGCAATCGTGTTATCATCTAACTGATCCATGATGAATTAAACAAACAAATACCACATTGTATACCATTACAAAGAGGTTTACAAATTCAAGTCTTTATAATGGTAATTTTAAAATCATAAAAACTCAAATAAAAGTGGAATTAAAATTAGGCTAGATCTCTCCTCTCTCCTCCTCCATGGCTATAACTCGTAGGAATGCATAGAACACCAAGAAGAGTGTCTCACTAGGACATCAATTTGGTGCTATGTTGACTAAATCACTACTTGCCAATTTGAACAGAGCCTCCTTTGATGTTTGAAATATTTATTCTACATTAATTGCAAGTTTGAGTAACATAGCTAGTATTGATCTGTCACCTATTTCATGTGATTTAACACAGACTAGTGAGTTCCTAGTACCTGATATGGCCCCTCCCAATAACATTATCCATGTTTTTAGTGGGGATGTTATGGAAGGAAACCCTTGACATGCCTATGTAGATTTAATGTCTATGTCTAGTTTTGATCCTACATCTGGTGGTGATCCTACTGGTTCCTCTCAAAAGACATGACGTGAGGTTTTGGTTAATAATTAGTCATTTTCTGCTTTTACATCACTAAAATATATGCTTCCTACCATGGTTGGTGATTGATGGAAGGTGTATATTCAAAAAAAAAGGTTGAGGAGAATTATAAGAATTGGCAAGGTACTATCATGAGTTATGTTATTAGTCTTCAATCAAATTTGGGATAGATTCCGGCATTCATTCAAAATCAATGAATGAATCTTCAACCGCCTCAAATCTGGATGCATGATGAGGGTTTGTGGTATTCAAATTTAACTTAGATCGAGATCATGATTGGGTGTTGTAGTGTCCGTATTGGACTTTCATGAACCTTCCCCTAAATTTAAAGTCTTAGCATCGTAAATTTTAGTTTGTGAAGGAGTGTTTCTAGTTTATTCCATTGTGGGTTAAATTACTTAATCTCCCCTTAGACTATTCAGGCGTAGACTCTATAAGTCAAATCACTCATGTAGTTGGCAGACCATTATACTTAATGGCATAACTAGTAGTGGTGAGCATATTTCTTATGCAAGAGCTTTGGTTAAAGTTAATGTCACCAAGCATTTTGTTGAAAGTGTTGATATTGAGGATCCTTACAGGGGTGTTGTTTCCTAATAGATTATCTTTGAATGGAGGCCCATATATTTTAATGTTTGTGACTCTATTGGTGATAACCCTAGATTATGCCCCAAGAGAAACCCCATCATGATAACAGGGTTGAGGGTTCCTCTACCATCTATGATACTCAAAGTCTTTGAAACCATTATACCCATACACGGTAGAATCAACATGTTCCCAGACCTATATAGAGACCCAATCAAAATTCCCTTAGATAATCTTCATGCTTGGATACCATGGTTCTTCCCACTGATGCCACTAAAGTAGGTACTCTTACCAACAACAATTTTACTCCATTGGATTTGAATCTATAGGATAAGGTTGATGGTGTAATACTCAAAATTGAGCAAAGTATTATAAGGATTGATATGGCTACTTATATCAATATGGTATACTATCCTTTTGGCGATTTCATTCTAAGAACTCCACAATTAAGCGTGTTTGACGTTGAGCAATTTTTAGGATAGGTGACCCTCCTGGGAAGTTTTAGAAATTTTTTTAAAAAGCATACAGGTGGGAAAAAAGAGTGCTAAAAGGACTTATGTTGATCTATGGGGTCACCGATCAATCCAAAAGCTCTCTAGGATAGCCCCCATGTGGTCTTATCTACTTGGGGTGTTACAAATATTATTAGAGCATGAGCTCAACTTAGATGAGCCATTCATCCACCCATTACAACGATTCTTTGGATAAACTGTATTGAGATAATTAGTGAATTAGGCACAACGTGGATGTTGCGTTCTTTGAGTGGGGTGAATGTAGACCCCCTAGTTGAGTGGAGTGTTATAAGGTTTGATCTGGCTATTTATATCAACATGGTATATAATCCTTTTGGTGATTTTATCCTAAGAACTCTATAGTTAAGCATGCTATTCATGAAATAATTTCTAGGATGGGTGAACCTCTTGAGAAGTTTGGAAAATTGTCTAAAAATTTCTTAGGAAGTGCGTGAGTGGGAAAAAAGCATGTTAAAAGGACTCGTGTTGATTTGTGGGGCAACCGATCAATTTGAAAGTACTTCAAGGTAGCCCTCACATGGTCGTATCGACTTAGGGTATTATAGATTGAGGTAAGATAGTATATACTGTTACTTTTTTCCACTTGTTTGGAATTTGAGAGGCCTTAATAAGCCTTATAAAGAAAAAGAGTTAAGGTAGTGGCTTAGAGTTCATAATGTCATAATAATGAGCCTTATAGAAATTAGAATAAAAGCTTCAAAATCTCACTCTATTAGGAGTAAGATAGGTAGTCATTATGTTGTGTAAAATAACTATGCACATCATCATAATGGGAGAATTGGGTGTCTATGGGATCCTAAGTATTAACAAGGGTAACTTTTGAGCTCTCATATGCAAGGCTTCCAACTCCAAGTTTCTTGCTTTACTTTGGGTAACATATTTTATGCCTCTTTTATCTATGATTCCAATCATAGAGTTGGAAAAAGGGATATGTGGCACTGGTTGGATTCCATAGTCATTATGGATTTCCCTTTGATTATTCTTGGTGATTTTAATGTAGTATTGCGTGATATTGAGAAATATCAAAGGTTGGGCCTTAAGGTGGGTGAATTTGAGGAGTTTATAACTTACCAAAAAACATTGTGGTGGATGATATTCACTTTTTTGGTCAAACATTCACTTGGAGTAATAGAAGGTTTAGGGTTGTTAGAAACATGTGTAGAATGGATCGGGTCCTTGGCAATGTTCACTAGTTAGAAAAATTCAACAACTCTACTATGGAATGTTAGGCTACTTATTTCTCTAAGCATAGCCTAGCACTAGTCAATTTGAATCATTTGAGGCCTCATACTAGAAGAAGGTTTAAGTTATAAAATATATGGACCTTAGATGATGATTTCCATTCTATAGTAGTAAGTATTTAACAGCAACCCTCTACTTCTTCTTATACCACGAAGATCAAGAATACCTTTTACCACATTAAATATCCTTTCAATAAGTTGAATAAAAATAAGTTTGGTAACATATCCAAAAAAGTTGGTGACCAAAGACAGAAACTAAAAGAGATCCAGATGTAGATTTAGACTACGCCCCGTTGTATTGCCCTTCAACAAGAGGAACGATAGTCCCTTAAACTTTACAACCATTATGTTAGTTGTGAAGAGATTTTTTTGGATGCAAAAGTTAGGTATCCAATGGATTTAGTTGGGGTATTCCAATAACAAATATTTTTTTCTAATATGAAGGCCTAACGAAATAGAAGAATGGTCTCTAAGATCCATATATTAAATGGGTAATAGGTTAATGACCTTAATTCTATCACTAAAGATTTTACTAAATATTATACCAGTCTTCTTAGCAAAGATACTCTCACTTAGAATGTAAGGGTAGAGGAAACTCAGGTTTTTCATATGGGTGTTTTCCTAACCTAAGATCAACAACATGAACTCCTAAAACCTATTGAATTCTTTGAGGTTAAAGATGGACTGTTTTCCATTAGTTGCTGTAACACCCCAAAATTCACTACTTTTTTTTTTTTTGAAAAGCGGAAGCAGTTAGAATAGAAATACTTAAAACCTGTGAATTCTGGGAATGTTACCGCCACACTTAGTACCAGACCGGTTCTCTCCGACCGTTCCAGTACCAAGTGCTAAGGCTAAAGGAAAGATTTAAATTAACAATTCATAAAAGAATTCAAAAGATCATACAACAAAATCAAAGTACGCATAAACGTTTATTAACACTTATAACTTCCAAATATAAATAAATTTAAACAATATAAAACCCGATGGGTCAAATTCCGGATTGCCTACTCACTCAAGTCAGACCTGCAACCCCAAACAGTCTCTGATCTTAAACCTGCACAAGAGGTCTGCTCCCCACCATCGGTGGATCATCACAGGACCCATCAACCAAGGTAGTATCAGTACGGGTCCAGTACTGAGTAAGGAGACTTGATTACTAAGGCCAACATATAGTTATACACAAATAATACAAGAATAATAATAACGCACAAGATCAATATGATCACATAAATACATACGACCATCCAAGTAGCGTACAAAGGCCCAAATATAATCCAGATTAATCATTTCATTAATCTCTTATCAAAATCCAATTCGCACCATGCCTTTTATCAATCCATGCGAGCAGAGGAACACCCCACTATTATAACCGGTGGGCCGGTCACAATAGAGCATCATGCCCTAACCACTATTATTACCGGTGGATCGGTCACAATAGGGTAGAAACCCTAACCACTATTCCTAACCGGTGGATCGGTTCGGTTCCTCCTCGCATGGTATTCCACTATAAGTAATTAGTGTCTTTTATTTGCCTTAGCAATACTCTGGTTCATTTTCATTGAGATCGGGATCCCCCACTATTATAACCGGTGGGCCGGTCACAATAGGACACCATGTCCTAACCACTATTATTACCGGTGGATCGGTCGCAATAGGGTAAAAACCCTAACCACTATTTTAACCGGTGGATCGGTCGCACATAGGGTAAAACCCTAACCACTATTACTGACCGGTGGATCGGCTGGTCCCGTCTCAATATCTTCCACTTTAAGTAATTAATGTCTTAAGTATCTTATTCAAAGGCTTTCACCATGGACATGCACGAATCATAAATAATAAATTCTATATTCATCATCATACTTTAATCACCAAGTAGACATGTACTACCACCAAACCCTAGACATGCAATAATCGCTCCCTTTACACTTATCCTCCAATTCTACTCCACATCTCACTCTAGGGTTTTATCCCGAAACCCTAATTTAGGCCTTAACAACTCCTCTTACTCTACCTCACATCACCCAAATCATTTCAACACTCCACACATTACAAATCATCGAGCCCATTCCCATAATTACACCTTAATCACCCAAAATACATGATACAACAAAAACCCTAAGCAGCAACATCAAACCCTAATCAACCACCACAAACCCAATTAACCACAACAAACCATAATTCAGTCTCCTCCATACCCAGGTAATGCTCTACGTACTATCTTTCACCCAAGGTGTTTAAACGCCCAAACAACACTTATATTATGTTCCCTACATCCCAAATCAACTTTCCACACATACATTTCATACCCATGCAGACATTAACCTCCCCATGCAAACCTTCGAACTTCTTCATGCAAACCCTAAATTCAATCAACACAAAACCAAAGACCCATTCCAAACCTAAATTCAAGCCATATAAAACCCAAAGATTTGTCCATACTGAACCCTAAATTCAATCCATAAAGATTCTTCCACATAAATCATAAATTAGAATCTCCCAAGGAAAAGTATAAATTGAATTTCCCCTAAGCAAATCATAAATTAGATTCCTCCATATAATATTATAAATTACATTCTCCCAAATAACATCATAAACTAAATTCTCCCAAACAAATCATAATTTAATTCTCCCAATCAATCATAAATTAAATTCTCCCATATAATATTATAAATTACAGTCTCCCAAATAACATCATAAACTAAATTCTCCCAAACAAATTATAAATTAACTCTCCCAACCAAATCATAACTTAAACTCTCCCATATAATATTATGATTTACATTCTTCCAAATAACATCATAAAATTATAAATTAACTCTCCCAATCAAATCATAACTTAAACTCTCCCATGTAATATTATAATGTACATTCTTCCAAATAACATCATAAAATTATAAATTAACTCTCCCAATCAAATCATAACTTAAACTCTCCCATATAATATTATAATGTACATTCTTCCAGATAATATCATAAACTAAATTCTCCCAAACAAACCATAATTCAATTCTCCCAATCAATCATAAATTAGATTATTACTTATAACCCATAATATTAGGTCAACTCACTTCCCTTTGTCAACTTCTTTCCCTATCCTCCTTTTCATCCATTCTCCCACACAAACCACATCAACATTCCCTCAAACCACATCAAAATCCCCTCATGCATGTCTTACGGGGTCACAATACATATCATCATACGTAAATAATACAAATGCCATACAAAACATACTTCAACTTCACTTCATACCATATACGACATAATTAATAATCATAAGCATAGAATACATAGCATATGAAACACATAAACCACATAAACACATAAAAGGCCTTAGCACTCCTTACCTAAAACGACACCGGTCTTGGAGCACGCTCCTATTCCACTTGAGGGATTTGACCAAATAATAACATACTGATAACAATAACATTAACAAAATTATAACTTTACTAAAGATATTAATAGAAATATTATAAAAATCTGATAATATGGGGTTAAAGACTTTACCCTAATAATAATAATGACACTAATATAATAATAGCTAAGGTACTAAAATAATGTAACAACAATATAATAAGTGTAATAATAATAACAAAACTAGTGGTAAATTATTTGTAATATTAATTACAGAATAATAATAATGGTAATTCGAAATAATAAAAATACTAATAATAACAATAATTATAATAACACCTTAATATTATTAATTAGGATAATGACAATAATAATAATACTTATAGTAATGACAAGATCGAATTAAAATATATTAGAGCTTCAGAACCTGCAGAAATAATAATCAAAACATTAATACCAATAATAATATTAATAACACAATAATAGAAATAATAATAAAAGTAATACTAATCTATTTCAAATAATTGAAATAAATTAAATTAAGGATTATAAAAATAGGAAGAAGGGTTCATAGGGTCTTGGGTTCAACCTTATACTGGTGGGAACTGGCGGCACCGGCAGCGGAGCACGGCGGTGGTGGCGGTGGCCGGAAAAAGAGAGGAAAGAAGGGAAAGTTGCATGCTGGGAACAAGATAGGAAGAATTAAAATGGGAGCTTGGGTGTTTTGAGTTCCCCAGAAGGAGAGGGACAGAATAGAGGTGGTGGCGCAGCCAGCGGTGGCGGCGCACGGCGGCGGAGGCGGTGGCCGAGTGGAGGAGAATTAGGAAGAGAGAGGAGGAGAGGGAGAAAAAGGAAGATAAAGGCATGGGGAGATAGAGCAGGGTCTGCAGCACCGAATGGGAGGAGAAAGAAGCGGCTTTAGCGGCGGAGGAGGTGGCTAAGGGCGGCGCGAAGGGTGGCGGGGGCTGGAAGACAGGTTGGTCGAGAAGGGAATTTCACATAGTCGGGGAGGATTTTGCAGAAATAATCGAGGGTGATGAATGTTTTGGTTAGCTAGAGGAACATTCAAGGATTACAGGGTTAGCCAGGGATGGCGATGAGGTTGGCCGGAGGCGGTGGTCGAAGCGTCTAAATGGGCGGCGGTGGTAAGGTCGGGATTCTGGGTGATGAAGACCAAAGGCTCGATACAGGTTATTATGGGGGGTATTTATAGGAAAATCAGATAGGTTAGGGTTCTGTAGGCCGGTTAGTAGATAGGGAAGGTAGGGTTCAGGTCGCCGGAGGCGACGTTGGCCGTTGGGTTTATTTTTCGGGGGAAGGGGTGGTGCGCAGGAGAGAGAGAGAGAGAGAGGAGAATCGCGCGAGAATAGGGGAGAGTTGACAGGGTTTATACAGTCGCCGAATCAAGGGAAAGAGAAAGGAAGGAGATCGGCCGGTCAAAACGACGAGATCGCCGGCGAAAAACCAGGCAATGGCGGCGGTGCAGGTCGAAGGTCGGGGCTGGCAGGTGCGAAGGCTGGGGAAGAAGAAAGGCAGGTGGCTGGACCGGGCGGTCGGTGAAGAAAAGAAAGAAAAGAAGGGAGGACCGGGCGGTTCGGCGCGAGGGGGAGGTGCTTTAATGAAGTGACGCGTTTAAGTGGAGGAGGAATCAAAACGCGGCGCGCGGAAGGCGGGAGAAGGAGGCGTGCGGGCACGGGCCGAGGAGGAAGAAGAAAAAGAGGAACTGGGCCGCTGGGCTGGCCCAGTTCGGAGAGGAGAGAAAAAAGAAAAAGAAAAGAAGAAGAAGAAAAAAGAAGAAAAGAAGGAAAAAGGAAAAGGGAAAAAGGAAAAATAATTATTTGGGATAATTAAATTAATTATAATATTTGGGATATTTAAAAATATTAATATTTAAATAAAATAATATTTAAAATCCCTTTTTAGGCTAATTTAGGATTTTTAAAAGATTTTCCACAAATTCCTTTTTAATTAGCAAAACATCCTAATTTTCTATAATTAAATTATTTATAAAATTAATATTAATTTGAAAATAGTTTCTCCTTCTTATTTTAATTAAAATAATTTGCTTAATTATTTTCAAAACAAAATGCTTAATTTGCTAAAATACCCAAATTCTTTTCTAATAAAAATACTTATAAATTTCTTCTTGATTTTCCCTAATTAATTCAATTTTAAAATAATTTATTTAAATAAATATTAGAATAAATATCATTTAAATGTAGTTTATAAAATTAGAAATTTTCGGGGCATTTCATCACTACCCCCTTAAAAACAGACTTCGCCCTCGAAGTCTCCGGAAGCGCCTAGGGTTAGGGTCGAAAATGCTCTAAGTGGATGAAAGACCAACTAACGCTAATACCCATATAAACTACCCCCTTAGGAATAAACTGACTAAAGAAATTTAAATCTACGAAAATAGGGACACCATATAAAAAACAACGCTTATATAAAAAAACTACCCCCTTAGAGACGAACTATGGGTTGTTGTACCTGGGTATAAGTTCAATTTAAATACTAAATTTTAAATATAAATATTGAGAGAATTTAATCAAAGAAAATTTTATTTATCGAAAATCTATTTCGAAAAGATCCGAAGGCTCAAAATTAATAAAAGAGTTATATAAAAATTTTGGAAACACTCTTTGAAAGAATAACCGATGAACATAAAAAAAAAATATGTATTATTTATGGAAATATATCATAAGAACTCAAAAATTTATTTAAATCATATAATAAAATATTTAAGTTGAACTCTAACACCCGAGCCCAATTTAGTCATTTCCGAAATTATTTTTCTGTAAATCAAAGAGCATACAACAGAATAGAGCTAATTTTGGAAAGAAATTCCTGAATACGTCTTCTAAATTTAAAACTTTTCTAAAAATATTAATGATTGAAACGAATACTTTAGAGTCGAAAATATTTTCTACTGATAAAATTATTAAAATAAATTTAACTATTCAATAGGAATTATATAATTTAAATAATGTATTTTGTCAACAAAATATACTTCAAAACAACGTCGTAATCACATGACAAGGTTATAATAAAAATAAATCTAAAATATAAAAATACGAGAAAGAACGGGAATACATATTATTAAACAAAAATCGAACTCATAAGAAATTGAATTAAATTTAACTATGAATTTGAATCGTCGATAAATCCATAAGACAAATCGAAATTAAAATAATTAATTGTTTACATCAAATTACGTTAATAAAATCATTAAACTTAATAAATCTAGATTTTAAAAATACGGGGTATTACATCACTACCCCCTTAAAAAGGAACTTCGTCCCCAAAGTTTAGGAAAATCTAAGTAGCGTAAACTTGACCAATGATCGTATAAAATATTGATTTCAATAAATAGGTTAAAAGTAACTCCGAAGAAAATAAACGATGTTTACAAAAACTAAACCAAGTAAAGCTGGATTCAGCACGGTACGCCTTAAGATTATCAATCCACTAAACTTATAGGACTAGGGTAAACCTAGTGGGGTTACTACCCCCTTAAGGGCGAACTAATTACAAGACCATAATCACAACAGCAAAACACACGGTCACTTATGCTACCCCATCGTACGATCCTCACAAGCTAATCCGGAATTTAAAATTCACTTGAAAGAAGCTAAATACATTTTCATTTAAAACATTTAGGATCGTGAGAATCGAATCTCTAACCGAAACCCGATTCTCAACAACCAAAAGCTCTGATACCATTTTGTGGTATCAGCTTAAAAAGTTTAAGAACAAATAGAGGAGCGGTCGAAACACACTTCAAAATCAAATACAAAATCCGAAAACCAAAATTTATTTTTGAAAACAAGCGTGGCCGAAGGACCAACCGCACTGATACCAACTTGTGGTATCAGCTTAGAGAAAAATTTAAAAATGAAGGAGCTTGGTTGAAATCAACTTCGATACCATCCTGTGGTATCAATTTAAAAGTTTTAAAGAACACGGAAGAGCATGGTCGAAACCTGCTCTGATACCAACTTGTAACACCCCAAAATTCACTACTTTTTTTTTTTTGAAAAGCGGAAGCAGTTAGAATAGAAATACTTAAAACCTGTGAATTCTGGGAATGTTACCGCCACACTTAGTACCAGACCGGTTCTCTCCGACCGTTCCAGTACCAAGTGCTAAGGCTAAAGGAAAGATTTAAATTAACAATTCATAAAAGAATTCAAAAGATCATACAACAAAATCAAAGTACGCATAAACGTTTATTAACACTTATAACTTCCAAATATAAATAAATTTAAACAATATAAAACCCGATGGGTCAAATTCCGGATTGCCTACTCACTCAAGTCAGACCTGCAACCCCAAACAGTCTCTGATCTTAAACCTGCACAAGAGGTCTGCTCCCCACCATCGGTGGATCATCACAGGACCCATCAACCAAGGTAGTATCAGTACGGGTCCAGTACTGAGTAAGGAGACTTGATTACTAAGGCCAACATATAGTTATACACAAATAATACAAGAATAATAATAACGCACAAGATCAATATGATCACATAAATACATACGACCATCCAAGTAGCGTACAAAGGCCCAAATATAATCCAGATTAATCATTTCATTAATCTCTTATCAAAATCCAATTCGCACCATGCCTTTTATCAATCCATGCGAGCAGAGGAACACCCCACTATTATAACCGGTGGGCCGGTCACAATAGAGCATCATGCCCTAACCACTATTATTACCGGTGGATCGGTCACAATAGGGTAGAAACCCTAACCACTATTCCTAACCGGTGGATCGGTTCGGTTCCTCCTCGCATGGTATTCCACTATAAGTAATTAGTGTCTTTTATTTGCCTTAGCAATACTCTGGTTCATTTTCATTGAGATCGGGATCCCCCACTATTATAACCGGTGGGCCGGTCACAATAGGACACCATGTCCTAACCACTATTATTACCGGTGGATCGGTCGCAATAGGGTAAAAACCCTAACCACTATTTTAACCGGTGGATCGGTCGCACATAGGGTAAAACCCTAACCACTATTACTGACTGGTGGATCGGCTGGTCCCGTCTCAATATCTTCCACTTTAAGTAATTAATGTCTTAAGTATCTTATTCAAAGGCTTTCACCATGGACATGCACGAATCATAAATAATAAATTCTATATTCATCATCATACTTTAATCACCAAGTAGACATGTACTACCACCAAACCCTAGACATGCAATAATCGCTCCCTTTACACTTATCCTCCAATTCTACTCCACATCTCACTCTAGGGTTTTATCCCGAAACCCTAATTTAGGCCTTAACAACTCCTCTTACTCTACCTCACATCACCCAAATCATTTCAACACTCCACACATTACAAATCATCGAGCCCATTCCCATAATTACACCTTAATCACCCAAAATACATGATACAACAAAAACCCTAAGCAGCAACATCAAACCCTAATCAACCACCACAAACCCAATTAACCACAACAAACCATAATTCAGTCTCCTCCATACCCAAGTAATGCTCTACGTACTATCTTTCACCCAAGGTGTTTAAACGCCCAAACAACACTTATATTATGTTCCCTACATCCCAAATCAACTTTCCACACATACATTTCATACCCATGCAGACATTAACCTCCCCATGCAAACCTTCGAACTTCTTCATGCAAACCCTAAATTCAATCAACACAAAACCAAAGACCCATTCCAAACCTAAATTCAAGCCATATAAAACCCAAAGATTTGTCCATACTGAACCCTAAATTCAATCCATAAAGATTCTTCCACATAAATCATAAATTAGAATCTCCCAAGGAAAAGTATAAATTGAATTTCCCCTAAGCAAATCATAAATTAGATTCCTCCATATAATATTATAAATTACATTCTCCCAAATAACATCATAAACTAAATTCTCCCAAACAAATCATAATTTAATTCTCCCAATCAATCATAAATTAAATTCTCCCATATAATATTATAAATTACAGTCTCCCAAATAACATCATAAACTAAATTCTCCCAAACAAATTATAAATTAACTCTCCCAACCAAATCATAACTTAAACTCTCCCATATAATATTATGATTTACATTCTTCCAAATAACATCATAAAATTATAAATTAACTCTCCCAATCAAATCATAACTTAAACTCTCCCATGTAATATTATAATGTACATTCTTCCAAATAACATCATAAAATTATAAATTAACTCTCCCAATCAAATCATAACTTAAACTCTCCCATATAATATTATAATGTACATTCTTCCAGATAATATCATAAACTAAATTCTCCCAAACAAACCATAATTCAATTCTCCCAATCAATCATAAATTAGATTATTACTTATAACCCATAATATTAGGTCAACTCACTTCCCTTTGTCAACTTCTTTCCCTATCCTCCTTTTCATCCATTCTCCCACACAAACCACATCAACATTCCCTCAAACCACATCAACATCCCCTCATGCATGTCTTACGGGGTCACAATACATATCATCATACGTAAATAATACAAATGCCATACAAAACATACTTCAACTTCACTTCATACCATATACGACATAATTAATAATCATAAGCATAGAATACATAGCATATGAAACACATAAACCACATAAACACATAAAAGGCCTTAGCACTCCTTACCTAAAACGACACCGGTCTTGGAGCACGCTCCTATTCCACTTGAGGGATTTGACCAAATAATAACATACTGATAACAATAACATTAACAAAATTATAACTTTACTAAAGATATTAATAGAAATATTATAAAAATCTGATAATATGGGGTTAAAGACTTTACCCTAATAATAATAATGACACTAATATAATAATAGCTAAGGTACTAAAATAATGTAACAACAATATAATAAGTGTAATAATAATAACAAAACTAGTGGTAAATTATTTGTAATATTAATTACAGAATAATAATAATGGTAATTCGAAATAATAAAAATACTAATAATAACAATAATTATAATAACACCTTAATATTATTAATTAGGATAATGACAATAATAATAATACTTATAGTAATGACAAGATCGAATTAAAATATATTAGAGCTTCAGAACCTGCAGAAATAATAATCAAAACATTAATACCAATAATAATATTAATAACACAATAATAGAAATAATAATAAAAGTAATACTAATCTATTTCAAATAATTGAAATAAATTAAATTAAGGATTATAAAAATAGGAAGAAGGGTTCATAGGGTCTTGGGTTCAACCTTATACTGGTGGGAACTGGCGGCACCGGCAGCGGAGCACGGCGGTGGTGGCGGTGGCCGGAAAAAGAGAGGAAAGAAGGGAAAGTTGCATGCTGGGAACAAGATAGGAAGAATTAAAATGGGAGCTTGGGTGTTTTGAGTTCCCCAGAAGGAGAGGGACAGAATAGAGGTGGTGGCGCAGCCAGCGGTGGCGGCGCACGGCGGCGGAGGCGGTGGCCGAGTGGAGGAGAATTAGGAAGAGAGAGGAGGAGAGGGAGAAAAAGGAAGATAAAGGCATGGGGAGATAGAGCAGGGTCTGCAGCACCGAATGGGAGGAGAAAGAAGCGGCTTTAGCGGCGGAGGAGGTGGCTAAGGGCGGCGCGAAGGGTGGCGGGGGCTGGAAGACAGGTTGGTCGAGAAGGGAATTTCACATAGTCGGGGAGGATTTTGCAGAAATAATCGAGGGTGATGAATGTTTTGGTTAGCTAGAGGAACATTCAAGGATTACAGGGTTAGCCAGGGATGGCGATGAGGTTGGCCGGAGGCGGTGGTCGAAGCGTCTAAATGGGCGGCGGTGGTAAGGTCGGGATTCTGGGTGATGAAGACCAAAGGCTCGATACAGGTTATTATGGGGGGTATTTATAGGAAAATCAGATAGGTTAGGGTTCTGTAGGCCGGTTAGTAGATAGGGAAGGTAGGGTTCAGGTCGCCGGAGGCGACGTTGGCCGTTGGGTTTATTTTTCGGGGGAAGGGGTGGTGCGCAGGAGAGAGAGAGAGAGAGAGGAGAATCGCGCGAGAATAGGGGAGAGTTGACAGGGTTTATACAGTCGCCGAATCAAGGGAAAGAGAAAGGAAGGAGATCGGCCGGTCAAAACGACGAGATCGCCGGCGAAAAACCAGGCAATGGCGGCGGTGCAGGTCGAAGGTCGGGGCTGGCAGGTGCGAAGGCTGGGGAAGAAGAAAGGCAGGTGGCTGGACCGGGCGGTCGGTGAAGAAAAGAAAGAAAAGAAGGGAGGACCGGGCGGTTCGGCGCGAGGGGGAGGTGCTTTAATGAAGTGACGCGTTTAAGTGGAGGAGGAATCAAAACGCGGCGCGCGGGCACGGGCCGAGGAGGAAGAAGAAAAAGAGGAACTGGGCCGCTGGGCTGGCCCAGTTCGGAGAGGAGAGAAAAAAGAAAAAGAAAAGAAGAAGAAGAAAAAAGAAGAAAAGAAGGAAAAAGGAAAAGGGAAAAAGGAAAAATAATTATTTGGGATAATTAAATTAATTATAATATTTGGGATATTTAAAAATATTAATATTTAAATAAAATAATATTTAAAATCCCTTTTTAGGCTAATTTAGGATTTTTAAAAGATTTTCCACAAATTCCTTTTTAATTAGCAAAACATCCTAATTTTCTATAATTAAATTATTTATAAAATTAATATTAATTTGAAAATAGTTTCTCCTTCTTATTTTAATTAAAATAATTTGCTTAATTATTTTCAAAACAAAATGCTTAATTTGCTAAAATACCCAAATTCTTTTCTAATAAAAATACTTATAAATTTCTTCTTGATTTTCCCTAATTAATTCAATTTTAAAATAATTTATTTAAATAAATATTAGAATAAATATCATTTAAATGTAGTTTATAAAATTAGAAATTTTCGGGGCATTTCAGTTGCACTAAGGCTCCAGACCTTGATCGGCATATAGCTGGATTTTGTAAAGCCTCTTGGGACATTATGGATGATGATCTATGGTGTCTTGTTAAGGAAACTTTTTTATTCTATCTCTCTCCAAGGTTTTATCATACCCACGATCCTTGTTTTGATCCCTAAATATGATAATCCTAGCAAAGTTACTAACTTTTGACTTATAGCTTATTTTGTTCTATATAAGCTATTGTCTAAAGTTCTTATTTCTCAACTCCAACCTATTCTCCTTATCATTAGTATCTCATCTTAGTAAAATTTTGTTAAAGGAAGAAAGATTGGGGATAACATCCTATTAGCTCATGAGTTGATAAGGTTATATGGTAGGAAGAACTCTTCTCTAAGGTGCATGATGAAGGTAGATTTAATGAAGGCATATGATTCCCTCAACTAGAATTTCTTAGAGGATTTCCTCTTGGGACTCATGTTCCATCCTCATTTTTTATGCTTCTCATGAGTTGTTTGACCTAGGTTGGGTACACTTTGCCTATTGATGATGCACTGCTCCCCCTTTCCCAACAAAAAAAAGAGGCTTGAGGTAGGGATACCCCCTCCTCCTTACCTTGTGTTGTATCTATTGAGTTCCTATCTATAATGATCAATTATATTTTGAGTATAGATGGATTTAAGGGGAACTCTAGATGTAAGAGACATCATATTATAAACCTCTCTTTTGTTGATGACTTACTATAGTTTTGTAGAGGAGATTTACCCTCATTTGCTCTTATTAAGGGTATGTTTGACAAGTTCAATATATCTTTTAGGCTCTATATAAGTCCCTCAAAGATTTTTGTGTATTTTGGAGGAGTGCCTGAGTTTTTCAAGCACTAAATCCTTGAGATCCTGTCTTTTATTAAGGGTGTAATTCCTTTCAAGTATCTTGAGGTTCCTTTGTCTTTAGCCAATCTCAAAGCTATCCAGATGTTGTAAATATTAGATAAAATCACTTTTTGAATGCATTATTATTCCACATAGTTCTTGTCATATTATAGGATATTACACCTCCTCAAACTAGTTCTTTATGGCATCCACATGTAATAGAGTTAGATTTTCATTATTCTCAAGAAAATCTTTTTAAAGCCAACCAACCTTTGTAGGATCTTTCTATGCATCAAAAAAATGAACCCAAGTAAAAGATCTGTGATTTCTTGGTCCACTATGTATTTACCTAAGTAGTAAAGAGGCTTAGAGTTGCTTGACATTCAATTCTAAAATGGTGTTGTTGTGGGAAAGCATCTTTGGTACCTTTTTCAAGATAAGAAAAGTCTTTGGGTTAAATGGGTTCATAGTTATTGCCTCAAAGGCTCTTCTCTTTGGCATGCTAGGTTGTCTAATACTCCTTCTTAGACTATCCTCAAATTGTTCAAGCTTAGGGACACCTCAAGAAATGTATTCTCTATCCTTAATCCTTTTATACCCTACAAAATTAGTGATGTTTATGATAAAATCGAGTTCATGGGCTCCTAGGATCTCTTGGTGGAAAGTTTTCTGGCTCTATAATGCCATTCCTAAGCATAAACTGGTGTGTTGGCTTGTTGCACATGGTAGACTTCCCACAAAATATTTTGTCAGCAAATTATGCTTGGTGGAAGACCTATCCCGCTATTTTTGTGCTAAGGAGGAGTTCATCCCACATATTTTTCTTCATTATCATATTATCATACTATAAACCATCTCATATGTTCTACCTTTGAAAATAGTGGCTGAAGGGTTTATGGCCAAGATTAGCATAACATGTTTTAACAATTGGGTTGTATTAAAAAAATGTTCAAGGTGGAAACTACAGGTGTTTATGAAGGGTGGCATGCCCAGAATGATAAAATTTTCTCCCATGAAGATTGTAGGATGAGCAAAGTAATTATATGTGTGATTCGTGTAGTGTATGCTAGGTACTCTCCCTATGAAAGGAGGATTAGTGACTTCATATAAAATATTTTAGATAAGTTTTATGAGCAAAGTTGTAATCATTTCCTAAATCAATGAAGTTTTTTTTTAAAGCTAGGTTGTTGCCACCATTTTTATTGTGAGTTGGTTCATTCCAATGAGTAAGATGTTTTAAATTATCATCAATGGAATCCTAGAATGCTCTTTGATATAATGTATGATGAGTCACCAAATTCCTAAACATATATTATCTAATCAATGTCCATACTTCCTTGTCCCCTCTAAGCATATGAACAATGGCTCTAAATCCATAATTTCGATCGAGTAACACATCGGACCATGTTTCCATCCATGGGATCATCCAACACTCGATAACATCAGACCATTGAAAAATACGAATTTGAGGATCACATGCCCCCCCTAGAAACCATAATAGAATAATGGCCACACCCATGAGTTGATTGATCATATTCATGAGTTGACCAAACCCATCCATATGATGAAGATTGACCACATCCACATGATCAAGGAAAAATAGGAGTAAGTGAACAAGCCTGATTAGTGTGCTCCCACTCTGATAGATTCCTTCATATAAATTTTCTAGGATAACCCCTACCTTTTTGCATTTTTAGCTTATCCATATTTATATTAGAAGGATGAACAATTTCTTCCATCTACCTTGAATATTCTCGTATATAGGAGGGATTCTAACTCATAATCTCATCCACATTGGAATGCATTGAAGATACATTAGGATCAGTAAAAGGATTGGCTGATGGATCAAAGGAGAGATCATCTTCTTCAAGTTTAAGAAGCTAAAAGTATTTTAAAATGGGTGAATTATTGATTCTAGATTAAACTGATGATCACTTATGTATAAGAATATCTTATATGCACATGGCAAACCAAGTGGGATCCTAAAATAACATCTACAGGCCAATAACTCAAAACCAATGTCTTCTTATTGCCAATGCTCCTTTTTAATTGATTCTAATGCATTATGACATAAAATAGAAGTAAGATCACTAAACAACAACTATTTGGCATAATATGGTATAATATTCCAAGACTACTTCAAAGGCCCTTCTATCTCATCAATCTAATAATTTTACAAACTATGTAGTTTTGGCAAAATGGTGTCAAAACTACTAATTGATTAATTTATAAAGCCTTTTACACTAGAATGTTCACTTTAAACCCTATGATAAATAATTGATTTAATAAATAAGGTATGTGTATGCCATAAGTTAAAGCACAAAAAAAAGTGCAAGTATTTGTTTATTGTATGCATGCCAAAGTGAAGTACTTTATCTACCCATGCTAAAATAGTTAAAGCACATGTTTCTTTGACATATTCTATCAAATAAGGAAGTTTGTGCTAACTTTCTTCCATTCTTACTAATTCGCCTACCAAGGAAATTGTTAGCAAGCCTATCATTTCCCTTAATCTTATAATACCCCCATTTTTCACTACCAAAAAATTTTGTTAAAAATAGTGGGGAAGTAGAAATAGGGTGTTACTGTTGTATCTGACACAGGACAAACATCTACTACCTACCCCATATCAAATATAAGGCTAAAACCAACCGACCAATTTTAAAACAACAAAGTGTGTGAATATAAATTGCATAAACCTTTTGAAATATTGTTCACATCGAAGGACTTTAATGGTCCCCAACCAAATCATTATAGAAATACAAGGAGGTAAAAATATAGGGCTACATCAAAATGAAGTTAGGGTATAATAACAAAACTAAAACCACGATCCTCTAAAGACCCCACAAGATCTCTGGATATCCACGCTCTCAAGCCTCAAACCTAAACTAAGGTAGGCCCACTACTTGCTATCTCTAAAAACCTGCACATGGCCCTCTACTCGAGGGAATAACCAGGTGACTAAGTAAACAAGCACATCAGTACACTACATATTGAGGAAGCCAAGTTGCTCCTTCAATAGAAACACAAGTATGCAAATTCTATCATACATGGATATAATGATTAACATGTGTCATGCTAATACCATATACATAAAGGTAAGAGTACATCAGGATGTGCTATTATGCATAACTCAGGTAATGCGGAATATATCATGCTTGGTTTCCCATTATAATCACGTAGGTACCCATACATGTACTTGCATACTTAATCCAAGCAACCACTAAGGTTTATTTCCAATGGCTCAATCCATTAGGTTATACCATTTCCTTATACTTATATGACATAGATCAACATCCAGTCAACATTTCATTTAATAACCAATTAGTCACTTAAACCACTAACCAGTGTACCACCAGCCTTATCCCTTTTATCATTCATCCATTTGCCATCCTTATCCAATTATTCATATTCGCTTATTCATTATCTATGCCTTTCTCATCTAATTACTTATCATCCATATTTTACTATTATCAACTAATGGATTGTGCACCACCCCATGGTCACATATACCATAGAAGCCTATCCAAATAAGGGACATAAATTCCAAGCCAAAGCTAATCACCAAAGCAGACATAAGTCCACGCCGAAGCTAATCACCAAAATGGACATAAGTCTAGGCCAAAGCCGACCAATATAGATATAATTCTAGGTCAAATCCAAAAACCTAGGTAATCATTATTAATGTCTAGAGTAGGTAAGGTATTGGGACCTTTAAGGATCTCACTCGAAGGCACTAATAAATGTCTAAAGGTAGACTAACCCCTGTAGCTAATTGAGGATTCTATAACCCAAATCCATACACAAATCAACTATCATTCGCTTTATGTGATTAGTATATTAGTCATAAGGATAAGTGATCACACAAGGCTTATACAAAAGCAAGCAAGGCATTTTCCATGCTTATTCCAGATCAATCCTTCTCTTTCCATTTCCCAACCATGTGGGGTTTTCATTTATCCTTATCCAATATTATTTATATCCATCATATTATTTTATTCAAGCCAAGGTGTGTTTCATTACCCTTTTCTCAAAACCATCTCATTCTATAAATGTAATACCCATTTAGCCTTTACAATACTCATAGAGTAAGTCATAAATTATGATCCATTTAATCCTTTTATTAGGTCATTAATCTATGATAAAAATCTATATTTTATCCCATTAATAAGCATAGGATATCCCTGAACATAGTCTCAAAGCATAACCAAATAGAAAGAAAACAAACCACACAGACCAATCAAACTAATAGATCGCGCTAGCCCAACCGGTAGATCGATTTAGGTTGACCAGTTGATTTGTTTGACTCAACCAAACCATGCTTTTCCTCAAACTGGTTGATCAGTTTGAGCAAACTAGTCGATTGTTCATAGACTAGTCAATCAGTTATGACCACCTAGTTGATGGTTTTAAGTAAAGAACAAGACCAAGGTCTCTACAAGCTGACCAGTCGATAGGTTGGGTCAACCAGTCTATTGTTCTAGGAACTAGCCGATCAGTTTAACCTAACCAATTGCTCTGTTTGCCCTATAACAGCATCAAACCATAAATTTCATGTAGATTCATACTTATAAATGATCCTTAACCTTATTATAACATGTATCAACATAATATAACATATTTCCAACTGAATTAACTAGTATATCACAACATGGAATCATCTTATTCTATTATTATTAATTTTCATGCTTTTTACTCAAAGTATGCCCTCTATCCTCCCAAATCACTTATGCAAGCTATATACATTCATGACACCATATAGAATCAACTTAAAGGAACTCATATCATGTATTAATACTCATAAATCATTTTAGAAGCAAGAATCACTTACTTGATGCAAGAATATTTTCCCTTAAACCAGAAATTCCAATATGTGAGAATCTCAACTTTTAAAACCTTAAAAAAGCAAATATTTAACTCAAAATTTTGCACAAAACCATACTAATTATCAAACTTAAAACAAAAGGAAAAAAGGAACCTAGCAACTTAAGGCAAAATAGGAAATGCTCAACTGAACCACTCAATCTTTTTTTCCAAATTTAACTCTTCCTTGCCTAACAATTAAAATAAGAGAGAGCTACAGATAGGATTAGAAGAGTGCAAGGAAATTGATTACAAGGTTTAAAGTGTATAAAGAAAGAAAGGAGAATACAAGGATTTGAGTATTTCAATGGCTGAAAGAACGGTGCACAAAAGGGATGATTGTGGCTATTTATAGCCAACAAATAGAGAGGAATAACATAGGGTTCATGAATAATTCAAAAACCTTAGAAATTATGGCTTAAATTCAAGCTAAATAGATGAATTTCATCCAAGATATACCGACCTATTCTCCAAAGCTCAAATGGTATTTCTGAAAAATGCAGGTTAATTAGGCCAGAATTAGAATACACAAGAGAGGTAATGGAAGGTCAATATAGAAGGAATCTTCCAGCTGCTCAGAATCATGTCTGAGATCAAAGCATTGATCTCAAAAATGTGTAATGGAGAGAGGTGGAAGAAGATAAGGTTGAGGTCATCCTTCCCCTTCAATTATCCTAATCAAGCTCTAGATCCATCTGAGGCAATATTTCTGGCTAAATGAATCATGAATTTGATTAAGAATCTCTTAGGGATAATTTGGCATGGGTTGGTAAGGTTCCATTTTAGTATAATAAATTTTTAAGAAATTCAAGATTGAAAAATATGCCCAGCTCAACAAACCAGTCTATCTATTTAGTTAAGAAAACTCATTTTGCTGAAACGATGAATCAGTAAATTGCTTTAAAATAGACACAATAAACTCCATTTTTCAACCTTGTTTCAAATCAAACTTTTCCTCAAACAAGATAATAATATTAAATCAAAATAAAACACTTTAAAATAGACACAAACCTCATTCAACATTTTTTTCAAAAAAATATGGGGTATTATAGCGTTACCCCCTTAAGGAGGCTGCGTCCACAAAGCCTATAACAATCCAATCACATCATTACACATAAGTTAAAATACACACCACATTCACATTCAAGAACAAGGGTGGATACTCCCTTAAAGATAAATGTTTACACTAAGGTAATAAGCTACGAAAATAACTCTGGGTACTTGGCTTGAATTTCCTCATTGGCCTCCCAAGTAGCCTCATTTGTACCATGTTGTGACAAAATAACTTTTACCAACAAAATGGTCTTCATACATGTCTCTCTCATCTTTGTATCTAGAATGATCTTTGGTCGCTCTTTATACATCAAAGATTCATCGAGCTCTAGCGACTCCAATTAGATAACATGCACAAGATCTACTACATACTTCCTCAGCTGCGATATGTGAAAGACGTTGTGCACATGTGACAACTCCATTGATAGAGCTAAGAAATAAGAGACTTTGCCAACACTGTCTAGAATCTTGCATGGTACAATATACCTTGGACTAAGCTTACTCATCCTACTGAACCTCATGACTCCTTTGGCAGGAGAGACCTTTAAAAGGACTCTATCACCCACCTCATAACCATTAGTTTGTCTTCTTAGATATGCGCACCTCTTCAACTGATCCTAGGCTACTCTCATCTGATCCTAAATCAAATAGATGTGCTTAGTTATCTCCTTGATCATCTCGGGTTCCAACACAAACATTTTGCTGATGTTGTTCCAACATGAGGGACTACGACACTTCCTCCCATAAAAGGCTTCAAAAGGTGTCATCTTGATACTAGCGCGGTAATTGTTATTATAGGAGAACTTGATCAAGTCCAGATGATTTTCCCAACTTCTCCCATTGTCTAACACACACGCCTAAAGCATCCTCTTTGTCTGACCATCCATAGCTGGGTGAAAAGGTGTACTTATCTTTAGTTGAGTACCAAAGGTGGCTTGCAAATTCTACCAAAACTGTGAAAAGAACCTAGAGCCTCGATCGGACACAATATCCCTAGAAACTCCATGTAGTCTCACTATGTGCTTTCTATAGGGGTTGTCTAGTTGTTCCATGTTCCATGTAGCCTTCATCACTATGAACATAGCCAACTTAATCAGACGGCCTACAACGACCCAAATGGAATCAAATATGTTATGGGCGCTCTGAATATCAACCATGAATTCCATTGATACAAGTGGTTGCACCAACCCTACTAGTCTCTTACACTCTATCTTAACCTTTTGATAGATCAAACATTAGGCAAAAAATTTTTCACTTCCTACTTTGTTCGAGGCCACCAATATATCTACTTTAGGTCCTTATACACCTTGTCTCCCCTAGGGTAGATAGAGTAAGGAGTACAAATTCCTTCCTTATGGATCCTCATCTTAAGTTCCACACACTCTTGTGGTACATACCATCCACCATGGTATCTAATACTACCATCCTCATGGATATGGAATCCTTCAGCTCCACCTTCTACAATACCCGTCTGAATTCTCTCGAGCTTAACGTCACCAACTTGGTTAGCTCGGATCTCTTTGAAGATTGAATGTGTAATGGTAAGTGTACTCATTCTTGTATCTGGGCTTCCAACGGTGATCAATTAGATCTCTAACTTCCTAATTTCTTAGCACAGATGATCTGACAATACGATTATGCCCAAGGAATGTAATGTGTTTTGGCTAAGTGCATATGCCACCACATTGGCCTTACCCTTATGGTAGATCAATTCCAAGTCATAATCCTTAACCAACTCTAACCATTGACATTATCTTAGGTTCAACTCCCGTTGGGTAAAAATGTACTTAAGGCTCTTATGGTGAGTGTAGAACTTGCACTAAACTCTATAGAGATAATGCCTCCTGATCTTAAGGGCAAACTCTACCATAGCAAGTTCTAAGTCATGCGTCGGGTAGTTCTGTTCATGCGGCTTTAGTTGTCAAGAGGCACAAGCCACTACCTTTCAATTTTGCATTAGCACATAACCCAACCCATGCTTGGAAGCATCACTGTACACCTACAAAACCATCAGACCCACTTGGAAACATAAGCACTAGGGCTGAAGTTAAATGCCTCTTAAACTCCTTGAAGGCTTCACTACATTTCTCATCCCACTAGAAACACATAACCTTCTTCAATATTTGAGTCAACAGATGCACAATATTAGAGAATTCTACCACAAACACATGGTAGTAACTGGATAACCCCAAAAGGTTGTGCATCTCCTTAACAGAAGTGGATGATGGTCATTCAGAAACAACTTGAATATTGGTAGAATCCACTGCCACTCCATCCTTAGAGATCACATGACCAAGGAAATCCACTTAATATAACCTGATCTCTCACTTGGAGAGCTTGGCATAGAGCTGGTGTGACCTTAGTATTCCGTAAGTCTGCCTTAAATGCTACTCAAGCATCACTCAATCACTAGAGTAGATGAGGATGTCATCGATGAACACTACAATGAAATAGTCCAAGAAAGTAAGGAAGATCTAGTTCATAAGGGACATGAAAGCTACTAGCACATTAGTGAGTCCGAAAGGCATTATTGTGAACTCATAATGGTCATACCTTATTGGGAAAGTAGTCTTAAGGATGTCCTATTCTACTATCCTCATTGATGGTAGCCTGATCAAAGATCAATCTTAGAGAAAACCTTAGTTCCCTTAAGTTGATCAAACAAGTCATCAATCATTGACAACAAATAATGGTTTTTCACTGTCACTTAGTTCAACCCTTGATAGTCGATGCACAACATCAAGCTCCCATCCTTCTTCCTTATGAACAGAACAGGCACACCCCTCAATGATATATTGGGTCGGATGTAACCCTTCTCCAAAAGCTCATCCAACTAAGCTTTGAGTTCTTTCATCTCCTCAGGTGTCATACGGTACGGAGCCTTAGATACTAGCTCGGTCCCTAGAAATACATCCATGTTGAACTCGACTTCTCGAATGAGTGGCATTCTTAGGATCTCCTCAAGGATTAGGTTAGAAAACTCATGAATCATGATTATCTACTCCAAAGGCATCTCTGTTGTTTTGGTGTCTCTAACACTATAAAGGTAGAGCAAATATCCCTTAAATATAAGGTCATTCAACCTAATCGCCAAAATGATTCTTACAGAGGAATTAGGTGCACAATTTTGATATGAAACCCTAATACCCTTTGGTAATTGTAGAACCACACAATTGATTAGCACTCGATGCTTCCCCAACATATCAATCCCAATGATCACATCAAAATGATGCAACTTTAGTTCTATGAGGTCCAACAAAAAGTATATTCCTCCCACTACCAAAATAACTCCTTAATAAAACCTAGAGCACGCAATCATATCCCCCAAAGTTAACACAACAGAAGTAGAAATGCTACTCAAAGGAGATAAGGTAACTCTAGCTACAGATGCAGATGTTGTGAAATAGAACGATGCACTAGAGTCAAACAATATGCAAGAAGAAAAGGTAGAGACGGTATGCATACCGATCACTACACTAGCCTAGATTTTTGCCTCTGTTTAGCTCATCACGTTTAGGTGTCTTATTGATGGAACTCATGTGGCACTAGATGATCCTTTCCCTTGCTAGAAAGGATGAGGACTTGGACCTTAGGGCCAACTAGCTCAACTAGTGGCACTGGCTGGTGATGGCAGAACACTCTAAGTCTACGGTTGTGGATGCTGAATAAACCTTGTACTATGAGTTCTAATTTGGCTCCTCTGAATGTTGTCACTACCAGCTTGACACTCATAAGCTCTATGCTCCACCATTCTAAATCCATGGCACGTTACCTTGTTGCTTCTACAGTCTACCCCTAGGTGATTTGTCCTACATCACTTGTAGTGGTTATACCTCTCCTCAGCATGACCCCCAGATAAACCTCCAATTTGAGGCACTGACCCCATGCTCCTGTCATATTTAGGTGTCAAGCTACCTCCTAAAAAGGCCTTTTTTTTCTTTCACTAGGATGTTGGTGACCTTCAAACTTTATTTTCCCCCTGAATGGGTACTTTGGGCCTAGATGCCTTTAGAGTCTGCTCATATATCCCTACCATGTCTGGCAAATTAACTCCCACCAAAAGCTCCTGGTACCTAATCCCCAACCTGATCTTAAATCTTTGAACTTCCATCACCTTGTTGGCCTCTACTTCTGGGGGGGAACAGGACCAAGTCCATGAATCGAGTGTAATACTCCTCTATAGACATGCCCCCTTGTCGAAGAGCCATGAACTAGTCATACTTCTTTATGCAAAAGGTGAGTCGGGTAGAAATAGGCTCACAACACCTCCAAGATTGTTCCTTATCCTATAGGTTCTCCACTCCTATGTTGGACACTCCTCTACCATGCGCCTGCCCTTCCTCTCAGATAGTAAACCGCCACATCAACCCTCTTGTCCCAAAGGTAACTGTAGGTGGTGAAGGTCTTCTCCATATCTTGAACCCATCATTCCATGATGTCAAGGTCCTCTTAGTGCTCAAAGATTGGTGAGTGATGATGTCTAGCCCTTATGAACCAATCCTCTAGAGCTGGTACAGCTATTGGCACTAATGGAGGTTGAGGTGCTCGGATATAACCCTCCATGTTGGCTCTGACGGTCTCCATGAAAGCTTCATTGCACTTATAGTGGCGGTTAGTGGCCATCATGTCCTAAAGATTAGAAGAAATTAGGAATAGAATTGAGTCTACCGACTACTAAGGCTAGCACAACAATTATCGCAAATGCTACCTATAGCAAATTCCCAACCCCACTCTCACTTATATACATTTCGAGTTTGGAAATGCTTAAACTTGTCAAAAAAATTTAAGGGGAAAATATTTCAAATCAAGACTAATAGAATCCTGTGGTATGAGCTTAAAAATCATTAGAAGGGTACATTTTTAAGAAAGGCTTTGATAAAAATTAGGGTATCGGCCAACTTATTTTAAAAAGTAATGCATGTTTGTAAAAATGCTCTAATACCAACCTATGGTATCAGCTCAGTTATTTTCAAAAGTGATACACTTTTAAGAAAAGGCTTTGATACCAACTTGTAACACCTCTAATTTTTAGACTACATGGTTAGAATTATCATATTATAGGAAGTGTATTATCGATAAAAGTTTTACCTCCAAAATTTACACACTTCTACATTAATGATACTATAATTAAATTTGAAAATAGAGTTCATTTTGTTATGTAAGTTCTATTACAATTATTAATTATTATTGATTCATTTATTATAAATAAATTATAGCGAATGGATCTAATGAGTTATTAAAGCATGATTTATTACATTAAAATTGAAAGCAACAACCTTCATATATAACACATTCATTTTTATCAACTTAAAATTTTGTTTTAAAAGTATAATGTGGAAGAGAAAATAAAAAATGATGAATGTTTCTGCTACATCTATCATGAAGAGATGTGTGCATGTTCACCTTGCACATTTAGGTGCAATGCTGGGTTCGAAAATGTTAAACCACAAGAAATATAGAACACCACAAAAAGTAAAACTCTTAACATTACAAAATTTAACACATATCACTTGTATGCGTATACATGTAATAATTATGGCTAAGAAAAAATCAACCCATCTACGACTGCCAACATGATTTTCTCCAACCTCATTACTGTAATACCCCAAATTTTATCTAACCCTAATCGTGAGTAATTGATACTTTTATCTTACCCTAATTCCTTAATCATAAATCTAATCATAATCCTAATCCTAATTTTAGGTCATTAATATTTATACCTAACCCTAATCCCTGATGATTGATAAATTGATTTTACCCTAATTTCCTAATCTTAAACTTAAACCTAATTCTAACCCTAACCCTAAAATTTCTTTTTTCCCTTTTTCTTTTCTTTCTCCTTTTTCACTTTTATTTCTTCTTTTTAGTTTTCCTTTTCCTTTTCGTTATCCTTGTATCAATATCCTTCCTACTTATTCCCCTTCCTATTCAATCCATTCAACCTACTTTCGCATGTCTCCCTTCTTTTTCCCCTTCCTAGCCCTACACATGCCTCCCTACAATACCCTTCACCTTCCCCTACAAGCTAACTAACCATTCCCTATCCTTTTCCTCCCCAGCTTACATGAAATGCCCAGGCCATGCCCTAAGCCTTGCACCATTTAGTTATTCCCATTTTGCATATGTAACACCCCAATTTTTACTACTGAAAAATTTCGTCTCACAATGGAAGTAATTAAGTAAAACATTGGGAGTTACTGCCATGATCGATATAATTCTGGCTTATGCAACCCTAGAGGTCCTCCTCCTCGGTACTGGATCTTGTCTCTAGAAACCTATGACTTTGGCTTCCTCTTACCTAGAATGGAAGCCTGCTCCTAAACTAACGTAACTACGATACACGCCCTCTCATACAACGTGGCCAAGTCCTGAAAAGCCACAACACCCATCATCCTCCAAATGCTAAAATGGAGTCCCTGCTCAAACTAGTAAACCACAGTCGACTCACTAGTTGCGATCCCCGGTGCAAACATCAGTAGTTCTATAAATCGGGTGTGGTACTGCCTCACTATTATGTTACCTTGAGTCAACTCTATGAACTCCTACAACTTATCCCTCTTAAGACTCTCAAGGTAGAACTTAACACGAATTGCTGGTTTGAAGTCCTTCCAAGACATCTATGGTATGTCCTGTGCATGATGACCTACCCACCAGGTGTCGGCAACTCCTCGCAAGAAAAAGGCTGCAATACTCGCCTCCCGGGCAGGTGGGCAATCAACTGCCTCAAACATCCTATCTAAGTCCCAAATCCATATCTCTAAGATAATTGGGTCCTTATCTCCAACATAGATTGGTGGGTGATGGCTCGTAACCCTTCAAAGCCAGCCTTCTCTGATACCCTCCTATGGGTGATGCAGAGGTAGTGGTGGCGGCTAAGGTAGACGTCAGACGAACTCAATAAATGCCTCAAATGTCTCTTCCAAACAACTAATGTGACCATTGAGAACCATGATGACTAACTAGTTTCAAGATAGAAAATATATTAGGCCTAAGCCTTCCTAGCTAACTAACACATAATACACATAATTAACATTCCAAGGCCACCTAGGTTACCTGTCCTCGATTCCTCACAAGTTAATCCAGGTTTTCAAAAAGAAAACAAGTTTTGGGGAATGTGAAATAGAACATTAAAATCATACTAGGGATCATTGAAAACCAAATTTTAAAAACCAAAACACAGTAATCAAAATCAAAAGCTCTGATACCAACTTGTAACACCCCTAATTTTTACTACTGAAAAATTTTATTTTATAGTGGAAGTAATTAAGTCAAATATTGGGGGTTACCTCCATGATCGACATAATTCTGGCTTATGCAACCATCCTTATATCAATCACAGCGCTAAAACATTTAAAGTAACACAAGAAACTCATAAACAAAAGAAGATTTAAAGTACAATACTGAGTTTAGAGCCTAACTCCGATTTTAACAATATAAAATACAAAAGAGGGGATATCATGGATCAAGAGTCCAAAAAGGGTATCCAGTTAAATATATCACTGGATAAAAATTACTCTTCACCCAACTCCTAACATAGATGAAGTCACTCATCCCCACATAAAACGTCATAAGCAGCATAATCATCTAGCTAATCTTTTGAGACCTACACATAAGATTCAGGGCCTTTTGCTCGTGGGAATGAGCATCACCCATAAAATAGGTGCTCAGTACGATATGTCCTGAATAAAGGAACATTACTATCGATATAATGATACAAATAGCACATGCTTTCACATTAGATAATAAGGGAATAACCAAATAAATGAAACACCTCATAAGACATTATATGATCCTAATTCCTTCACTAAGTATAATCCATTTTCATTCTTTCATATACATTGAGTGTAAGAATCTTGCTATTCTTAAACTAATGGAATGGTCTGAAACATTATCTCAGGGACAACACACCTGAGCCACTATTCTATCCGGTGGAATGGAGATTAAAAAAATCTTCTTGGGGAAAAACTCTCTCGAGCCACTATTCTCCCTAGTGGAAATCACGTATTCTTCCACTTTAAATCATTATTATCTTTTCCATAGGTTATAATATTACATTTTCATTTCACGATGAGTAGGGGCCCCACTATTCTTAACCTAGTGGAACAGACTGGAGCACCTTCTTGGGGTAAAACTCTCCTAAGCCACTATTCTTTTCGGTGAAACAGAGATTAAAAACATCCTCTTAGGGTAAAATGCTCCTAAGCCATTATTTTTCCCAGTGGAATGGGAATACACACACACACACACACACACACACACACACACACATATATATATATATAGAAAAATAGATCACCTTGGCCCCGCTCACATGCTCTTTCACTTTAAGTGATTAGTATATTGTTCAAGATTTATTTTCAGGCATAGAACTCATTAAAATAGATATACATATAGCATAGGTCCAAGTCCTTAAGTCCTTTCAAATCCTAATTACACACCCTTTAGTATTCATTCTCCCATATTGATTATTCCACACATATTATATTGTATTATCTCCAAATCCCATCATTATTATTATACCCAAAATGCATGATCTAATTCCCATACATATACTTTAACAATATCATCCCGATTTGTTAATCACAAAAATATCCAAGACCCAAATTCCACAGATTTTTCATAGCACCTCTCATGAAATTTTCATGATTACCAATTCCGATAGATAACCTCTAAATCTTAAACATATAATAATGGTGTTATCATTACAAGATAGTTTGCCCCAAATTATCCATTAAATCATTTCAGGGCCCCAAATAGCAATAATACTTCCAAGAATTCCTCATGCTATTATTGTCATATTTTAATCCTCCTAACACATAAAATACCAAAATTTCCTTATTATCCCATAATGACCAAGTTACCCTTAAGTACAAATAAAAACCTTTATTTTATAAGATCTTATACCTTCCACACATATTATTTTCCAAGTCCACAATTAATCATCATACCTCATGAGAATTATTAAGTCCATTTATCAAAACTCATTTAACCCATATTTCATACCATAATATATATTTCCAAAAAGATGACATTATCACAACAAAGTAATAATAGTACCTCTTACCCATTCTTACTTTATTTTAATAATATAATATCCTTAAGTCCATATTTCATACCATAATATACATATATCCACAAATATGACATTATCACAATAAAATAATAATGGTACATCTTATCCATTCTTACTTTCTTTCAATAACATAATATTCTTAAGCCCATATTTCATACCATAAGATATGTTTCCACAATATGACATTATCATAATAAAAACCATAACATAATGGTGCCTCTCACCCATTCTTACTCCCTTTCAACATAATATTTATATCATCACAAAATATTATGATCAACACATGTTACATCATATATCAACAATATCATGAAAAACACATATAACCATACAAGTAAATAACACCAAAAATCCTAAACATCGAATAGTATCATTATCAACTAGGACACCGGGCTCTAAGCACGCAAATCCTAGACTTTATCCTTTGAAGCTATTCAAATACCACCTACAAAAAATAATAAATTTTATGGTTAGGCTCGAAGAGTTAAATCAAAGGAGAAATCAAGGCAAATAGGGTAAAAATAGAAATAACCATAGTCAAATGGGAGCTTGAGATGTGTGGATGTGTAGAGGAATGTGTGGTGGGGCTATGGTAAAATTTTGGTAGTGTTTGGACAAGGTTTGGAGGTAAAAATAGGGGTGCATAGCCAAAAATGGAAATTTTCACAGTTGTGCAGCAAGCGATGTAGCGTTGGTTGAGAGAAAAAGTAACACATGGCCAGGTGATGCAAAAGTTACATGGCTATGTAGCACCAGGTCAAGAGGAAAAATCACGCATGGCCAAGTGGTGCAACAGTTGCACGGCTATGCAGAAGGAGATTTTAAGTGTTGCACGATTGTACAACAAGCCATGCATAGGTTTTGCACTCTATAAAAGTGCAACAAATGAGGGAAAGAAGAAAGGAAAAAAAAGCAGTGGTTAGAAACGATTGCTTGTGATGGTGTTAGGGAAGGTTGGGGTGACCATGGTGGTCAATCCATTAGCCAATAGGCAGCGAGTGGCAGCGGAGGTAGTGCACGGTGGTGGAATGGTGGTGTGCAAGCCAAAAATAGGGAAAGAAGGAGGAGGAGGAGGAGGAGGAGGAGGAGGAGAAGAAGAAGAAGAGAGAGAGGGAATAAAGGAAAAGGAGGAGGGAGTGCTTGGGTAGCATTTTGGACACAAAATGGCATAATGGAGGCAAATTGAAGAGAAGGGAAGAAAATATATATATATATATATATATATATATATATATATATATATATATATATATACATATGTGTGCGTGTGTGGTGTGAATTGGGGAAGAAGAAAAAAAAGAATATCGGGCATGCGACGATGATGATGTTGATGTTGCAGCTGCAAGGTGATGTTGATGATGATGGTTTTAGAGGATGGTGAAGAGTAGGGTAGTAGCTGTAGGGTGAGGGTGGTGATGGTTGTATGTAGGTGTGTTGCATAAGGATAAGGGGAATAAAAGGAACAATAGTGGCAAGGTGTGTGTATGGGTGTGTAGGTCTCCAAAGATGGAAGAAGAAGAAGGAGAAAGGTGATGGATGATGTGTGTGGGTGCAGAAAGGTGACGGTGCAAGTGGGAGGAGCAAGTTGCAACAAATTCAAATGTGTTCAGCATAAGGTTGACGAAAGGAGGAGAAGAAAGAAAGAAAAGAAAAGGAGAAAGAAAAGGAAAAAAAGAAGGGTTAGGGCATTAGTTTAGGGTGATTTTGGATTAGCCATAAGTAATTAGGATTAATAATAATTTAGCGGGTTTTGATTTTGGTTTACGAATTACGATTTATCTGAGTTAAGGTTTTAGATTCGGTTAAAGTTTTGGGATTAAGGGATTGAGTTAAGGCTAAAAATAAGATTTATTGAGATAGAATCAAATTAGGGCATTAATGATGTGGGATTAGGCTAAACAAATTTCTGGGGTATTACAGCATCTCTTACCCCCCTTCCTTGTATAATTACCCTTCCTCTCCCTTATTACTTAATTTTTACAACCCACACAACTCCCCTATACTCTCTCTTCCTATCTTAAACCCCTTTATCCTTCATTCATTTTTGTTACTTCATTTTTCTTTAGTAAAGCTCTGCATAATCTTCCTCACCTTACACTACAAACTAGCCACAATGTGAGAAACTCATGTTGCTTAAGCCTTGATGCATGACAAACTTACACTCAATACCCCGACATGTGTGAACAAACCACATTGTACCACCCCTAGTAATAGTAAAAAGCCATGCCAAACCACCACCTCTGGCATCAAGAACCTAGGCTATAACCCCCTAGTTGTGTCAAGAGTTGATTTTTCCCCCTCCATCAACTTTTTATGTTCTAAATTCTACCACAGATAGTTCAAGCCTTACCAATTGTAGTAGTTTTTGCACACAAGCTGCCCCAATTTTGGTAGTCTCAAAAACACCAATTGCATGCTTCCTTTAATCACTTTAGTTTTAAATACTTCACATAAAAGCTTCTAATAATTATTATGATTAAAAAAACTAATTATCGGGCTATAAAAGTCTTACCAACAATAAATAACATCATATGATCCATGGTAAAAAATGAACATGATAAATATGCCAAATCAAGCATAACACACCAAGATTCAATGAGAAACATTTGATAATATCAAAAATTATGCTTTAGTTAATAAAACTATATTTTACCTCTTATAAAAAGTTAATTAAATTCCCCTAAAATTAACATAGCAAAACTCATTGAGAAAGCCATAAAATCACAACAAAACTATATAAGAGTCATTTTAAAATGCAATTTAAACTTAAAGAGATTAAACTAAATAATAAGAGGAGATTATCATAGATTTATAGATCATATTATGATCTTAAAAAATAGCATAATATATTTTAAAAAAAATCTCCCAAACTAATACTTAACTTTATTTTGTTTAATTAAAAATACTAATGAGCTAAATCTAAGTGTTGTTTCAGCTTGTGGGAGCTTGAGAAAGGTGTAAAAATTGTGGAAATTGGTTGAATAATGGAACAAGATGATGCATAATTCTCTAGCAAGATGAGTAAGGTAGATATGAGTGGTCATTTTAGACACACAACTCACACCAATCACACACACACACAATATACTACGGAAGGCAATGATTTGTGCACTTTTATCATGGTTATTGTGGACACTTGTGGAATTTAATTCTACGTATACACATCAAAAAAGGATTAGGAAATTCTTTTAATGTTTTTTTGATAGGTGAATATTTTGTGGAATCATTTGATGTATCTTGACCTAAATTTTTCTATTTGTTATGATAATTTTTGGATCTAATTCATATGAACTTCTGTGTATATATATATAACATATATTGGGTCAAATAGATCATGGAAGAGTGCCATCATTAGAACTTCAACTTAATTTTTATTATTTATAAACTATTAGGGTTCTTTTATTAGATTTAGTTAGTTAATTGTTGTAATTGAAGGATTAGAGATCAGATGATGTTTGCAGTTTTGCAATATCCTACATTCGTTCTTTCATTTGTTTCGATTATTTTTTTGGTACCTATTATTGTGTTTATTGCGATTCTCATTATTCATTTATTTAATTGATTTTGTGATTGGGTATTTTTTAATTCAATATTTGTTATTTTTTATTTATTCTAATTAAATTTATAATGTTTATGTGTTTGGACACTATCCAAAGAAAGGATTCATCAAAATAATGAGTCACCATTGATATTGACACTTCTGAGATCGCCAAATGTTTGGGAGTTCCTCTATTCAATCCTTTTCCTTTTTCTTCTTAATGGATATCTCGTTTATACACATCTTCTATTTGTTTCCCGAGCCTCTATGCTATATTAGTATTGAGTAGGAGGATAATTGAATGTTACAAGATAATTAATCATGAGATGTGAATTGGACTTTATTGTTATGTGTATTTTTAGTTAGATCAATAAATTGAGTTTAATGATCACCAATCCAAGATTAGGACTTTATAATCTCGATTAATCACCTTGTTAATTTGAGTGTTAATTAGATGATAGGATAATATAGTTAATTTATAATTTTTAACATATGCATCCTCAAGTATCAAATAGGTTGGTTAATTTCAAAAAATGATATTAATTAAAACTTGTGTATTAATCATTAGAATTACATAATTCAAGCTAACAGTAATTATGGTTCTAGTTAGTTACTCCCTAATCTTTAACTCTGCCATTAATTAAATATAGAGTTTTTATCTTAAGTTATTAATTATTTATACAATAAATCATAAGTGGGTCTTGGTTTATGTGCATAAGGGGTTGCTAGGACGCAGACACGTGTGAGCTTGTATGGGTTAACATTATAAATACTACATAACCATTTTATCTGATGATTGATCGTTATCCCTATGCTGAATATGTCCTCTGACCTCTATTATCCTATTATTTTGTTAATTGATAGTTTCTATTCTTTTCATTATTAGTGATTAGTTTTCCTAATTTGATAAATGGGGGAATTTATATGATAATAGAAATCTGCAAATTAGATTACAATATTTGTGGGATCAACCCCTACTCACTCCTTACTATGTGTGTGTGTGTGTGTGTGTGTGTGTGTGTGTTTAGGGTTTAATTTGTCATATCTACAACATCATGCTATTTATGGCCAAGGAGGAAGAAATGAGGGATGAATGCTAGGTGTTATGGTGTGGTTGGTTAAGGTGGAATATGGTAATGGTGGATGGAAGATGTTCAACCAAAAACAAACCAAAGGGAGATGTACATGGGGGGAGGCTTATTTGGGGGAGGTCATGAGATCAATATAGTAAGGGGAATGGATGGAATGGCGTGGATGAGGTTGTGGATAAGTTTAAGTGAAATCAAGTGAGGTTAAGTGCGTGGATGAAAGGGTGAGTAGGTGAAATGAATCTAATAATTAGGAGAATATGAATCATGACTTGCATATGGTGAAGTCAAGTTTAGGAGGGATTGTGACATCTCTAGGCTTAGTTTAGAGGCATAGAACTAGGTCTTAAGGGGTATAGATGGTTGAGGTTGTATCTCAAAGGATAAGGATAATATTTAAGTATACAGGCTAAGTTTTAGTGACTTATTTTGTCCAAAAATAAAAAATTTATCTGGAAATAATAAAAATAAAGGTATATAATTTTTAATTTGATTTTAAATCTAGAACACTAAAATACAATAATATCCAAAAGTTTCATAAATTTATAATGAGTAAAAGAGCTAAATCAGGGCTTAAAAAACAATAAAAGATGAACTGGAATGTGAGTAATACTTTTTTTGTCATGATCTCCATTAATCATTTTGAACATAACTAGGAGATTGAAAAATAATAATTAATTCAAATATTAAATAATTAAAATTATTTATGAAAATTTGAATAGTTAGAAGTCTTACAAGAGTTAAAATTGTAAGAAAGATCAAGAAAGCAAGAATGAAACACTTTTAAAACGTGAATAGGGTTTCAAAAACCTTAATAAATGCAAAAAAAAATTGTAAAATGATAAATTTATTTTAAAACCATAAATATTTATAAAATAATTAGGGTTTTGGAGTTTTAGGTTTTTACGCAACATCTTTTAATTGACATGTTTGACTTACAATGTAATTTTGACCATGTTCTGGTGTGATTCATAAAAAGTGGTAAGTATGAAAGTTGTAGCTATTTTTCTTAGATTTCCATGGAAACTTGAATCACCTCAATCAAATCTTTTATGAAAAAATTATGCTTTAAATATTGAAGGTTGTTTTTATTATTTCATTTGAATATTTCAGTTTCCTTTTTTGCTTGTAAAGTTATCTAAAATGCCTCATGTTGGCTCATTTACACCATGATTGACCCCAAATGAATATCTATAGTCTAAGAGATGTTGAATTATAATTTTTTTAAGGAAATGTAATGCAAAGTGAGATAACTATCACCATAAACATAGGGTATAAAATGCACTTATCATATTGTAATATTGTGGTGTGTGCACTGGTGCATATATATGTATTAAAAGATGGGAAAACAATCTACACAATATGTGTAAGCATACATAATCATACCTAGAAATATAGAGTGAGTGAGTATTATCCCTTAGAGATTGGAGGAATACCACATTATAGTATCAGAAATACTACAAAGCAAGCACTTAGAAAAACAAAAATGGAATTGATCTATATTATGGATACAAATAGGAATTTCACAACTAAAATACCAATTGAATCAAACTCATGTATAAAGTCATGAGGTTCAAACAAGTATAAATGAAGATAACAATGGTTAGGAATATAAGGAGGGGTATCTTAAATCTCCATACACTACACCACACAACATACTATAGCATGAAAGGTAGCATAAGGTATTAATGATCTTCCATGCACTGGGTCTCACTCGGAGTAAAACATACTCTCAATTTGTTACCATCTCAGTACATGAACCACCAACAATTTCATGCAACAAGTTTCTATAATTAATGCATATACATAAACATGTCTTTATATTGATCTAGACAGCACTTTTATCTTTTCCATCAAACTTATACCTCTTGAGCTTCATTTGGTTGGGTAGGTGTAGTATGTGGCCAGCAAACAACACACATTAACATAATATGAACATCAAGGGTGAAATACCCATTAATTACATCAAGAATACTACATAATTCTAGGCGTTACAACACACGGATCAAACAAGTTCTTCCTATAAGAAAAAAAAAATAGATTTCACACTGATTTCCATGGTGCAAAAATAGAGTATAAGATTGAAGTGAAAAACAAAAGGAAATCGAGATATAGGGAAAGGTGTGTGCCCTTTTCTAACTTGATATTCTTCTATTTTCTTTCATTTAACAAGGTTTCTTCTCTGTTATATGTCATTTCTTTGTCCCTTTTCTTCTCATTTTTTTAGCCAAAATCTATAGCTCCTCTACACTTAATTTTTACCTTGATTCTTATAGGATAATGGAAGAGAATGAAGGGCACACGTGGCATTGGTGGAGGGCTATAAATATCTGGGACCATTAGACTCTAAGGGAATATTTTGTCATGTACAATGGCCATTACTCATAGAATCATATTGAATATGACAATTGTAGGTGGCTTCAAAATCCTACAGCATGGCTTGGACTATAGGGTGTCACTTAGTAGGATTGTATTGCCTTACACCGTGGTCCATCATGAATAATACCCTATAGAACAAGAGTTGAATTTCCCCTATGTAAAAGTTGTCAATTTTGAGTTACAAAATTTTGTGCTTTAGTTACTTAGGGGTAAGTTCCAAATTTTCTCACACACACAAGGTCTTATCCTACAATGTAAGAAAAATCGATAGCATACCATACCTTATTAACTATTAACTACAAATACCCATGTAAATTTCATCCAAAAAAGGGTCTAAAAGTGTACACTCATGGAGTGTTATCATATTGAAATATTTATATTTTGCTTTTAGACATGTATATTTCTCTTTACACTTATATTAGTTAAAGATGTATATTTATATCATAAAAAATGTGTATTATCATAAGATTGTATATTTTTGCATATACATGTGCATTTTTTATGCATCTAAAATATATCAATATAGATGTTTATTTATAAATAAAATTATAAGAATAATTTTGGTATAATCTTTTTAATAATCTAAGTTGAAGATAATTACATTTATAATTTTATAAAACTGACGACATCATCATGACATTATTTAGCAACATAATGATTCCTATTATTGGTACTAAGATGCAAATTACCCAATTTCATTCTCATTATCTTAAATCAAATATGATATATTAAATACTCTCTAATTCCCATCGCTAATCCTTTGAATGGTGGCAATGTATATTCCATGCTCCTTGCATACTTTCTATGTCAACAATGCACCATAGATTAACGAGCTTGTTCTCATTTTTTTTCCTATTAATAACCAATAAAGCAAAAATATTCATCAAACAAATCTCAACATCTAATGCTCTAATATTTAACTAAACTGATCAACATTTTTTTCATCTAACGATTCTCAATTTTGGGTAGATATAGCTATTAATTGAATGATGAGATGCCTAATCACTAATCAACTTTGTTCTATAACATAACATACGGTAATGAACCAAATTTTTTTCTAGTCTTGTTTTATAAGATGTGTATTTATGTATTCCAAGATGAGTGTTCTTATTTTAATATATATGTATTTTTATCCTATAAGTGTATAATATGTATTTTATTTACTAGAAATGTGTATTACTGTCATTAGAAGATGTGTACTTGTTCTAAGACTTATGTATTTGCCTTTACACTTATACAAATAAAGGTTGTATCCCTTATTTTAAAAGATGCATATTATGTTATGCAAAACTTGTATTATTATAAGATATGTATGTCTTCACATACACGTATGTTTCTCCTAAAAGATACATATTTTGTTATTGAAAATGTTTATTTTTATCCTAGAATATGTGTATTTTGTGTAACACCCCCAATTTTCATAATAATTTTTTTCTATTTTAAGAAAATAAGGAAGTAAAAATAAAAAGTAGGAAATATTACTATCACATTGAATATAAGAAGGGTGTGACCATCTGCCTAACACATTCTCGATGCAAGGCCAAAATGTTATCTAAAACCATGCATGAAAATTAGAGATAGTAGGAGAAAGAGAGAGAAAAACATAGAGATATACGATAGATGAAATGATAAGGTTACAAAACCTAAGCCAAGAGATTAGGTGATCAAAAGATAAAACACCCCAACATAATGGGAAAAGCTTAACTGAACCAATTGTCCTAACTCTCCGATATAATTCCACAAGTAATGGACATATAGAGGCCTACATCAAACTTGCAAAACATCACCTACTCCCTGGAACAAAAGTTGAATCAATATAGTAAACACACAAGGTAGCATCAATATGTTGAATTCCTGGTAAACAAGTTTATCCTATAACATAGAAATGGTTCGTGTTGTACATAGAAGCCATATTAATCATGACATAACGAACATGCTAAAATACATCATCATGGAATAATAACAATAAACACACAATGATTTTATATGTGATAATATAATTAGGTCTTATTATTATTATTATTATTATTATTATTATTATTATTATTATTATTATTATTATATGACCACATAACCCAATTATTAAGATATTCAAATGACACACCTAAACCTCCACCACAAAATGGGTCATGGTATTTAAACAAGGATACATAAGTTCCTAATATGAGCATACCCTCAGTCAACCATAACCCGATAAAGCACTAATCACAATATGAGTGTTTTTAAGCAAGCACACCAAACACAAACATGGCCATACCCTCAGTAGACCTCAATCCGATGAAGCACCTATAACACCTCCAAAATTTACTACTAAAAATATTTATTTTTAGAAGTAAAATGCAGAAGCTAAGATAGTAAAGTGTAGGGTGTTATTGCCACACTTGGTACCAGACAGGTTACCTCTACCGTTATGTTACAAGTGCTAAGGCTAAAAAAAAGTATTTTACTTAATTTAAGAACACAATTGTAAATCAGAGTAATAAAAGAGTTAAAGAAATTAAATAATATTTTAATTAAAACCCATTATTAGTGGTTACAAAAAATGCCAATGAAAGGAAATACATAAGGGATATATGAAACATAAAAACTTCTAGTTCAAAATCACTGGACAAAAACCTAGATAACCCTACTATCTCAACCCAAAAGGTAGTCTTGAATAGAGCTTAGGAGCTAACGTGTAAAGGCCACTGCCTATTAAATAAGCAAGGGCCTAAGAAAGAAACCCTTCATTATAACGGTACTAAGTAACCCATTATACAAGACTAATATGCAAGGTTCGCATGGAACGCATAAAATGCATCACAACAATACATGAACATTTAATTATGCATATATAAATTGAAATGACATAATATTCATATAACCACACAACGTCATGACCATATACTACCAATGTTTGTTCATCTGGAAATAACCAAAACTCACTAATAGAGCATCCAAGAGATGTTCTTTGTAGAATAATTAGAAAGCTACATCATTCTCAAGTTATATCCATAGTCACAATTCTCATTATCAAACCCACCACTTCTCTAGGTAGTCCCATCAACACAACCAATACACACACATCATCACAGGGAGGAGCCAAGGATGTTACCGGACCACAGGTAGGCACAAAGACTACTACCAAACCACAGGTAGGTAAAAAGGCTGCTATCAATCCATGGATAGGCACAAAGACTGCTACCAAAGCAACCCAATAATCATTTTTGTTCAAATATCAAGTAGTTCCATTTTTATTTACTCAAAGGGAGATCATATGAACCCAAAGACACTAAGGTACCTTGGTCATACTAGTGCAAAAGGAGAGCATAGTATCCTACCGACTATCACAGGGACGCAAAGGTATCCTATTTGCACTAGTACACGAAGGTATACAGTACCTTACCGACAAAGATACCTAAACCATAAGTATACATACCCCTTACTTAGGTACGTAAAGCTAAATAAAGTAAGATATAGGGTCTAGCTGGGACACTAAGACACACCAACAAAATCCATAAAAAAATCATGGGCTAAACCACGCCTTTAGGGTAGCAACCCCTAAAAAGCTACCATTTTCAATCTCAAGGTCTTTCACTTTAGGTATTGGTATTTTATAAGGGTGACCATGAAAACATATATTAATCACATAAATCCAAATCTTCATACTTACCATTCCATTTCATTTCCAAAAATTATGAGATAACCATAATTAAGATCATTATCAATGTCAACATCAGAAATCTACTAAAGCCATTCTAGGTTGAATTACTCACACTTAGGCACTTTAGGTTAAAAATAATCAAAATACCCCTATTCTCATACTGAACAACGGATAACACATATCATGCATGTGTATTAGATTAATCATCATTGTACACTCAAAATTACCAAAATACCCTTATTCCATATAATATTGATAATCATGCTGAAACATGTGTTTCTAAAATAGCAAACCCCTATTCTTATACTTAACATCAAATAGTACTTATCATGCATGTTTATTAGAATAATCATCATAATACACTCAAAATTACCAAAATACCCTTATACCATATAACATTGATAATCATGTTGAAATATGTGTTTCTAAAACAACAAACCCCTATTCTCATACTTAACATTAAAAAGTACTTACCATGCATGTTTATTAGAATAATCATCGTAGTACACACAACATTACCAAAATACCTCTAGACCATATAATATTCATAAGCATGCTGAAATATATGTTTCTGAGACAGCAAAACCCTATTCTCGTACTTAACATCAAATATAAGGATGGCAATTTTCTCCGCCGGTTACAGGGCCCATCGGGGATTCCCCATTTGGGTTCGGGTTGAGGTTCGGGGAGAGAATTCGGGGATTAGGTTTAGGGATTCTTAACGGGGTTTTTTTTGGGGACTGGTTTGGGGTCCCCATCCCTAAACCCACCCCAAATAATTTGTTTATATTTCTTATATAATTATATATATATATATATATATATATTTATAGAATATAAATTAAAAGTATAATATAAAAAAGGTTTGAGGATTAGGGATCGAGTATAAAGTCAGGTTTCGAGGATTGGATCAGTTTTTAAGGTCGGAGAATAAATCAGGGATGGCAAATAGATCTAGGATCGAGTCGGGTATGGGGATTTGATACCTATGGGGATTGGGTCAGGGAATCCCCGATATAAAAAAAATCAGGGATCGGGTCGAGTTCAGGATTATTTTTCTTAACGGGTTCGGGGATGGGGATGGGGTGCCCATCCCCGACCCACCCTGTTGCCATCCCTAATCAAATAGTACTTATCATGCATGTTTATTAGAATAATCATCATAGTACACTCAAAATTATCAAAATACCCCTAGACCATATAATATTGATAATCATGCTTAAACATGTGTTTCTAAGACAACCCTATTCTCATACTTAACATTAAATAGTACTTATTGTGCATGTTTATTAAGATAATCATCTACTCAAAATTAATAAAATACCCCTAGATCATATAATATTGATAATCATGTTGAAGCATGTGTTTCTAAGACAATAAACCCCTACCACCAGTCTTAGCAATTTTTATAATACATTAGGCATCCTAGTTAAGGTTTAATATCACGATATACTTAAATGACCAAATTGCCCTTAGGGCACATGATATTAATAATTTGTTACAAGTGTTTCTACACATACTTAACCTAACATCTTCACATGTACATATCATCCAACATCACTTCCCACCATTAGTCCCATGTTAATCACACTTTTGTACACATGATAAGTTACATATGATAACATGCCTTCTATTTTGATTTTTCATGATAATTATTATAATCACATAATTTTTTGTAACAAATAATGTCTAACACAAATTACATGCCAAAAACCTAATGTGCTATTATATGATATCCAAATATTTTAGTGGAGTATAAAGGTTACAGGATTTGTAGCAAAATTAAACTTTAACAGTAACCTCCCAAATATTACTAGGCTAAAAATAATATCACAAATACCATATTAATATTTGATCAATGAAATAATATTTTTTATTAAAAATATTTATGAAATATAAATTTACCAAACTACCCTCATATATTAAACATTACCAAATCAATTTTAAAAACCAAAACATAACTCACCTTACATATGCAGCATGAGCCATACACACAAGGGAGGGGGAAATGGCTTAGTTGGTAAGTGATCGGAGGTGGTGGTGTTGATTCGGCCATTAGGTGCAAGAGGTGGGGGTGGAGATGGTAGTGGTTGGATAGTGTGGTATAGGAGGGTCGAAGGCAGCAACAATGATGGTGTAGGCTACAAGAAGGGGTGGTGCAAAGAAGGGAAATGAGAAGAAGAGGAGGAGGAGGTGGGAGGTGGTGATGGGGTGGTTGTAGGATGATGGTGTAGGAAGGTGGTGGTTGATGCTAGAGGTAAGTAGACTGGAGGAGTTGTGGTGGCAGAGGAAATGGAGGGGGATGAGGCGGGCGAGAGGAGGTGGTGGAGGTAGGGTGGTGTGTCAAGGGAAGGAGATGGATACAAGGTTGTAGGAAGGTGGTCAATGGCATTGAGGTAGCAATTTTGGTCGTGAAGGGAGGCTGCAAGGTGGAGGTGGTGGCAACTTCAAGCGGAGGGGTGGAAACAGAAAAAGTTATCGTTACCCTAGGTGATAAGGGGTAGGGATGGCAAGAAGAGCCGTATGGGAGGAAAGAAAGGGAAAATAGGGTGATATAGGAGGAGGAAGAATGAGGGAATGAGAGAAAAGGGTGGTGGCCAATGGTGGAGGCTAGGTTGATGGTGGGGGTGATGGTTGTTGTTGTAGGTGATGGTGAGGGAAAATAGAGGTAGGGAAGAAGAATAAAGAAGGAAATGAGGTCGAGGAAGAAAAGAAGTAGGGCATGAAGGAGAAGAGAAAAAGGGAAGAAGGAGGAGGAAGGGGGATCTTAGGTGTACGGAAGGTAGGGGAGAGTTGCAAAGAGATGGGTAGGTAGGACGGGGGTGTAGAAGGAGTCAATGACTAGCAAGTAGGGGTGTTGTAGGGCTAGCTAGTGCAGGCAGGGGAGGGTGTTGCAGGGGCTAAAAGGGAAAGAAAGGAGCACTAGGAGGGAGGTGGTGTAGGTATGGTTTTCCCAAGAATGAAAAGAGGACGACACAAGGGTGTAGGCATGTTGTGTGCTAGGGGAAGAAGGTAATGGCACGTTTGGGTAGGGGCACAGATGAGGGAAGGAGGAGAAGAAAGGAGATTGGGCTGGGCTACGTGGGAAGAAGAAGAAGAAAGAAATAAAGAAATGAAGGGGTTGGTATGTGTAGGAATAAAAAGAGAGGGGGAAATGGTATGGCTTGAGAAGAGAGAAAAGAAAGGAGAAGAAAAAGAAAAGGGAAAAGGAAGAAAAAAGGAAAAAGGAAAATAAAAAGAAAATATATTTAGGATTAGAATTAAAAATTAGATTAAATTTAAGTTATTAGGATAATATTATATTAATTTATCCAATAACTAGGGTATAAAATTAAGAAAAATAATTTTGGTAAAATTATGGGTTTAGGGTTTATTTAAATCAAAAGAGTAAGATAAAGTAATTATATTAATTTATTAAATAATTTATCAAGATTTGTAAGTCAAAGGTTGATAAAAATAATGAAATCAATATTTAAAGATATTTCTTTTTGGATAAAAAGCTGAATGTTCGAATTTAGGGTTATAAAAATTTGGGGTATTACAGCACTGATCTCAATATAGGTGTGTGTAGGCAATAATACTAAATGCGAGCATGGGCATACCCTCCATCAACCACAACCTGATGAAAGCATCGATCCTTATATGGGTGTTCATAGGCAAAAAACACCAAATGCAACATGGATGTTGCAGAATTAGCATGGATTTAGAGAGATCCAAACAAAATCAAAATTAGCAAGATTATGCATAGTTGAGAATTCAACTACAAAACAGAGCAATTGAGTACTAATGCTCTTATATAATTACAGGATGAATAAACTAATCAATCAATCAACTAAACAAATATACAATTCTCTTAGAATGGAGAATTCTATGGAGAAGAAGAAGAAGAAGAAGAAGTTGGGGCACACAACTATCTACTGATAGGGTTTCAACATATCTCCTTTTATAGAAGAAAAAACCCTATGAGGCAACATGCTATGAGGAAAAACATGGTCCATGTTTAGGAAACACAGGACCCCAATGTTTATTTTCTTAATCTCGACATTTGCCCAAAATACATCAAAGGTTTCTCTCAAAAGCATAGACAGTGTTTATTAACGCGGTACCCCCCGTGTTTCTGTCATAAACCTCCATACTCTACTAAACTTCTACAACACCTGCATGAACCAACATAATGTTATGATGCACTCAAATTCCTAGTCAAAAATCACAATTCTACACCTTAAGACAGTATTTGTGATCTATGACATATAAAGACCTCTACAAAAAACCCTAGCCCAACAAAGGGCCTTATGTCCTATGAATGCCAATCAAGTCTGAGAAACACTCAAACTTACCCACGATTAGTGGATTCATTAGCATATCAACTAGATTATACAAAATACTCACTACCTCCAACACAACTTTACCTGTAGCAATGGTACACTAGATAAAGTGATACCTGATGTCAATGTGCTTCGTTCGACGATGAAAAAATTCTAATTCTTTACTAAATAGATAGCACTCTAGCTATCACCGCAAACAATAGGAGCACCATAACCAAACCCCAACTCTCGTACTAAACTACCAAGCCACAAGGCTTCCTAAAAAGCTTATGTCATAGCTATATACTCTACCTCAATAGTAGACAAGTTCATCAACTTTTGTAGGAAAGACCTTCAGCTAAGAGCTAAACTACCAAGATAGAAAACATATCCACTAGCAGATCTTCATTTATCAAGGTTTTTATCATAATCAAAGTCCACAAGACCAACCAGCGAATCAATTGATCTCCCATACTCAATACAAGCTAATGGCATTCCCTTTAAGAACCTAAGAATCCACTTCACTACTTGTTAGTGAGCCTTTCCCAGATTCGCCATATATCAACTCACAACACTAACAGCTTGAGCAATATTAGGCTAGGTACACACCATAGCATAAATGATACAACCAACAACATTCAAACATGGAATATTCGCCTTTAACTCCTCTTCCTGTTTGGATTTGGGACAATCCAAAGCAGACAATAGGAAGTGAGTACCCAATGGAGTGCTCACCATCTTGGCATCTATCATATGAAATCTCTCTAGCACCTTATTCACATAGGACTCTTGAGACAAGTATAAAAGCTTTTGCTCATGGTTTCTAATGATCTCCATGCCAAGAATCCTCTTCACAACTCCAAGATCCTTCATCTCAAACTCACTCTTTAGCTTTGTCTTTACCTTATTAACATCAAACATATATTTTTCTGCAACATGCATATCATCCCCATATAGCAAAAGATACACAAAATAGCCACCCTCCATCTCCTTCAAGTACACACATCCATCATACTCACTCTTGGAGAAACCATGCTCAGGCATATTCAAATAAAATTATTTATACCACTTTCTAGGAGACTGCTTCAAACCCTACATTGACCTCTTCAACAAGCACACATGATCACGCATCCCGTCAACCACAAAATCATCAGACTATCACATGTAATTCTCCTCCTCAAGCTCACCATGAAAAAATGTAGTTTTAACATCCAACTACTCTAACTCAAAATCATGCATAGCTATAAGCACAAGTAAGGTACGAATAAAAGTATATCTAACCACATGAAAAAAAATACCTCATTATAGTACATGCCTGGAATCTGATTGAATCCACATGTAACTAAATGAGCCTTTTACCTTGGTCTCTCGACCTCTAGAGCTCCCTGTTTAAACTTGTACACCCACTTGCAATAAATAATATTTTTCTTTCTTAGTGCCTCTATAAGTTCCCATGTCTGATTCTTCAACAAGGACTCCATCTCTTCCTCTATAGCAGCACACCACTTAGTATAATCGGTACTCTCAATAACCTCTAGAAATGATGCTAGATCATGCACATCAACAATAGTCTCTACACTAGAAAAATCATAGCCAATCAATTCTTCGTAACCATACCTGACTAGAGGCTTAACAATCCTCTAAGCTCTGCCTAAAGCAACACCCATTTGCTCTACCTATTGCTTGGATCCACCTACTTCAAGAATAGTGGGTATATCAAAAGGGTCTATGCCATACAAATCAACCTCAACCTCCACCTAGCCCGATGCACTATCCTACTCCACCTTCCTAGTGACACCATCAATAGACTCAATCTTCTAGAGGAATACAGACTCATTAAAGGTAACATCCTTGTTGGTCAAGAACTTAGATGCAGCTAGGTCCTATAACCTGTACCCCTTCACTCTAGATGTAAAGCCAAGAAAGATAAACTTCTTGGCTCTAGCCTTAAGTTTACCATCATTCACATAAGCATAAGCATGTTAACTAAAGACATGCAAATCAAAGTAATTAGTTGTCTTACCAAACCACAAATCCTTAGGTGTCTTCAACTCTATGGACTGATTTAGTGAATTGTTCACCAGGTATTTGTAACACTCCAAAATTTAACTACTAAAAAATTTTGTTTTATAGTACAAGCTTATAACCAAATTATTGGGTGTTACGGTCGTAATTATTGTAAGTCTGGTTTACTATGCCATCCTCACATCAATCACAAGGTTAGAACCATCAAAAGTAAACATAAAGTAACTCAAAATGGGAAAAACTTTATAATGTAAATATGAGTTTAGAGATTGACTCTGGGATATAATAATAGAATATAAGCAAAGGGATACCACAGATTAAAGAGTCCAAAAGTTATATGGGTAAAAACGTCATTCACATAACATAACTCTTTGCCTAAACACCTAGTATAGGAAAATTCACTCCTCTCCATACAATGAATTGAAGGTATCAAAATCTTCTAATTGCTCCTCAATGACCTACATAAAAGCATCAAGGTCCTCTGTTTGTGGGAATAAGCAATACCCATGAAAAGGATAGTCAATAAGCTACGTACTAAGTAAGGTAATAATACTATCGAGTTAAGGATACAATTAAATACAAATTTTCATAGAAAAAGATAGTTACACCTACAAATTACATAAAGTCTCATAGGGTAAATACTAATCCAGGCATCTTTATTAGATATAACTGTTTTTATTCTTTTATTTATGTTGAGTTTATGGATCCCACTATTCTTAAATTAGTGGAATATTTTGAAGAACCTCTCGGGACAACACATCTGAACCACTATTATCATCCACTAGAACGGATCAAACACTTATCAGGGTAGAATGCTCCTAAACTACCATTTTTAAACTAATGGAATGGTCTGAAGCATCTCTAAGAGACAACATACCTGAGCCTCTATTATCAACCAGTGGAATGGATTTAAAACCTTGGTCCTTACAAAAATCAAAACCCCTAAACTAAGATAAGTATCCTTACTTACTCATGTTCTATCATATAATATCAATTGCAAATCATAGCATTAATAATCATATATTAATTCACATAATAACCATAACATGGTACAACACAAAATCATGCAAAACACTTAAAAATCAAAAGCCCTAGACCAAGATAAGTATCCTTACAAAAATGGATCCGGTCTCTAAGTACTCAAATCCTATTTTGCCTCTTCCGCGACCACGGGGAAATCACCTAAGAAAATTATAATAAAATACCATTAGAATTAAATCACATAAGTAAGGAAATGTTTAAGGAAATGGAAGGGCAAAATAAGGAAGGAAACTAAACCAAGAAGGGTATTGTTTGGGAAAAACTTACATAACCAAGCAAAGGGGGAAATGGCGAGCTGTTATGGGAATGGAGGATGAGCAACGACGCAACCTATCATTGCTAGAGGAGGTGAAATGGGAGTGGAGGCCAATCAAGGGGTTATTGTTTGATGGTGGGAATCAAAGGGGGTGGTGTGGTAAGGTTAGAGGTGCCAAAGGATGGATGGAGTTGTGGCTGCCAAAAGGTGGAAGGGAGGTTGCAATTATGGCTACCGAAGGGGAGGGGTTTGCTTCAATCAATGTTACCTAAGTGTGGTGCTAGGTTGTGGTGAGAGTTTCTAGGCCAAGGAGAAGGGAAAGGGAAGAAGGTGGTTGTGGTGGAGGCTAACGAAGAGGAAGGGAGGGTTTCGACTATTTTGGCTTATGGTTGTTAAGGATGGCTGAAGGTGGTGAGGGATAAATGATAAAGGCTGTCGGTGGTGGTGTGGTTGCTTCGGTTTGGCTTGTCGATGGTGGACTTTTAGGCTATTTTTATAGCAAAGAGGTGGTGAAGGAAGTCAAATGGTGGTGCTCGGGTTGCAAAAAAAAGGGTAGAAGAGAGGTGGTAGGGGCATTTACTGATGGTCTAGTATGTATATATATATATATATATACCTATGCACTTGTAGAGAAGGGAGAGATGTGCAAGGAAATATTTGAACCCCAACCCTTATGCTTAGAAGGTGGGAGTTTATGGAAGTAGAGAATGGTTTGGTAAGTGGTATAGAGTGATGAGTGTGTAGGCATTATCTGTGGACAATGTTTCACGTAGGGAGAAAGGGAAAAATGAGAAGGAGAGGGAGGATTGGCTGAGAGGAAAAGGAGAGAAAATGGAAAAGAGGGAAAAGAATTTAGATTAATATTTTTAGTTTTTGATTACAACAAGGTCAATATAATTTAGGTTAGGATAATAAGATAGATTAATTATCGATAACTTGGGATTAGGTTAAATTCTAGGGTTAGAGAGTTAGGATAAGGTGGAAATATTTATTTCCCGAGATTAGGACTAGGTTACGATATTAATTACTCAAGATCAGGTTTAACTAAAACTCAGGGTATTATAACTAGAGGTGCCAATTGGGTCGGGCGAGTCGGGTTCGGGTCGGGTCATATCGGGTTGGGTCGCTAACGGGTCAGGTCATTTGACTTTTGCAAGTCGGGTGCGGGTCGGGTCGGGTCATGTCAGGTCATTCAATTTGTCGAGTCGGGTCAATTTGTCGGGTCAGGTCATTTCAGTTGCGGGTCATTTTGGGTCAATTTGTTGGGTCGAGTCGGTTTCGGTCGGGTCATTTCGGATCTGGGTCATTTCGGGTTAATTTGTTGGATCAGGTCAGGTCCAGCCATTCGGGTTAAGAAAACTCGGATTCGGATAATTTTGGGTTAACTTGACTGGTAGGGTCGGGTTGGTTTTGGGTCATTTTCTAGTTCACATGAGTAGGTGGCTTTGGCCCGTTCAGGTCATTTCATGTAATATGACCGGTTAGTTATGTCCGAGTTGTTTTGAGTGAAGTTGATGGGTGGAGTCATTTCATACAATTTGACGGGTTGGATTCAATTAGTTACGGGTTAACTTAATGGGTCGAGTCAGGTCGAGTTTTGACGGGTTTACTCATATTCGAGTCCAAGTAATTATCATTTCATAAATCATAAATATTAGAGACAAACAATCATAACATTAATATTACAGATAAAATAATTAAAAATATTAAATACACTTTATTTTCACAAATAAATAGTAAAGATATTTATAAAATTTAATAATAAAAAATATTGCGCTTTGAATCAAACAAAGATATTTATCATTGATTATAATTTATTTGATAATTTAAAATATTTGATTACTTAAAAAAAAGATAATTGTATAAAATAAAGGTGAGCATAACAAGAATATGCAATGTATAATTATCATTTATTACATTGTAAATATTAGATACAATACAATCATAAGATCACTAGTAAAAATAAATAAAATAAGAATATTATTTGTGATTTATGTATACAAAGGTAAATAATTTATAAAATGAAGGTGAGTATAATAATACTATAAAATATATAATTATCATTTATTATATTGTATACATTAGATACAATCATAAGATTACTCGTAAAGATAAATGAAATAAGAATATTATATGTATTTTATTTATACAAAGGTAAATAATAAAGATATTTAAAAGTTTTAAGAATATTATATTTGAATGCTTTAAATATTTATAAATTTTACAAGTAAAAATATTATATGTTTATCATATATTATATTTAATTGATTACTTAAAATATTTGATTACTTAAGAAAATATAATTTTATAAAATAAAGGTGAGCATAACAAGAATATACAATATATAATGACCATTTATTATATTGTAGATATTAGATACAATACAATCATAGGATCACTAGTAAAGATAAATGAAATAAGAATATTATATGTGTATTATTTTTACAAAGGTAAATAATAAAGATATTCATAAGTTTTAATAGTATTATATTTGATTGCTTTAAACATTTATAAATTTTACAAGTAAAAATATTAGATGTTTAACATATATTATATTTAATTGATTACTTAAAATATTTGATTACTTAAGAAAAGATAATTTGATTAAATAAAGGTGAGCATAACAAGAATATAGAATATATAATGATCATTTATTATATTGTATATATTAGAAACAATCATAACATTAATAGTAAAGATAAATGAAATAAGAATATTATAGGTGTTTTATTTATACAAAGGTAAATAAAACAATATATATATTTTTAAGTTTTAATAGCATTATATTTGATTACTTTAAATATTTAGAAATTTTACAAGTAAAAATATTATATGTTTATTATATATTATATTTATTTAATTACTTAAAATATTTAAAAGTTTCTTCTCTTTTTTTCTTTTTTATGAAAGATATTTTTCTTTTATTTTTATATCATTTATTCTATCTTTTTTCATATTCATCTCTACATAATTTATCTTATTAATTTCTCTAGTTGTATTTATTTTATTAACGTTATTATATTTATATTTTTATTGTAATATTTTTATTAATTATATTATATTTGTATTTTTATATTTTTATTAATTATTATTACTATTATAGTAAAAAAAAACTATAATAAGTTATTTTAAACATAATTTAAATTAAACAATAATTTTATTTATTTTCATAAATTATTAATTATTATATATAAATTGATATAAATTAAAAATTAAATAATGTAAAATATAAATAATTAAGATTATAATTAATAAAAATAATTGGATATTGTAAATTTAAAATTGATGAGCGTAGAATACTAAATTATATTTAAAGTAAATTAATAATATTAAAAGAAAAAATATAACTAAAACTTTAAATTTAGGGTTGTAACGTGAGATATTCTTGATACGGGGTATAGTTATTATTTGTTGGATTTTGTGGGTGATAAGTGATAACTGATAAAGGACATTATTATGCTCTTTTATTAAGAGTTTCTTCAAATAGGTGGATTAGTGGATGTAATAAAACACTTTTTAAAAATTATTTTACAGGCTTACAACTAGATGTTTGCCTTTTTATTTTGGTTTTGTATTTATTAATAATATATCTTATTAGGATATCATTAATAAATAAGAATATCTAGGGTAAAATTATGAAAAATAAGTACAATTTATAAAATGCTATATTTTTAAAAGCTTTAAATGAATAATAAAATATGGGTAATTTATTATTATTATTATTATATATTTTAATGTCTAATCAGGTTAATATTGGGTCAGATCAGGTGATTGTCGGGTTGGGTCAACGTTGGGTCAGGTCGAAGCGGGTCGGGTTAATACCAGATCGGGTCACTATCGGGTCAGGTCAATGACGGGGTCATAGGTTGGGATCGGGTCGGGTCGGGTTGCTAAATTTTTTGGGTCTTATCGGGTCAGATTTCGCTCGGGTCGGGTTGGGCGGGTCGGGTCAACTTTTGCCAGCTCTAATTATAACATGCTAATATGTGAACCACCTTAGCCCAAAACTCTCTGCCTAGCCCTCCCTATGATAACATGCATTGAGCCTTCTCTAATAGGGTTATGTTCATTCGCTCAGTAACCCCATTCTGCTATAGTCTTCCAACACAGGTGTGGTATCTTACTATCCCATGGTCTTGGCAGAAATTAGTGAGACTTTACTCAACAAACTCAAGACCATTATCTGTCGTAAGACACTTAACCTGCTTCCCGATCTACTTCTCTATCAAGGTCTTCCAGCATTTAAAAATACCAAACACATCATTCTTATGCTTTAAGAAATAAACCTATACCTTTCTAAAGATGTCATAAATGAATGTGAGCAAGTATCATAAACCTCATGTGGAAACCACTTTCGTTGGACTCCACAGATGTGAATGGATATACTTAAGAGACCTTCTTGTACTATGCTTAGCTGTTGAAAAGCTAACCCTATTATGCTTGCCAAACACATAGTACTTATAGAAGTTCATAGTATCTGTACTACTTCCATCCAACAACCCCCTCTTAGAGGGCCTAGTCAGACCCTTAACACTCATGTATCCTAGTCTTATGTGTCAAAGTCTTGTACACATCCGAGTTAGACAACCTCGATGATGTCACAAGAGCTATCCCTACAACAATGGAATCCACCAACTCATATAGTTTCCAGACCTGCTTTCCCTTCATCATCACCAAAGCCCTTTTTATAACTATCAAGGTATCATCCTCAATAATACACTGATACCCATTACAATCCAAGGAACTCAAAGAGATGAGGTTTTTGTTCATCTCTGAGACATGCCTCACATTGGACAGTGTCTTAAACAATCCGTCATGAATATTGACACTCACCATCCTAATCCCAGCAACTTTACAAGCATCATTAATGCCCATCAAGATAACTCCACCCTAAGTCACCTCGAATGTCTGAATCCAACTTCATTTAGGACATACATGGTAAGAGAACCCTAAATCTAAGATCCATCTATCACTAATCTTGTTCTATCTATTAGTGGTTGACAACACATCTCCATCACTATCACCTTGGGAAACTACAGCATCATCCTTTGTACTCGATGACTCACTAGATATAGCACCGGGCTTCCTGTTAGGATAAAACTTTCTAACATGCTTCTTCTTGTGACACCCATAGCATGTCACGTCCTTCTTCTAACTCTTTGACTTATATATAGACTTTTTATGGTCACCAAAACCCTACTTCTGTGTCCTTCCCCTAGCTACCAATTAATCACTATGTGAGTCCCCATAAGTACCATTACTAGTCAACCGACTATCAATCAACTCCCGTTGTAGCAGGGTGGATTTCACATCCTCAAGGACTGACTCATCCATCCCATACAAAATAGTCTCATGAAAATGTTTAAAAGTTGTACGCAAAGAACATCACAACATAATATCCAAATCTTCATCATCTAATTTAACATCTATATTATGCAAATCCAAAACTATAGTGTCAAATTCATCAAGTAACTTTTTAAAGATTGACCATCACCTAATTTTAACTCATGAAGTCAACTTTACAATAGTAGCTGATTGACTCAAGCTTCAACCACAAGGTAGCCATTGTTCATTATTTTGCCACTTCCTACAATAACTCATTTAACAAATACAATTGTATGGTAGAAAGAGCCTTCAGATCTAATTCTTCAAATTTCTCATCCTTCATCTATTATATCTTCTTTGAATAACCAGACAAAGTTTTTTTCCAATCCATTCTAAATTAGAATTGCTCACATCTTCAATTTCCTTAATCCGAAATTGATGGATTGATTAAACTTCTCAATATCAAATCTTTTACCCATCCCGATAACTCAATCTCTTCAACAATGCACCTCTAATACCAAATTGTTGTAGAATTCACATGGTTTAGAGAGATCCAAACCAAGTCAGAATTAATAAGACTATACACAATTGAGAATTCAACCAAAAAACATAACAATTGAAGAAAACATAGAGATATTTATTCATTCTCTCGTGTAATTACAGGATGATTAAACTAATCAATCAATCAATTACGTAAATCTACACTTATCTTTGAATGGAGAATTCTATAGAGAAGAAGAAGAAGAAGTTGAGATGCACGACTGTCTACGGCTAAGGTTTCAACATTTCTCCTTTTATAGAAGAAAAAATGCCATACGAGGCAAAACAATGTGTTTTGAAAATAAGGAAAAAGCATAGTCCATGTTTAGGAAACACGAGACCCCCATGTTTATTTCCCTCCTCTCAACTTTTACCTAAAACACATCAAAGATTTCTCTTAGAAACACAGGTCGTGTTTATTAATATGGTACCCCGTGTTTCTCACATAGACCTCCATATTACACTAAACTTCTTCAACAACTACACGAACTAACACAATGTTATGATGTGCTTAAATACTTAGTCAAAACTCACAATGGACATACCCTCCATCGACTGCAACCCAATGGAACATTAATCCTAATATAGGTGTTTGTAATTGATAACATTAAATATAATGAAGTATGCATATCCTAAGTATCCATGCCTTCCAATGTGGCTATTACACTAAATGTAAGGGATAAACCCACCAACCATGGCATACCCGCTATAAGCTACAACCTTGTAGAGCTCTGACACCATGGCAGTTTGTCATAGTTTTATTCCTAATCCCATATATAAGCCACAACCTCGAAGTAACGAAAAAGGTACTGAGTGAAAAGGAGACAAAATTCCATCAACCATGGTATACCCTTTACAAGTTGCAACCTTGTAGAACACTGCTACTATAATGATCTACCAAAGTATTATTCCTAATCCCACATACATGCCCCAACCCAATATGATGGAGAAGGTATTGAGTGAAAATAAAGTAAATTCCACAAGGTATTAATCCTACTAAAAGTAAATTTCACAAGGTATTAATCCTACTAACTCCCATTTAACAATCAAGAGTTTGAGAATAAGGCTTGAACAAAATCTTATTTCCATTATATAATTAGTTAGTGATGTCACAATTAACAACAAAATTCCATAAACAATCCAATTCGCATTTTTGATGTTGATACCAAACATATCCCAAGGCCGCAAGCCAACCAAATAACTATTTTATATATCTTAAATTCATTTATTATAGGACAAGGTCACCATTAACCATTCACTTTTATCCAATTACTTGAGGTAAGGATCACAACAAACGTCCATGAAATGAGGTAAATAAAGCATCACAAAATCCTTAAGGCATCATTAAGAAGAAATAACAAAGCAATGAATCATGGGTGGACCAATAGATCAATCCCTAGAACCTGTCAGCTAGTATTGATATGCAAGACCTCACAAATAAATATTACACAAAAACTAGTCACTTGGTTGATCCAATCATTCGACTATTCTTAAGTCAATGGAATTGATTAGTCTAGTTCATGTATTTAGGCCAAAACAAAACAACCTTGGATACAAAAATAAATAGTCGATGGGTGTAGCAATCTGATCAACCAATATAGGTAAAGCAACTCAACCCACACATAACCAAACTTCACATACTTAAATACCAAGAATTACCTTCTCAACATGAATAGGTTAAAACCACAAATAACAAGAGAAGTTCGTACGAAACATTGAAATTTATGATTAGATAAAATTGTAACACCCCAAAATTTACTATATATTTTTTTTAAAATAAAACCTCTAAATTTAAAAATCGTAAATTCCGGGGATGCTACCACCACACTTAGTACCAGACCGGTTCACTCCTAACGTTCCGGTACCAAGTGTAAAGGCTAAGAAAAGATTTTCATCTACTCATATTAATACATGATCCAAAGTTTAGAAGTACAAAAATCAGAGTACGCATGAGTTATTACACAATCCGAAATACGAGAGAAAGTTCTTTAAAATGGAAATATGACTACAATCATTAAAATTGTTTCTAAAATTCAAACATAGCTAAAGAGAAAAAAGGGATAACAATCTCATCAAGGAAAAATAGGCCACGCCACTCCAAAGACTTGATCCAGCCCAATTCAACACCCGCCCCTACCTGACATCCCATGGACATCAATAGCATCAAAGAACATATCCCCTACCTACAACACGTCAGACGGGCCTTCGACTCATAGGAATGAGCAACACCCATAAAAAGGGTGATCAGTACACTACATACTGAGTAAGGTAACCGAGCCCTAAGGCCAACACACAAGTACACTAAATTATGTAGGATAATATACAACTTATGAGCATTCAAGCCAGCACATATAATACATAAAGTCATGTAGGATAAAATACAGCTTATGAAAATTCAAGCCCATGCATAAAGGCTCAATTAGTCCAGATTAGTAAATTATAATCTCTTTTCGATATTCATTTCACACCATTCTCGTTATTAAACTATGCAAGTACAGGAACCTCCACTATTTTAGCCGGTGGCTCGGTCACTTATAGGGCATCATGCCTTAACCACTATTATAACCGGTGGATCAATCCCGCATAGGGTAAAAACCTTAACCACTATTTCTTACCGGTGGATCGTTTTAGTTCTTGCTCGCATGGTGTTCCACTGTAAGTAATTAGTATCTTTTAAGTGTTTTAGCAAAACTCTAGTCTGTGTTTATTGAGCTCGGGATCCCCCACTATTATAGCCAGTGAATCAGTCACTTATAGGGCATCCTGCCTTAACCACTATTATAACCAATGGATCAATCACGCATAGGGTAAAAATGTAACACTCCCAAAATCCACTACTGAAAAATTTCATTTAATTAAAAGAAAATTAGCGGAAGTAATTCATAAACGTGAACTTTGGGGATATTACTGTCACACTTAGTACTAGACCGGTTCACTCCTACCGTTCCAGTACCAAGTGCTAAGGCTAAAAGAGAAAATTACAACTTACAAGAAACTCAAACTAATGATTAAATCAGAGTAGCGCATTAAAACATTTTATGAGAGTATAATACACCACTGGTGGTTACAAATCAACAAATACGTTGAAACCATAAATTTTAAAGGTGAAAGAGTACAACCCTAAGGTTTATCGGATAGTACCTTACACTCTATCCTGAGAGCTCACTTGAATAGCACCTGAGAACGACCTGCAAGGGACACTGCCCATTGAATAGGCAGGGGCCCCAAGAATGGAACCCTTCAGTACTACAGTATTGAGTAACCCTTTAAATCACACTTAACAACAGGCCGCAATGCAACACATAATACTACATACATACTTAATGAAAGGTAAATACTAAATGTCCACGTTTATACAACCACATACTTAACAAATCAATCAGATATTAATAGGCCATAGAGAACAATCGATACTTCTGGGCCTTAAGCCCTTAGTCCATCATTATCAATCATATCGGATTATAATTATTCATGTGAGTGTGGGAACCCCATTATTATTCGTCGATGGACCGGTCATGCCCCGACTCACATAGTATTCCACTATAAGTTATTAGTATTTTTCCATAATTTATTCACAGCCAAATCAAATTTATTGAGTTCGAGACCCCCACCATTCTAGTCGATGGATCGGAATATAAATATACATCATCCAGGGTAAAACATCTTGGGCCACCATTATATTCAGTGGATCGGTACTCATGAACATCATCCGGGGTAAAACATCCTGAGCCACCATTATATTCGGTGGATCGGTACTCATAAACATCATCTAGGGCAAAACATCATGGGCCACAATTATATCCGATGGATTGGTACTCATAAACATAATTCAACTGGGCCTGGCTCATTAATCTTTCACTTTAATGATTAGTATTTTCCTCTTTTTAATCAGCACATCAATTCCATTTATTTAGCTCGATAGGGAGATCAAGATCCCGGGACACAAAGGTACACCAGTCACATTAGTGCATAAAAGCTACTCGGTACCCTTCAACTATCAACCCAGAGACGCAAAGGTACCTTGGTCATACTAGTGCATAACGCTGACTCAGTACCCTACCAACAAGAACACCTAATCCATAAGTATGCATACCCCATAACTAGGTCTGTAGAGCTAGATAGAGTAGATATAGGGCCTGGGTGGGGCACAAAGTCACACCAGCAAATACCAGAATAATCGTGGGCTAAACCACGTCTTTGGGGTAGTGACCCCTAAAGAGCCACCATTCCCGATCTCAAGGTCTTTCACGTTAAATATTAGTGTCTTAATTAAGGTGATCACAAAATCACAATAATCAGATAATTATTCACTTTTAATCGTTCGGATATCATCGGATATTGCTTATTTAAATGGTTGTCCAAGGTAACATAGAAGAATCATTAAGGCCATCCTAATCTCATCTAATTGCGAATTAGAATTCGTTCTCGTGATACTTACTAATCATCAAATACTCTTACCTCGCTAATCAACATTATTTGTGTCATATTACGAAATTCCATAATCACAACGACATATTTGATACAAATTACTCATTTACCGCTTACTTATATAATTACTAAGTCATCCCTTCCTTACTTGACAAATTACTTTATTACCCTCCTTGTTTCATAATTACCAAGTTACCCCTTACTTATATAATTGCTAAGTCATCCCTTCCTTACTTGACAAATTACCTTATTACCCTCATTGTTTCATAATTACTAAGTTACCCCGTATTCGATTTAGGTTACCAAGTTATCTCCCATACTTATTAGGTCACTAATCCCCCTTCATAATTATTACACTTAATATATTTTCCATTTGGTTGGTTAGATTATCACTTTGCCCTTTTTCCTTTATTATAATTAATAAATTGTCCTTGAGTTGGTCAAATTACTAAATTACCCTTCTCTGTTATCCTAATTACCAAATTACCCCTTTAGTCGGTTAAATTACCAAATTGCCCTTCTTTGTGATCATAATTACCAAACTACCCTTCTCCATTATCAAAATTACCAAATTGCCCTTTAGTTGGTTAAATTACCGAATTACCCTTTTATGTGACCATAATTACCAAACTACCCTTATTCATTATCAAAATTACCAAATTACCCTTTAGTTATTTAAATTACCAAATTGCCCTTCACATTTATCATATTTACCATTTTATCCTTCTCCATTATTAAATTATCATTTTACCCTTTTCTTCTATTAAATTATTATTTTACCCTTCTCAAATATTATAGTTACCAAGTTACTCCTTTCTAATTTCTACTTTACCCCTTTTATTTATAAAATTACCATTTTACCCCTTTACTTTCAAATTTACCATTTTACCCCTTAACTTCAACAAATTGCTATTTTGCCCTTGTATTACAAAATTACCATTTTACCCTTTAATCACAAAAATACCATTTTGCCCCCTTTAATTACGAAATTAACATTTTACCCCCTTACTTCCAAAATTACCAATTTCCCCCTTTTATTTGTAATTTACCACTTTACCCCTTTCTACTTCCAAAATTACCATTTTATCCATTAATTCCAAAATTACCCTTTTTACGCTTTAATTACAAAATTATCACTTTTCCCTTGCCTCCAAAATTACCATACTACCCTTTTAAATTAAAAGTTACCATTTTTCCCCTTAGTACACCACTTGTATTAAAACATTATTATTACTACATAAAATATTAATATTAACACCTCACCCACAACTCCTATAATTAATATAACATTATTAGAACCCATATACATATTAGGCCATATACTTGTACAAGATACATTATTAAAATCCCCTGAGGCTCACAAAATATTAATCATGCATTAAGATCCCAATAGCATAATACAACATGGATAATACTTAACATTTTCATCAACCACCAAACTCTTACCTTAAATAATATTTTCATACATAGCATATAAACCATCATTCTTTCTTTTTATCAATCAACACAAGAGACCATATGTATCATATTAAACATCATATATCAATAATAATAATAATATATTAAAATCCTAATGTGCTAACATACGTTAATCCATGTGTTTAAGTGGGATTTAACGATTACCTCGATTCCCGCAAAAACAAACCTTACCGGTATTCTGGTTTAAGGTTCAAGCTTTGATTATCAAAACCAATACCTAAAAATAATATCAAGATTTAGTACATTAGAAATAATAAAAATCAAAGTATAAGGCTTTATAACACTTAATTAATCAAATAATTAAATGAAATTATTATTATACCTTTAAAAATTATTACCCAATTGGGTTGTGATGGTTCGAGGGTGACATAGAGGGTGGCAGGGGGTGGTGCAGGTGGTGGTTAAGGCGGCGAAATAGGGCGGCGAAGTAAAAACAGGATGAGTGATGGGAGGAGAAGAAAGGGAGAAAAGAAGGTTGGGGGAGCATGGAAAGCTCCACAAGAAATGCCAGAATGAGGGAGGGGAAAAAGAAGAAAAGGAAGAGGAAGAGAGAGGAGGGGATAGGGAGCTCGAGGGGTGGCAGTAGGTGGTAGGGAAATGGGAGTTGCAGGGAGAGGGAGGAGGATATGGTAATGGCAGGGAGAGGGAGAGGGAGAGATGGTGGGGCCGATATGGCAAGAAACGACGAGAGGGAGAGATAGGGAGATAGGGGGAGGTCAACGGGGAGAGGGGTTGCAGGTTGGGCGGAGAAAATGGTGGAGGATGGTTGGGATTCTCGCCGAGGAAAGAGGAAGAAGAAGAAAGAAAGAAGAAAGGGGAGGCTGGGTAACGACGGGCAGCCAAAGGAAAAGGAAACGGGTCGGCCTGGTCGGGGAGAAAGAAAGAAAAGAAAGAGGGAGGCGGCCGGCTCACGCGAGAGAAGGCAGGGGGAGGAGGAAGAATAGGCCAGCGGCCTAGTGCAGGAGGGGAGGGCATGGTAGGCTGAGCCAGCTGGCGGCCCAAAGAAAGGAAAAGGAAAAAGAAAGAAAAGGGAAAAAGAAAGAAAAAGGAAAAAAAAGGAAAATGGGATTAAATAAAATAGTTTAATTTATAAAATAATAAAATACAATATTTTTGGGTAATAAATTTATTTAATAATTTAATTTAATATAATTGAAATATAAGGGTTTTAAAAAGGATAATTTTAGTAAAATAATGGTTTGAAAGTTATTTAAATAATAAGGGTATGATAAAATAACAAAATACTCATTTTAATTTATTAAATATTTATACCCAATTTTATTTACTCAAAAATACATAAAATAATTAAAATAAATAGATTTAAAGGCTAAATTATCCCAAATAAAATTTATTTATTAAAATATAGGCTTTTAAAAATTCGAGGGATTACAAAAAACCCTAACCACTATTCCTAATCGGTGGATCGGCTGGACCCGACTCAATAATCATTCACTTTAAATGATTAATGTCTTAAGTATTTTATTTAAAAGCTTTCACCCAGACATGCATGCCTGACTTCTACTATTCTTATCCTCCAAAAGTCTCATCCCATATTATGAGACTCCAATACCCCATTTTCCACAACCATAGATTCTATATTCATTATCATACTTTATTCACCAAGTACACACTTGTTACCACCAAACCCTAGTTAGCCATATTAAACCCTAGTTAATCACACCAAACCCTAGTTATTCACTCCCAACCCTAGCCAACCACCATAAACCCATAGTTAACCCTACCAACCCTAGTTAACCACAACAGACCATAGCTAACCATAACAAACCCTAACTCAGTCTCCTCCATACCCTCATAATACCCTAAGTACTATTTTCCACCCAAAGTGTTCAAAACCCCCAAACGACACTTCTAATACCTTCCTTACACCCCTTATCAACTTTCCATACGTAAATCTTTCTATTATGCAACTTTATATCCCCCGGGCAAACGTGCAAACTTTTTTATGCAAAATCTTAAGCTCACATGTGAAACCCTAAAGTCCCATGCAAACCCTAAATTCCCATGCAACCCTAAATTCCACCATTCATCTTTAAATTCCACCATGCATGTTCATATAACACACAAGTCAACCCCACATTAGTCCACTCCCTATCATGATATTATACAACCTATCATGCATATCTTATGGGCCACACCATATCACAATAAAAACACAACTCATACACATATTACACATACCATAATTTATTACATGAACTTACCTCAACTCCATATCATGCTGCATAAATGACAGTTATACAAATACACATAAAATACATTATAGGTCATATCACATGGCATGCATGGTATATAAAACACATAATACACAAACGGCCTTAGTTACCCCTTACCTAGAACGTCACCAGTCTTGGAGCACGCTCTTACGCCTCTTTAGGGCTTTGACTGGTCTCACCTAAATGAGGAAAAACTAGAATTAGGTTCCCTCTTACCAAAAAAAATACTATTATTTACTAACTTATTCTAATACTAAGTTTTTAATAAAATAATACTATACTAATAATAAATATACGAAATAATACTAAAAATACTAATAATAATATTAATATGATTCAAAATGAATGGTGAGATAAGGGCTTCAACCTTTCACCAAAATAATGCTAACAATATCATTAGGACATTATTAATAAAAATAGTAATAATAATAATAGTAATAAAATAATAATCAGAATTATAAAATAATAATAATAGTAGTAGTAGTAGTAGTAGTAGTAGTAGTAGTAGTAGTAGTAGTAGTAGTAGTAGTAGTAGTAGTAGTAGTAGTAGTAGTAGTAGTAGTAGTAGTAGTAGTAATAGTAATAGTAGTAGTAGTAGTAGTAGTAGTAGTAGTTGTTGTTGTTGTTGTAGTAATAGTAGTAGTAGTAATAATAATAATGAAATGACTTAAGCCAAAAGTAATATAAGGTAGGGTTTTTGACCCTACCCTAAGATAGTAAAAGTACCATTAGTAATAATAATAATAATAATATGCATAATAGTAATAATGCATGTTGTTTATAATAGTAGTAATAATAAGAATAATAATGATGATGATGATGATGATGATGATGATAATAAAAGTAGTAGTAATTGCATTATATAATAAAGTAGGGCTTCGGCCTCCTAAATAATTAATATTAATAGTAATAATAATAATAAAACTTATAATAATATTAATAATATGAAATTAATACTCTAAATAACATGAATATTGAACCTAATAATAATAATAATAATAATAATCGAATATTAGTTAAAATTAAAATAAAATAAAACAAGCTTAAATAAATAGGGGAGAAGGGCTGAGAGGGTTTAGGGTTCCACCTTAGGCTGGTGGAGATGGGCGACACCGGCGGTGGTGCACGACGGCGGCTGCGGTGGCCGAAAAAAGGGAAAGAAAAGGAAAGAGTTGAGATTTGATAAGAAGAGATGGAGAATAAGGGTGGTGGTTGAGGTGTTGGTGGTAGTCTAGACTAAAGGGAGGAAAGTGAGAGGGTGGTGTAGCAAATGGCGGCGGCGCACGGCTGCAGTGGTGGCAGCCAAAATGAAGAGAAGAAGAAAAGGAGAGGAGAAGAAGGAGAAAGGGGAAAATAAGGGTAGGGCGAGGTGGAGGAGGGTTGGTAGTTGTTTTTGGGTGGTGTAGAAGGCAATGATAGAGGCGGATGTGGTGGTGGACAGTGGTGCGAAGGGCAGCAAGTGTAAAAATTTGGCTGGTTGGGCAAGGAACTTTGCATGGCTGTGGTGGCTTGTGTAGAAAGAATCGAGGAGAAAGGGTGGCGTAGTTAGTTAAAGGGCGGTGCAGGGAAGACTTAGGTCGGTAGAGTAGGCAGCGTAGTTGGCTGAAAGTGGAGGAAAAGGTGTCTGAAGTTGCGGTGGTGCGTAGGGGTAAATTCTTAGGGTTTCGGGAAAAAGTCTCGAGATCAACCAAATAAGGGGTATTTATAGAGTTTGGAGGAGAGGGTAGGGTTCTAAGGGTCGGCAGGAGGGTAATGCAGGTAGGGTCAGGGTAGCCGACGGCACCAATTGGCCAGTACCAATTCATATCATGGCAGCTTCTTCACGTAGGAAAAGGAGGATTTTGTGTAGAAGAAAAGGAAGGTGGGTTAGGTCATGTTGATTGGTGATTCGAGAGGAGGATAAAGAGGGGAGAAACGGTCTGTCACGACAAGCGTAGCCGGTGGCTCCATTTTCGAGTTGGCTGAGTTACAAGTTGATGGGGAGGAGGAGGAAGGAAGAAGAAGGGGGTGGACCGGCCGGCTGGGGAAAAAGAAAGAAAAGAAAAGAAAAGAGAAGAGAAGGGAGAATCAAACCGGGCCGGCGTCGGTTATAAACTTTGTAAATGGAACGCAACGTTCCGGGGAGAGTGGGAAGAAGGAGCGTCGTTTTGCTCCTAGGCCACGTCAAAGGGACGGGCGCGATGGAAATGGGTCGTAATAGGCCCAACCGGAAAAAGGAAGGAGAGAAAAGGGAAGAAAAGAAAGAAAAAGAAAAGAAAAAGGAAGAAAGAAAAAGAAAGAGGAAAAAGGGGAAAAGAAAAATAGGTAGGTTGGGGTTAATTAAATTAATTAGAATATTTTAGGTATTTAAAATAAAAATATTTTAAATAAAATAATATTAAATTTCCTTTTTAGGCTAATTTAGGATTTTTAAAAGAATTTTTCCTAAACTCCTTTTTAATTAGCAAAATATCCAAATTTTTCCTTATAAAATTATTTATAAATTTCCTCTTAATTTGCTCTAAATAATATCTTCCTATTCCAATAAAAATAATTAATTTAATTAATTTTCCTAATAAATCCTTTTAACTACAATTCTCAAAACTAATATTTTTAGGGCATTTTAATAATAAAAGCCATAAATCTTACTGATCATATTAAACATCAAAATTAATACTACAAATCATCACATAGATAAGGTAATATATAAATCATGTTATTGCTAACCTTCAAGAGAATCCACCATTTTCTCAAGGACTAATAATAAGGAGAAAATTCAACAATAAGCACAATTAGTCAACTAGAAGAATTCAATAGTCAACCAATTGATGACCCTAGAAAACACCCAAAAACATGTTGTATTAGTCGACCAAACTAGTAGTTTTATCTCTCAATCAATCAAACAAGATAGATCATAAATATAGTGTACCCAAATACTGTTTGAGAGGCCTCATCCACCAAATAGCAGGTACCATCATTTGATGGGTCACAACAGTCGATTGGTAATAAAATAGAGAACACATCATAAATTTTCACTAACCAACCCATTGACTAAAGACCCAAATCATCCCATCGATATGGCCATCCAATCGATGGTCACCTAGCTTGATGAGCACATGAATAAGTGCATAAATAAATTTAAATAACCACAACTCCTTGTAACACCCCAAAATTTACTACTGAAAAATTTTATTTTACAGTAGAAGCATAAAATTAAATAACCAGGTGTTACTGCCGTAATTGACATAAGCTTGGCTTATCGGCCCATCCTTATGTCAGTCACAAGGTAAAACAATTTAAAATGCTCAACTAGAAAAAAAAAAGTCAAAATGAGAGGAGTTTCATAAACTTAAATACGATTTTGGAGATTAAACCTGAATACAATAATCCAAAATACAAACAAAAGGGTTACTATGGGTATAAGAGTCCTAAAAGGATATATCGGTAAAACCAACATCCAGATAACATAACTCTATGCCTAAAAGCCCTAACACATTAAATCACTCTAGCCCATATAAAGAATCATAATCTATTAAATCATCTACTTGAGCCTCATCAACCTATACATAAACATACACGTCATCTACTCGTGGGAATGAGTAACACCTATGAAAAGGATGATCAATATGCTACGTACTAACTAAGGTAACAATATAGCCGAAACAAGGAAAACATGTAATTACATACATTCACAGCGGAAAGCAGCAAACATGCAATATACAATAATCAATACAAGGAAATTACTGATTTTGGATTCGTACCCTTAGAATATAACATGATCCATTCTTTTATTTACATTGAGTTTGGGGACCCACTATTCTCTACCAGTGAAACGGTTATTAAAATTATACAACCCTAGAGTAGAATGTTTCTGACCACTATTCTTTACATGTGGAATGATTATCAATATATAAAATCCAAGGGTAGAACGCTCTCGGCCATTATTCTTGTCTGGTAGATTGGATAGGTACAACCGGTCCTGAGTCACGTAGTCTTTCACTTTAAATGATTAGTATCTTATCCATGATTATGATTGTTCTCAGAATTTATTTTAGATTGAGTTCAGGGACCCTACTATTCTTAACCGGTGGAATGGTTATCAAAATTATACAACCCCATGATAGAATACTCCTGACCACTAGTATCTATCGATGGAACAATTATCAATATATAAAACCCCAAGGCAGAATGCTTTCGACCACTATTCTCGTCCGGTGGAACGGATAGGTATAACGGGTCCTGACTCATGTGATATTTCACTTTAAATGATTAGTATTTTATTCATAAATGGTTTGATAAGTACAACACATAATTAAGGCAAGCAAGACATCAACATACAAATATCAAGGCCATCTTCAAAAGTTACTATTCATCAAGCTCCCCAAATCCTAATTTCATAGGCAAGTCATAACTCTTCCCATAAGACTCATATAATTACCCAAATTTTATATACATACTTTAAATACCAATGTTAACAATATATCCAAAATTCATGGTCTAACTCTAACATTTACACATGTAGTAATAATAATAATAATAATAATAATAATAATAATAATAATACTATTTTAAGGTTAATATTCCCTAATTAGGCGATTATCTCATTTTGAGAAATCCAAGACATTCAATAATCACTCCAAACACTTCTCATGATTTTATTATCATACTTTAATTCACCTAAAAAGTTATAATACCAAAATTTCCATATTAACCCATATTAATCAAAATGCCCTTAAGGATAACCGATAGCCCTTATTTTACAAAAATCTTATATCTTCCATAATCATTATTTTCTAATCCTCCATTTATCATCATACCTCTTACATATACTTATTTCCCATCTATCATAATTTATTTGGCCTATATTACTCTTCTACAAAATACTACTAATTAGCATAACAACCTTATATCAACACATCTTTCACCACTCTTATTCTCTTTCTATCATATAATCTATATTATCATAACACAACATTAACAGCATACATTTAACAATATAATAACAATAACATGCTAAAAAATATAGCCATTCTGGCATTCAACACAAAAGGCCTAAACATCGACTAGTATCTTTACCAACAAGGACATCGGGCTCTAAGCACATAAATCTTAAACCGCCTCCTCCGAGATCACCAGAATATCACCTACAAAAATAAGATAATATACGATTAAGATCGAATATTAAAATCAAGGGAAAAGTTAAGGTGAATGAGGGTAAAATGGAAATAATCGGAGTTAAAGGGAAGCTTGAGTTGCATGGAAGTGTTGTATAAGGTATGGTGGTGCTATAGTAGAGTTATGGTAGTGTTTGGGTGAGGTTTGGGTGTGCAAAAAAGGGCGCATGGCTGAGAAAGGGGGTTGTACGTGCATGCAGTAGGCATTGTATGCTCAGATCAAGAGTTAGGAACCTACACGGGAAAGCTATGAGAAGGAGGTACGGGTGTGCATAGGCATGAAAGAACAGGGACACATGAGTATGCAACAGGCAATGTGTTGCCTATACGAGCATGCATGGGTGAACTATTCGAGCATGCACACGTGTGAGATGTTGGTGCATGGCTGTGAGAGCGATCGTGTGCGAGTCGTGCACCTCATGAAATGCAGCTGCCAACAAGGAAAGAAGAGAAGAAGGCTATGGTGGTGGGTGGCGATAGTGAGGGGGAATGATTGGGTGGTTGAGGTGGTTGATCCACCAAGCACAAAAAGGTGCTTGGTGGATATGGTGGTGAGTGGTGATGGAGGTGGTGGTTTGGTCATTGAAATAGAAGTAAGAGGAGGAGGAGGAGGAGGAGGAGGAGAAGGATAAGGAGAAAAAGGAGGAGGAGGAGAAGTAAGAGAAGAAGGAGGAAAAGGATAAGCAAGAGAAGAAGGAGGAAAAGGATAAGGAGGAGGAGGAGGAGAAGAAGAAGGAGGAGGAGGAGGAGGAGGAAAAGGATGATGAGGAGTAGGAGGAGGAGGAGGAGAATGAGGAGAAGCAGAAGGAGAATGAGAAGTAGGAGAAGAATTACAAGAAGAAGCAGGAGGCAAAGGAGAAGTAGGAGAATAAGTAGGAGGAGAAGAAGGAGGAGGAAGGAGGAGGAGTAGAAGGAGACGAAGAAGAAGAAGTAGGAAGAGAAGGGGAGGAGGGGGAGGAGAAGTAGGAGGAAAAAGAAGGAGAAGAAGCATAAGCAAAAGAAGAATAAGAAAGAGGAGGAGGAATAGGAGAAGGAGAAGGAGGAGAAGAAGTAGGAGAAGACGGAGGAGAAGAAGTAGAAGCATGAGGAGAAGGGGAGGAGGGGGAGGAGAAGTAGGAGGAAAAAGAAGGAGAAGAAGCATAAGCAAAAGAAGAATAAGAAGGAGGAGGAGGAATAGGAGAAGTAGTAGGAGAAGGAGAAGGAGGAGAAGAAGTAGGAGAAGACGGAGGAGAAGAAGTAGAAGCAGGAGAAGGAGAAGAAGTAGAAGCAGGAGAAGGAGAAGGAGAAGAAGAAGAAGAAGAAGAAGTAGGAGCAGAAGGGGAGGAGGGGGAGGAGAAGTAGGAGGAAAAAGAAGGAGAAGAAGCATAAGCAAAAGAAGAATAAGAAGGAGGAGGAGGAATAGGAGAAGTAGTAGGAGAAGGAGAAGGAGGAGAAGAAGTAGGAGAAGAAGGAGGAGAAGAAGTAGAAGCAGGAGAAAGAGAAGTAGTAGTAGCAGTAGTAGAAACAGGAGAAGGAGAAGAAGGAGGAGGAGGAGGAGAAGAATAAGCATAAGGAGAAGAAGGAGAAGAAGGAGAAGGAAAAGATGTAGAAGGAGAAGAAGAAGTAGGAGAAAGAAGCAAAAGGAGAAGAAGAAGAAGAAGAAGAAGAAGGGGAAGAAGTAGTAGAAGGAGATGAAGAAGAAGAAATTTTGGGGCATTACATCACTACCCCCTTAAAGAAAAAAACTTCGTCCCCGAAGCTTATGCCTTACTACTAGGGATACACAAGAGGGATCTTAGGGTACTCGGGGTAACTACCCTTTAAGGGTAAACTTATTTGACCAAAAGGTGGCCAAGGAAACAAAAAACACATTCATCTAGTGGTCCAAAAATAGTTAAGAGGGAATTGGTGGTATACTCGAAGAAGACACATCATGATCAATCACTTGCTCATTTTCTCCAGTTGGAGTGGTTAAACATGTTGCTCTGAGCATCATATTCTTCTAAATCAATTGTTGTTGGGACCTATGAATTTTGTCACAAGGTGCACGGTAGCACTCGAAGCTCCTATGCCTAAGCTGACTGAAGTTAAGGCATTGAACCAGCTTCCCCATGCAATCCTTGCCTGGGTGATCTCTTCTGCAACGGCGACAATGGTAGTGCCAAATTGGTCTCTTGCTAGCCTTGCCATGAGAAGTACTCTGACTCTTCTGATGTTGAACCCTGGCTTGAGGCTGATGCCAAACCCACGAAGCCTTGATATTGGGATGCTAACTCTTTCCTCTAAACTCTAGCTCTTTGTTCTTCCTTTTTCCCAGGATGGAAATATGCTCCTGGACCAAGGCATCAGCAACATACGCCCGCTCATATAGCATAGTCAAGTCATGGGAAATGGCCTCACCCATCATGCTTCAGATGTTGAAGTGGAGTCCTTGCTCGAATTGGAAGACCATTGTAGCCTTGCTAGCTGCTATGTCGAGGGCGAACCTCGGCAACTCAGTGAATCGTGCGTAGTATTCCTAGACCAACAAACTTCCTTATATCAGCTCCATGAATTCCTTGAGCTTGGCCCTCTTGAGACTTTCAATGTAGAAGCTCATGCGAAGCGTGGTCTTGAAGTCTTCCTAAGACATTGATTGTCCTCTTCGAATGCAAAAGTCTACCCACCAAGTGTCGGCTAGTCCTCGGAGGAAGTATGTTGTGATGCTCGTCCTTCACTTCTCAAGGTAGTTGATCACCTCAAATGTTCTATTGAAATCCCATATTCAGCCTTCTAGGACAAAAGGTTTTTCTTTCCCATCGTAGGTTAGAGGCCGATGACGTGAGACTCTATTGAGCCAATCCTCTCTGATACCCAGTTGAGGATGATATGAAGGAAGAGCAAGTTGAGGCTGAGACACAAGGGGACACTGAGCTAACCCCATGAGTGTCTAGAATGCTCTCTCCAAATTATCAACACATCCATCTAGGGCCATATTAAGTTAGCTGCAAAACAAAAGCGAATTAGGAAATGTGTTATTTTTCAAGCTAGATGACCTATGCCAAGGGTCACTTAATCTACCCATACCCAAACTTGCAAGACTAATCAAGGTTTGTAAACACAAAGCAAAAGGAAGGAAAATTTCCTTTTTAGTTAAAATGTTTTGGATTGTGAGATCTGAATTCTTAAGTGAAACCCTATTCTCAGCAACCAAAACTCAGATATCCGATTGTGGTATCTACTTAACACCATTTAAAACTCGAAAAGTTTTGCAAAATACTCTGATACTATTAATTCAAAACATTTAAAACTAAAAAGGATTTTTGAAAACGCTCTCATACCAACTTGTAACACTTCTAAAATTCACTACTAAAAAATTTCATTTTATTAAAATTGAGTGAAAGAAAATATAATAAATTTTGAGGATGCTACCGCCACACTAAGTACCAAACCGGTTTCCTTCCACCGTCCCAGTACCAAGTACTAAGGCTTAAAAGGAAAGGATATATTCTACACAAATCTAATATTACAATTAAGTCAGAGTAGCGTATTAAAGACATTACAAAAGATAAAACCCACTATTAGTGGTTACAGGAATAAAATCATTAACACAAGAAAATATGTAAGTTTAAAGGATAAACTCAAACATTTCCTGGACAGTCCTTATGCTCTTAACCTGAAAAGAACTTGAATAGCACCTGCGGGCTAACTAGTAAGGGACATTACCCATTGCATAAGCAGGAACCCACAAAAGGAACCCTTCATTACTACAATATTGAATAACCCTTTATACATAACTAAAAGGTAGTGACAGCATGCAACACATTATTCAAACGTCAGAACAATAACATACACAATGCATGGAAATAAACACAACAAACATTGGATGGACTCGTACAGCAAGAATCATATATCATAACGTTTGTTTACTTAGTATTTCCAGTGCTTACCAAGAGAGCACCCAAGCAAAGCTCTTTGTAGTACAGTTGCAAGTGTCTAACAACACATTCCATCAATACAAACCATCACTCAACCTAAGATAGGCACCAAGGCCACAATTATACCAACAACCGATCATGATGGTAAATTTAACATTATCTGGACTTAAGCAATTAATTGAATATTATTTTGAATAATCTCTCAAATTATATCCACATGAGTAAGAAAACCCCATTATTATGGTCGGTAGATATTAAATACTACTCCAAGGCAGAACCTACCTGGCCACTATTATTTACTGGTGGATCGGTCTTCAAAGCAAAATGCTCCTAGCTACTATTATTGTCGGTGGATTAGTCTGGCCCTGACTCACGTAGTGTTCCACTCTAAATGATTAGTGTCTTTCCCATGATTTTTTATCATCCAAGGTTTGATTTATTGAGCTCGATATCCCCCACTATTATAGTCGGTGGATCAAAAATACAACTCTAGGGTAGAATGCATTTGGCCACTATTATTTGTCCATGGAACAGTCTCCAAGGTAAAAATTCTCATGGCCACTATTATCGCTAGTGGATCGGTCTGGGCCCTACTCAACAATCTTCTACTTTAAATAATTAGTATATTTCCATCTAATTAATACATCAATTCCATTTAGTTAACTCGAGGGGGGAGATCACAAACCCAGAGACACAAAGGTACACTGGTCATACTGGCACATACAAGTAGCATGGTACCTTCCAACTATCAACCCAGGGACCAAAGGTACCCTGGTTGCACTGGTGCATGAGGAAACACAGTACCCTACCGACAAAGACACCTAATTCATAAGTATGCATATCCCCTAAGTAGGTTCGTAGAGCTAAATAGAGTAAGATGTAGGGCCTAGTTGGGGAACTAAAGCACACCAACAAAATCCAAAACAATCGTGGGTTAAACCAAATCATTAGGGTAGAAACCCCTAAAGAGCCACCATTCCCGATCTTGAGGTATTCCACTTTAATTATTAGTGTCTTAATTAAGGTGACCATGAGAAATACATCGATCACAAACTTATTCATTTTCATTTCTTTTTATTATTATTAAGTGCTCTTTATTAGTATTATTGTCCATGTTAACTTAAATAATCCACTAAGGCCAACCTAGGTTCCATTTTTTTCAGTAAGTAATTAATTTTATTACCAAAATGAGCAATATGTACATCACTATATTTATATGCAAGATACCAAACAAAACATAACACCTAATCAAGTCAAAAAGATATCCATACTCCTAACTGTGAGCTTGTGACTCATATTTGGTGTGTGGAATAGCTTGGATTGGTGTGTGAAGTGTTTTGGAGGAATTTGGAGTAGAACTGTGAGTTGTTCTAGAAATATGTGAATATTTTACCTTGAATAAATTAGAATTTTGAAATATGCTAAACATGAACATTTTATATCTTTCTGTTATCTTTCCAACGCCTTAAGAATCAGTGCGATCGGAGGTCATATGAAGAAGTTATAGCTGAAATACTAAATATTGTCAAAGCTAGAAAAAAACACGGGGGGCCCATGTTTGTGAAACACGATCCGTGTTTTTTGGTTTTTTTGCTCCGCCTTGGGTTTTGCTAATGACAGTTTCATATAGTATAAATACCATGCGATTAGAACCCTAATCAAAAAGCGAATGCCGTCTTCTTCTCCTATTGATTTATCTTGTAATTCCTTGATGAATTGAGTGATTTATGTGAGAACTTCTTTGATTCTTTGCAATCACAATTACTTCACATCAATAAGATCATCTATTTCCCCAATTTGTGTTCTTGAGTGTTCTTCTCTTCTCAATTCTTGTGTCTTCTAATTGATTCTAATTAGATCTTATTTTTCTGAATTGATATCGATCCACAACAAATTGGTATCAAAGCGTAGGGTTTGTATTCGGGATGTCTACAAGATTTGATATAGAGAAGTTTGATCGGTCTGTGAACTTCAGCTTATGGAAGTTAAAGATGAAGGCGATCCTAATTCAAAATGGATTGGAAAAGGCATTACTCGGGAAATCAAAGAAGCCTGATTCAATGACAGATGAGAGATTCAATGGAGATATATCTGGTGAATCATCTAGCACAAAGGATGATGCTGTTATAGCTCAATATAATAGTGATGGTGATGTGTTGACTGTCACTAATAATCAGACCAAGATTATGGACAGGTGGATCTTGGACTCTAGATGCTCTTACCATATTTGTCCCAACAGGAACTGGTTCCAAACTTACGAGACAACTCGAGGTGGAGTAGTTCTAATGGGTAATGATGTTGCATGAAAATTTACTAGGATTGGGGCAGTGAAGGTGAAGATGCATGATGGTGTGGTCAGAATACTCTCTAATGTTCGACATGTCCCTGAGATGACCAACAACTTGATTTCATTGAGTTCTTTGGATTGTAATGAATATCGTTGTGTGATCGAGAATGGCACAATGCAGATTACTAGAGGGGATCTTGTTGTAATCAAAGGCAAGAGGATAGGGACACTGTATGAGATTGTTGCTTCCACTGTTGAGGGAGCAGCTGTGGTAACATCATCGAGTATGTTTGACTCGGATGTTACTAGACTTTGGCATATGTGACTTGGACACATGAGTGTCAAAGGCTTGACTAAACTCTCTAAAAGAGGGTTATTGGATGGGAAGAGTATAGGTACTATGGATTTCTGTGAGCACTGTGTGTTTGGCAAGCAGAAGCAGGTTAGTTTTTCAAAGGCTACATATAGTACAAAGGGGCCTCTGGATTATGTTCACTCTGATTTGTGGGGCCCTGCAAGGGTGGTTTCCAAGGGTGGTTCACGATACCTATTGACATTTATTGATGACTTCTCTAGGAAGGTATGGATTTATTTTATTAGAAGACTTTAATAGAGAAGCAGACTGGGAGACAAGTGAGGTGTCTCAGGATAGATAATGGCCTTGATTTTATGGAGCGTAGTTTCACTGAGTATTGTGAGGAACATGGTATTTCTAGGCATCACACCTATGTTGGAAGACCACAGCAGAATGGGTTTGCTGAGAGGATGAATAGGACCCTATTAGAGAAGGCTCGATGTATGTTGTCACAAGCTGGATTAGGCAAGGAATTTTGGGCTGAGGCAGTTCACATGGCGGCATTCCTAGTGAATAGGTCACCCAATCATTCCATTAATTTGAAGACACCTGAGTAGGTATGGTCTGGCAAACCAGTTGATTATTCTGATTTGCATGTTTTTGGATGTCCTGCCTATGCTTATGTGAATGATGGGAAGCTTGAGCCTAGAGACAAGAAGTGCATCTTTCTTAGCTATACATCCGGTGTGAAGGTGTATAGGTTATGGGACCCAGTTGCATCCAAGTTTTTGCCTAGTAGGGATGTTACCTTCAATAAGTCTCTATTCCTCCAAAAGACTAAGTCTTCTTCTAATAGATTATCTAAAAAGGTGGAGCAAAAGAATCTGCATGGTGTTACTGATAAGGTGGAGGTAGAAGTTGATTTTGATCAATCAGACTCTTCTAGTATGAGACCCACTATTCCTAAAGTGGGTAGATCTAGGTAGTGGGTGGAGCAAAGGGGCGTTGCTCCAGGTAGACCACGGATGGTTGTGAAGCCTCCTGTGAGGTATAGCTTTGAAGAGTTAGCAGGTTATGCTTTGGTTAGTGCTGAGACTATAGTTTATGTACAGGAGTCAGCGTTATACTCAAATGCCATTGTTAGTGTTGATTCTGCTTAGTGGTGTGCTGCTATGAAGGAGGAGATGCAATCTCTATGGAAGAATCAGACATGGGAACTTGTAAAGGCACCCAGGAAGAAAAAAATAGTTGATTTTAAGTGGGTGTACAAGTTCAAGCAGGGAATTCCAGGTGTTGAGGGACCGAGGTACAAGGCTCGTTTAGTTGCACGTGGGTTTAGTCAGATACCTGGTGTAGACTATAACGAGGTATTTTCCCCTGTTGTTAGGCATACTTCTATTCGTACTTTGCTTGTGCTTGTGGCTATGTAGGATATGGAGTTAGAGAAATTGGATGTTAAAATAGCTTTTCTACATGGTGAGCTAGAGGAGGAGATCTATATGTGCCAACTAGATGGCTTTATTGTTGAAGGCAAGTAGGATCATGTGTGCTTATTGAAGAAGTCACTGTATAGTCTGAAGTAGTCGCCTAGACAATGGTACAAGAGGTTTGATCAATTTATGATTGAGCATGGGTTCTCCAGGAGTGATTATGATGGATGTGTATACTTGAAGCAGATTGGTGATGGTTCTCTAGTGTATTTTTTGTTGTATGTCGATGACATGCTTGTTGCAGCAAAAGATCTGTCTGAAGTTAACAAGGTGAAAACAATGATGAATACTAAGTTTGAGATGAAGGATATGGGATCTGCGAAGAAGATCCTTGGCATGGAGATCATTCGAGACCACAGACAGAAGTGTCATTACTTGTCACAAGAGCAATATGTGAACAAGGTGTTGGAGAGGTTTCATATGATTGATGCCAAGCTGCTTAGTACTCCCTTGGCTACTCACTTTAGATTTTCTGCTTCAGATTGCCCCAAATATAAAGATGAGGTGGAGTTTATGGCCACAGTTCCCTACTCTAATGTTATGGGATGCATGATGTACGCTATGGTTTGTACTAGGCCGGACATTGCTCAAGCTGTGAGTGTTGTGAGCAGATATATGGCGAATCCTGGGAAGGCTCACTAGCAAGCAGTGAAGTGGATTCTAAGGTACTTAAAGGGTACTGCATCATCTTATTTGGAGTATGGGAGGTCGATTGATGCATTGACTAGGTTCATTGACTCTGATTATGGTGGAGATCTTGATAATAGGAGATCCATTGGAGGTTATGTGTTTTGTCTTGGTGGTTTCGCAATTAGCTGGAGGTCATCTTTGCAAGATGTGACTGCATTGTCTACTAATGAGGCTGAGTATATGGCTATGAATGAGGTTTTACAGGAATCTTTGTGGCTTGGTGATTTCATTCATGAGCTTGGATTTGGTCATGGTGCTCCCGTTGTTCATAGCGATAGTCAGAGTGCTATCTGTTTGGCAAAGAATCAGAATTCTTTCCATCGTCGGACGAAGTACATTGATATCAGGTACCATTTCATCCGAGATACTATTGTTGCAGGCAAATTTGTGTTGGAGAAGGTGGCTACTGCTGAGAATCCAATGGATATGCTAACGAAGCCATTGACGGTGAACAAGTTCAAGCATTACTCGGACTTGGTTGGTATTTGTGTACCATGAGGGCCTTTTGGGGCCCAGGGGCTTTTACATATGGTCTTTTGTGTTCCTGGTGTTAACTACTTTAAATACGTCATCAAGGTGGAGAATTGTGAGCTTGTGACTCGTATTTGGTGTGTAGAATAGCTTGGATTGGTGTGTGAAGTGTGTCGGAGGAATTTGGAGTAGAACTGTGAGCTATTTTCGAAAGATATGAATATTTTACCTTGAATAAATTATAATTTTGAAATGTTATGAACATGAACGTTGTAGATATTTCTGTTATCTTTCCAACGCATCAAGAATTAGCGCTATCGGAGGTCAGATGAAGAAGTTATAGCCAAAATACTAAATATTGTCAAAGTTGGAAAGAAACACAAGGGCTCGTGTTTGTGAAACACGATCCGTGTTTTTTCACCAGGAAAATGTGTTCTGTTTCTATGAGAGGACAAGAGACAGAAAATAAACATGGGGGTACCGTGTTTATTAACACGGTCCGTGTTTTTTGGTTTTTTCGCTCTGCCTCGGTTTTCGGTCTTCTTCTCCTATTGAGTTCTCTTGTCATTCCTTAATGAATTGAGTGATTTATGTGAGAATTTCTTTGATTCTTTGTAATCACAATTAATTCACATCAATAAGATCATCTGTTTCCCCAATCTATATTCTTAAGTGTTCTTCTCTTCTCAATTCTTGTGTCTTCTAATTGATTCTAATTAGATATTATTTTTCTGAATTGGTATTGATCCACAACACTAGCCATTGATCTATTACTTCCAATGATCTATAAACTTCAAAAAACTCTGTGTTTTTGCATTCTTGATAAGACTGCATCTCATGAAAGTCTCTTGGATAATCTGCTAGCTTATGCTCTCAAGGATAGGTTGTTTCTATTGGAAAACAACTTCATTTCTATTTATCCAAATCTTGTAAATCAAAGTAGCAAAGGCAATCCTCAACACTTCAACACGTCCATGTTGCCTCTTGTAACTTGGATCATCCATGGAACACAACTATGCCAGGTAGTGAAGAAATGTGGTAAGATCTTCCAGCTAAGCATCATTCTCTAGAGTTGTTTTGCAACAGTACACTAAACTAATAGATGGTTGAGATCTTCGTCATCTTGCTGACAAACATCACAAACTGCAGAGTCAGTAACATGCCAAGTCTTAAGCTTGGTCTTCACTAGTAGCACTTCATGGCAAGCCATCTAGTAGATAAGTTTATGTCTGGGCATCCCATGATGCATCCAAACAAGGTTATACCATGTAACCTTATCACTTTTGTGCCTCGAAATCTAGTATATTTTGCTTAAACTCAATCTCCCCTAATCACTACTGGATATTAAGACTTCTTACCCTAAGTCCCTCATTTTGAATATAAGTTTTGTTATCCATGAAGAATCTATTTTGATCTCAGCTTGCCAAATATACCAAATTTTCATCACAAAATTCATTTTTATTTATTCACATGTCATAATAGGTTATCGTATCATAATTAGACTACTGGCCATAGAATAATGTACTCTACACACCAAATGATCATTGAACACATAAACCCTAACATATACTTTTGGCACATCCAACACACATTTCCATGCATAATCAACAATTAAGGCACCTATTGCATGAATATGAAATTAACATCATAATGCACCCTTAATTATCCATTCAACTTTATATCATGCATTATCCTTATGATACTCACCAATTTACTAAAATACCCTTGTTCTTATAATATACATAATTATACTTAAACAAGTGATACTAAGGCCATAAACCCTTCTTCTATTATTTAATATCCCTTATGACTTATTATGAATGTTTATTAGACACATTACCATGTTATATGCAATTTACCGATTTACCCCTCATTACTTATAAAATTACTAAAATACCTTTCCTACTTGTAAAATTGCCAAGGTACCCTTTTTACTTGCTAAATTACCAAAATACCCTTCTTAGTTGAGAAATTTCCACTCACCCTTCTTGCTTATAAAAATTACCATAATACCCCCTCTTAGTTGAAGAATTACCAATTTACCCTTCTTACTTATAAAATACCAAATTACCCTTCTTACTTATTAAATTACCAAATCGCCCTTTTTATTCATAAAATTACCAAGTTACCCCCTTTATCATGCCAAATTACCAAACTACCCTTCTCACTTATTAAATCACCAAATTACCCTTTCTATTCATAAAATTACCATGTTACCCCTTTCTCATGCCAAAATTACCAAACTACCCTTCTCACTCATTAAATCACCAAATTACCCTTTTTATTCATAAAATTACCACGTTACCCCTTTCTCATGCCAAAATTACCAAATTATCATTCTTACATATTAAATTATCAAATTACCCTTTTTATTCATAAAATTACCAAGTTACCCTTCTTAGTTGTTAAATTACCTAATTACCATTTTCCTCTATAAAATTACTAAATTACCTTTTCTTATGCAAATTTACCAAACTACCCTTCACACATAAAATATTAATAACCATGGCCCACATGCATCATTTAATACCACAACTCTTATTATTCATTGATAATACCCATTTCCACCTACCATACACATTTATTTAGTTCACATCCTATGCACAAGTAAAATTATTAAAATGCCTCTAGGGCTCATATTAGCATTATTTCTACTACTAGTGGCCATATTTACTTATCATGACATGTACATGTATCTAATATCATTATTAACAACAAATCTCCTTTCTTAAGCATCATTTCTATACATATCACATTTCATACAATATAGCATGCTTTTCATTCTATAATACAGCATAACATTAAAATCATAAGATGTTTAGCAACACATAATATACACATAAAACACATCCAAAACCCTAATGTGCTAGCATACGTAAATCCACACATTTTAGTAGGGTATAATGGTTACCTTATTTTTGGTAATAACTAAACCTTACCGGTACCCCAATTAAAAGCTTAAGCTTTGATTAGTAAAAATTTTACCTAAAAATAATATCACAAGTATCATATTATTAGAAGGTAATTAAAAGAATAAATGTTTATCAAGGAAAAGCTTATTAACTACCATTATTACTAGCTACATTATACCTCAAGGATTTGTTAAATTAGCTTAGAACATGCAACAACACTCACAATGCATCCACAAGAAGGGGGAAATATGGGGGGCAAGGGTGAGACGAAGGTGGTGGAAAAAGGGCTCAGTGGTGGCTTGTGGAGAGGAGTTGGGGTAGTGGCTAGGAGCAGGAAGAGTGGCAGAGTGTAGGTGGTAGCCGGGGGCTGGAGAGTGGTGGCTCTGGGCGGCGGAGGCGGCAACAGTAGGGGCTGGAAGCTAGAAAATGGGTGCAAGGAAGGGAGAAGAAGAAGGAAGGAAGGAAAAAAAGAAGAGTAAAGAGGAGGGGGTTGTAGGGGGATTTCAAGCAAGGTAAGGTGGGGAGGTAGTAGGGGAGGTGTTAGGTGGTTAAGGGGCGGCTTCGGCGGCGGCAGAAGAAGAGGAATGGGCATTGTAAGGTGGCATGTAGGGAGGAGGGTTGAGAGGAGAAGGAAGGGGAAAGTGGGTTATAAGGGTGTATGGTGGCTTCTAGGTGGTGCATGGAGGAAGTAGGAGAGGAAAGGGAGTTAGAGTGGTGGTTGGTTGGGCGGTGGAGAAGGTGGTTAGGGGAGGCAAAGCAAAAATAGGGGAGGAGAAGAAGGAAAGATGGAGGGGGAATTTACAGAGAAAGAAGGAGCTCGAGGAGGGAAGAAATGGAGTAAAGGAGAAGCAGAGAAGGAGGAGAAAAAAGAAGAGGGAAAGGAGAGCATGCCCAGTAGGGTTAGGTAGCTATAGGGGGAGGGTTGTTGGTCGGGGTAGGGTGGTAGGGCACAAGAAGAAGAAAAGGGAAAGAGAAGTCATGCGGGGAGGGCTACAGGGCTATGCATGGTCAAAAATGGAAGGGAAAGGGACTGGAGAGAGGTGCAGGTGTGAGGCTACAATGGCAAGTGCAGAGGTGGGGAAGAGTTTTAGGCATGGGGGAGAAAGGGGTTGTTTGGTTTTTCGATGGGTGAAGAAGGAAGAAGAAGAAGGAGAATGAAGGCAGGGCAACCATCAGGGATAAAAGAAGGGGTAGGCTGGCTCGTGCGAGGGAGAGGAGGAAAAAAGAAAAGAGGGTTGGGGTAACTCAACTAGGGAAGGATGAAATAAAAGAAATGAAGGAAGGGGGAGAGGAGAAACGACATGGGTTGGGCTGGAGAGGAGGATGTCGGGCAGTCTAGTGGGGGAAACGAAGGGAGAAGTAGGCCGGTCAACCCAAGGAAGGAAGAAAAAAAGTAAAAGGAAAATAGAAGAATAAAGGAGAAAGAAAAAGGAAAGGGAAAAGGGAGAAAAGAAAAATAAAATAATTTTTGGAATTAGGGTTAGAAATTATTTAGATGGAGACATTATTCCAATAGATTAATTTATTTAAAATTTAAGGTATTAATTTAAGAGGATAATTTTAGTAAAAATATGGGTTTGGGAATTTATTTAAATAAAAAGAGGGGGTGATAAAATAATAAAATATTTAGTTTAATATATTAAATAATACTAACCATTTTAATAAATCAAAGGTCCACAAAATAATTAAATTATTCCAAATAAGAGTTAATTATTAAATTTTAGGTTTTAAAATTTTAGGCTATTACAATGAAGAAGACATGGGTGATGTGGGAGGGGAAAGAAAAAAAATGGATTGGGGCGACTAGGGTGGAATAGGCGGGGAGAGATGGAAAGTGGACTGGGTTAGCAAATACAGCTTAGGAAGGGAGAGAGAAGAGAGAAAAAAGAAAAAGAAGGGAATAAGGAGAGAGCGAAAAGGGAGAAAACAGAAAAAAGGAAAAGGAAAAGGAAATTTTTTGGGTTTAGAATTTAGATTTAGGCTTAGCTTTAAATGTTGGAAAGTTAACCTAAAATCATATCCAACAAAAGCTTACAGGGTTGGGGTTAGGCTAAAAAAATAAAATGACTTAGACTTTAAATTTTAAGTTAGATTAAAATATTGATAAACCGAGGTTAAAATTTTATAAAATTTTGGGCATTACAAATGGTATAAAAAAATCAAATAATGAATCATAGGGGAGATGGGAGGTAAAATCTTGTATGGATCAGGTCACCATAGGGTAATATCAAGTGTTGAAGGTATGCATGAGCTAAAGGATAGAGGAAAGGTGGTAAGTGAGGAAAAATACCAAAAGTGCTTTTATGAGATATTTTAATTGAATAAAAATATTCCTAAAACACCTCAATGTGCTTACTAACATAAATATATCAAAATCTAAGAGTTTCAAAATCATTTGAGGAAGAATAAAATTAAAATAAAAAACAAACTTGAGAATCCCAGGCATTAGTCGACCGATTTTCTTAGTCAATCGACTAATGTATCAAGGGTAAATAGCCTATTTTCTAGAGTTTTCCCCCCTAACTAATATACGAACCAACCAACTAATGGATGCTAGTCAATTAATTCATCAAATCAATCATTTGATACCTTGAAAACATCCACCTTACATAACTTTTCAAATCTATTCCAAAACAAAACTATTTTTTTTATTATTAAAATATAATAAACACATTTTGGAAGATTTTAAGATGGGGTATTACATTTTGTCTATATGATATGTATTAGTTATCAAGCATGCAAATTATCTTTTATATATATATAAATAAAAGATGTATATTATTTTCATGGAAGATGCGTATTTGTTTTAAGATATGTGTATTTGTCTCTTACACATATATAAATAACACATGTGTATTTTTATTTTGAAATATGTATATTTTTATCTTAAGAAAAATATGTATTTATATCTTGTGGAATGTATATTCTCATATTGGAGTATATAGTATATCCTAAGAGATGTGTATCATTATCCTAAAGGATGTGCATTCATGTCATATGTACTTAAAGTATAGACATTGTGTAGTTATATGTTTAGAAGATAAGTGTTATTGTCCAAGATGATGTATATTTTTATTATAAAAAATGTGAATTGTTTTTCTAAACGATATGTATTTATGGCCTAAAAAATATATATTTTATTGAAGAATATATGTATTCTTCTAATATTTGTATGTCTCTATATACATGTGTATTTTTTTGTGTGCCTAAATTATTCCAATATAGATATATATTTATAAAAAAATCTAAAAATAATTTTGGTATAAAAATTTAATTTTTTTAATGATCTAAATTAAATATAATTAGTTTTAAAGCTTTATTATATCAACAAAATGCTTCGTGGCATCATCCATATGTACCAAGCTCAATACATATGTATGCTTGATATAAATTGCTTCCTTATCCCCTAACATGCTAACTTAGATTAAGTAAGGCTAATCATTTTTTTAACCTCGCTTACAAATCTTTTTTGGGCCGAACCTAGGTTAGGTTAGGTCCTAAATTCACCTCAAAATATTAATCTCCAAATCAACGGTCAAAGTAAGTTAACATTAATGTTCTAATAATTTAACTATTTACCTATATTCATCCAAGTCCACACAAAATTATAGCTTATTTGTCTAAATTAACTAAATAAATACCCAAATAATATTTTAAAACGTTATTGTAGCTTAGATTTACCTATCTAATTTAAGCTCTATTTGTTTACTCCATATTATCTTATATTATTGTTTTAAATGAATTCAGACCGCTTGTTTTGTAAATTATTTTAAAACCTTATTATCCATATTATATACTATATTATTATTTTATGAGTATGCCCCATGATTTTTTAATATTATATTATATTATAAATAATAATTAATTAATTATTAAAATTATAATAATAGTTAATATTAAAAATATTAATTATTAATGATTAGTATACATATTAATATTAATTATTAGTATCAATTATTATCATTAATTATATTAATTATTAATAATATATAATATTATGAATAATAATAATTGTTAATATTAATAATTATTGATAATTAATATTAATGGTTAATATTATCATAGTAATTAATAATATTTTTATTAATTATTATAATTTATTAATACTAATATTATATATATTTATCAATTATTAACATACATATTAATATGAAGTATAATTAAATATTAGTATCAATTATTAATATTAATTTTTAATAAACATATACATATTAATTCTTAGTAATATATTATATTTTGAAGAACAACAACAATAATAATTAGCATTAATAAGACCTAATAATTAATAATAATAATAATAATAATAATTACTTAGTATATCTTATTAAAATTAAGTCTATAAACAAACAAATAAATAAATATTATGGGATAGACTTGGGTAAATTTTAGGTCAAATGTATAAGCTGTTAGTATATTTTGTGTGGTGTAATCTTTTTTTCCTTAGTATTTAGGAGTATCTAATGCATAAACTTTTACTCAAACATGGGCTCCATCAATTGCTCCTACATAATCCTGAAACTAACTACTAAAATATTAAGAATATAACTAAATTATTCATGAATTAAAAAGAAAGATAAATTTATAATAGGCACCTTAAAATAAGGATAGAACTTGAGATTATCTTGAATCTCTAATTGTTTTGATGATCCATTTGGTTATCTACTAAATATCTCCTCTAATTCTATAACAACTATTAAGATATTATAGAAATGACGACTAATAATGTAACACCCCCAAAATTCACTACTGAAAAATTTTGTTTTATTAAAAGAAATAACGGAAGCAAAAGATCAAACTGTGAATCTGGGGATATTACCGCCACACTTAGTACCAAACCGATTCACTTCTACCATTTCAATATCAAGTGCTAAGGCTAAAAGTGTAAAATACAATTTACGAGAACTCAAACCATAATTGAATAAGAGTAGTGTAGTAACCATTTACAAGAATAGAATCCACCAATGGTGGTTACAAGAATATATATTACATTTAAATCAAGGGTTAAAAGAAAAGAATGAAACCCTAAAAGTCTGGATAATTTCCTTACACTCTTTCCCGTTGCCCACTTGAATAACACCTAAAAATGGACCTATAAGGGACACTACCCATTGAATAGGCATGGGCCCCATGAATGGAACCTTTCAATACTATGGTACCGAGTAATCCTTTAAAACACACTTAAAAGCAGACCTGTAATGCAACACATGATACAACACTATATACACATATAATGAAAGGTGCTTACATAATATTCAAATTCATACATTCACATACTTAACAAGTCCATCAAATATGAATGGGTCAAAATGTACAATCAATACTTCTAGGCCTTAAGACATCAGTTTATCATTATTCAATCATCTCGAATTATATATCCATATGAGTGCAAGAACCCCACTATTATAGCCGGTGGATCAGAATACATACAGGGCGGAACGCTCCTAACCACTATTATTGCCGGTAAATCGGTCTCCAAGGCAGAACGCTCCTGGCCACTATTATTCGCCGATGGACCGATCTGGCCCCAACTCACATGGTATTCCACTATAAGTGATTAGTGTTTTCCATGATTTATTCACATCCTAATTGGGTTTATTGAGCTCGAGATCCCCTACTATTATAGTCAGTGGACTGAAATACATATAATCATCATCTAAGGCAACATGCTCTTGGGCCACTATTATATCCGATGGACCGATACTCATAAACATCTTTCAGGGCAACACGATCCTAGGCCACTATTATATCTAGTGGACCGGTACTCATAATCATAACTCAACTGGGCTCGGCTCATTAGTCTTTCATTTTCACGATTAGTGTTTTTCCTTTTTAATCATCACAACAATTCCATTGATTTGCCTCGAAGGGGAGATCAAGATCCCGGGACACAAAGGTACACTGGTCATACCCATGCATACAAGCTACACAATACCCTTCAACTATCAACTGAGGGACGCAAAGGTTTCCTGGTCATACTGGTGCATATAGCTACTCGGTACCCTACCGACAATGACACCTAATCCATAAGTATGCATACCCCCTAAATAGGTTCGTAGAGCTAGATAGAGTAAGATATAGGGCCTGGCTAGGGTACAGAGGCACACCAACAAATACCAGAATAACCATAGGCTAAACCACGTCTGTAGGGTAGCGACCCCTAAAGAGCCACCATTCCCCATCTTGAGGTTTTTCACTTTAAGTATTAGTGTCTTAATTAAGGTGATCACGAAAAGTACAACAATTAGATACTTTTTCACTTTCAATCATTTTGATATCATTAGATATTTCTCATTCATACGGTTATTCAAGATAACTTAAAGAAATCATTAAGGCCATCATAATCTCATTCGATTCCGATGTAGGATTCGTTCTTATGATACTTACTAATTGTCAAATACCCTTATCTTGCTATTCAGTGTTACTTAAGTTTTATTACGAACTTCGTTATCACAATGACATATTTGGTACGGTTTGCTGATTTACCCCTTGCTTGTATAATTGTTAATTTATCCCTTCTCTACTTGCCAATTTACCATATTAGCCTTCATGTTATATAATTACTAAATTACCCCTTGCTCGGTTTAGATTACCAAGTTATCTCCCACACTTATTAGGTCACCAATCCCCCTTCATAATTATTACACTTATCATATTTCCATTTAGTTGGTTAGATTACCAATTGCCCTTCTCCTTTGTTATAATTACCAAATTACTCTTTAGTTGGTCAAATTACCAAATTACCCTTTAGTTGGTTAAATTACCAAATTACCCTTCTCCATTATCATAATTACCAAACTACCCTTTAGTTGATTAAATTACCAAATTGCCCTTCTCTATTATCATAATTACCAAATTGTCCTTTAGTTGGTTAAATTACCAATTATCATAATTACCAAATTACCCTTCTCCATTATCATAATTACCAAAATAACCTTTAGTCGGTTAAAATTACTAAAGTGTCCTTCTCCATTATTATAATTACTATATTGTCATTCTCCATTATTATAATTACCATTTTACCCTTTAGTTACAAAAATTCCATTTTATCCTTTTACTTACAAAATTACCATTTTGTCATTTACTTCCAACATTACCATAATACCCTTTTACTTTCAAAATTACCATTTTTCCCTTTACTTACAAAATTACCATTTTGCCCCTTATTACACCACTTTTATTAAATTATCATCACCACATGAATATTAATATTAATACTCCATTCTGATCATCCTATTCCACCAACTATTATATTTCAACATAATACTCATTAACTCCCATACATATTAGGCCACACTCTTACATAAGACATATTACAAAAATGTCCCTAAGGCTCATAATAATATTATTCATGCATCAATTGTCACAATAACATAACATAACATATCATGGATAGTACTTAGCATTTTTAATAATAACAAAACTATCATACATTTATATCAATCAATATAACATTATTTCTACACATGGTACATAAACCAGCATGCTCTCCTTTATATCAATCAATATAAGCAACTACATACATTATATTATACAACATATAGCATGTAAAACAACATATTAAAACCCTAATGTGCTAGCATGCATTTATCTATGTGTTTAAGTGGGGTTTAATGATTACCTTAATTTCTGCAAAAATAGAACCTTACCGGTCTCCCAGTTAAAGATTCAAGCTTTGATCAGCAAAACCAATACCTAAAAATAATACCAATACTTGTCATATTAGAAATAAGAAAACCACAAGCATAAGACTTTATAAAAACTTAATTAATGAAATACTTAACTTAAATATTATTATACCTTAAAATTTATGAAACAATTTAAACCAAGACTGCAACAACTCATACTGCTCATGCAACATGATCTGCATGCAAAAACAAGGGTGGAAGGGTCGAAGGTGGCATGAAGAAAAGGAAGATTGGCTATTTTCGAGTGAGGGTTTTGGGGCTATGAAAGAGGGCAGGTGGGGGAGGATTTAGGACAAGGGAAAAGTGCAGGGGTAAAGAGGGGGTGTAGGTGGTGGCCAGGGATAGGTTGTTGGCGGTCAAGGGTGGCGGCAGTGGCAGCAGTAAGGTTGCAAAGGTGGCTGCTAAGGTGGAGGGAGCTAAAAAGGAAGGAAAAGGGAGGGGAAAATGAGGGGCTGCAAGGGTTGGTTTCAGCCAAAGGAAGTGTGGAGGTGGTAGTGGAAGTTGTAGGGAGTGGTTTGATGGCTCAGGTGGAGGTAGAGGTGGAGGGACGGTGGCTAAAGGAGGAGGTGCAGGGAGGTTGCTGAGAAGGAAGACAAAGAAGAGAAAAAAAAGGAGAGGGGAAGAAGAAGGGACTGCAGGGGGCTCGAGGGGTGGCTTGGTGGTGTAGGGTGGTAGTAGGGGTAGCAGAAGGTGGTGTAAGTGGATGGTGAGGCGGTGGCAGCGACAGAGCGGGGTGGAGGAGCAAAAATAGGGAGGAAAAAGGAAGGAGAAGGAAGGGAGAAGAAGGAGGTCAAGGAAGGGAGAAGGCTCAAAGAAATGGGGCAAGAAGGGTTGCACGAGGATAAGAAAAAGGAGAGGGAGAGATAGGGGAGTAGGTGGCCAGTTGGGGCGGTAGTAGGGTGGCAGGGAGAGGGAAGGGAAGAAGAGTAAAGAAAAAGGGGGGCATGCGTGGCTGGGGTGCAGGGTTGGTTTGGTTCAAAATGGGGAAGAAAAGGACAGGGAAGAGAGAGAGAGGGAGATAGGGAGAGGCAGTAGTGGCAGGTGGTTGCAGGATGTGGTGGTAGGGTGTGCTCAGGGTTGTCGACAATAAAGGAAGAAGAAGAAGATGGGAGAAGAGAAGGCAGGCCAGGCGTGGGAGTGGGCCAGCTCTGTTGGGGGAAAGGGAGAAAAGAAAAGAAGGGGCTGGGATGGTTGCGTGGGAGAGGAAGGCAGGAAGGAAAGGGAAGTTGGGCCGATTGCGGTGCGAGAGAAGAAGGAGAGGAGGGGAAGGATGGGCTGCGGCCCAAGCGCGAGGAGGAAGGGGGCAAGGCTGGCCTGGCGGCTTGAAGAGAAGGAAAAAGGAAAAAGAAAGAAAGGAGAAAAGGAGAAAAAGAAGAAAGAAAAGACAAGGGAAAAAGGAAAAGAAAAAAATAGGGAAAATTAAAATAATTTAATTTATAAAATAGTATAATGTAATATTTTTGGGAAATAAATTTATTTAATAATTTAATTTAATATACTTAAATATATGGGTTTAAAAAGGTTAATTTTAGGAAAAATATTGGTTTGGAAATTTATTCAAATAAAATGAGTATGATAAAATAATAAAATATTTATTTTAATTTATTAAATATTCCTATCCAATTTTATATAGTCAAAAATCCATAAAATAATTAAATTAAATAATTTTAAAAGATAATTTATCTCAAATAAAAGTTATTTATTAAATTATAGGTTTTTAAAATTTCGGGGGATTACAAATAACAGCTCAAGACCTACCAAATACTATTTGCACCTCTCTATTTGTTGCGGCATGCCCCAAAATGTATAAAAATAAAGCTACTTGCTATTCGACATTGACTCATTTCATTGATTGCAAGCCACCATGATTCACTAATAATCTACAAAATTCATAAAATGTCGTAAATCATATCTCGACATATGACTCTATTTGTCATCACTTCTCTTACCAAAAATCTCACTTCTCTAGATTCTTTATGAATATCATCATCGTCGTCGTCATCATCTAACATGTTACTTTCATCCAAATACTAATAAGTCACCACCACCGCGACAAATCAATTAAGGATTGTAGGGTAAAATGTAGTAAGAATATCATCACTATTATCCATCTATCAAAATATAAATATCATTGTCATTGTTATGATATTGAAATAAGAACATCATCATTATTAAATAAAAAAAAATATGGCTAGTACATAACATCTAAATTACTAAAACAAACATGTGGAATTCTAGTATACGATTCAAAAAATTATAAACATTACATGTCATAAACTTTGAAGATATATTCCTGCCCCCAATATAGGCCCCTACTAGTGGCTAGAAAACAATCTATTCACCAAAACACTTTGACGTGATTAAGAAACAAATAATAACATACTCAATCCACTTAAAAATCTCAAGGTGAAAAATAGCAAATCATAGTTAAGGGAACTAGTTTCAAGTTTTTTGTTGGAGCAGAAAACAACATACAAAAATGCCCATGTATCACGAACAATATAAATAATTATCGCTAAATTGTACAAAATCATTTTGAACAAGAGAAAAAAAATTTGTATATTGGCAGCTTGAAAATGTATTGAATAAGTATTTTTAGACACCAAAAAATTACTCAAACCAAGCCTCAAAAAAAAAAAAAACCCAACCCTCTGAGAATAGAAAATGAAGCCAAAACAAATGCAATTTTATAATACTCCCATATGAAGATTAACTAATGGGGCCTTGAAAAATTAAACAAGGTTTGAATCAAAATTAAGGAGAAATCTATGTGCCTATATATATTAATTGGTTTACAAAATCAAAATATACATAAAGAAACCACGAAAATGGACAAATAATTCAAAAAATATCCATATGTACTATTAGTATATTACACAAATTAATGTACAAAAATTGCATTCAAACTAGGCCTAGGTCTCCAACACTATTCGAATAAATGGTAGGAAAAATGCAATTAAATAAGAGAACAACATTCCAGCAAAACATAGAAAAATTACAAATGAAGCAAGGCAACGATATTTGAGCAAAATAAACAAAACAAGGGAGCTAAAAATTCAATCAAAAAATATGATTGAAGAAATCTATTTAGAGACCAAAAACCCACTCAAACTAAGCCTTAAAAAAACAACTCTCCAAGAATAGAAAATGAAGCCAAAACAACATCATCAATGAATTGATAATAATACATCATTTATGTATCATGGTTGATACCATATAAATATTAACTAATGGGGGGCTGAACAATTAAACATGTTTAGAATCAACACCAAGGAGAACTTTATGTGCCTATATATATTAACTAGTTCACAGAATGAGAATATACATGAAGAAACCACGAAATGGACAGATGGCTAAAAAATTTTACATGAGGCAAAAAGTTAAGGCACAGAGAACTCTATTTCTTGATCAGAATATGCATGAATACACATGGAGAACTCTATTTCTAGATCTGCCATTAGTATATTGCACAAATTAAGGCAAAAAATTTGCATTCAAACTAGGCCGTGGTCTCCAATTGCATTCATACTCCAATTCAAGCAAAAAAAAATATAGATTGGTCAAATGAATGGAGGATGTTGAACTCCATTATAGTATAGAGCAACAGTATTTGAATCAATAGCAGGAAAAATACAATCAAACAAGGCAATAACATTCTGGCAAAATGCAAAAAAAAAAAAATTCAATTAAACAATGCAACAACAATAAAAAAACAAACAAAACAAGGGTGCTGCTAGTAAGATTTCGACCATGGTAGTGGAGGGTATCAACCAGATCTCATGAACAACACATATCAATATGCTAATATTCTATCAGATCTATATATAACAATTTTGACTAGAAGAACAAAGAGAAAAAAATTGACTGAAATCGTGCCTGGTAGCAAGGAGAACAAACATAGAAAATGACAAAATTTCGACTAGAGACTAGACATTGTTGTGCGAGGAGAACATATGCTGTGAGAGGAGAGGAGAAAGCACACTTGAAATTGGCCATCGACACTACAACTCTAGTCGTTGAGCTTGGATGCCACCGCTGCTAGGATGTCCATGAAGCAAGAGGAGGCGGAGACAAGAGGGAGTAGGGGACGAGAATATGAGCACACTTGAGTGGGACGAGAACAGGAGCCCTTGGGAAAAAGGCATCCGACTGATATAAATTGTTAGGAGCATTTTCGTCCAATTAAGTAACAAATTACTTAAATATTAACCTTTACATCACTTATCCTCGAAATCAGAGATTAATAAAATTTAGGCTAATCGGGGTAAACGGAGGTTAAATTTTAACCCCGATTAACCTTGTCAAGGTTAATAAAATTTATTTTCAAACAAAGTGAATAAATTAATTCACTTTCATTAATCCCCCTTCACCTCCAAAACAATCATACTATAAATATTAACATTAATCTCTATTACCTCTGAAATTAAAGGTTAATGAAAATTAGATTAATCAGGATGAAGGAACATGAAACTTTAATTTTGATTCGTCCATTAAAGTTAATAGAATTTATTCCCACACTAGATAAAACAATTAATTCTCTTCGAAACAAATAAGCTATAATCATTAATCACCCACTATAAAAACAAATGCCCCGCGAAATTAGGGATCAGCGGACTACGTTATAATCCACTGGAAGACCGGATCTTTGGAAAAAGAACCCGATAACCCAACTAATGAATAATTTGGATCCGGGTTATGACATCAACCTATTAGAAGGGTCGAACCATAGTTTTAAAAATCGGACCGGTCATCAAACCGGTATCATAACTGGTTTACTGGTTTAGTGGTCGAACCAGTGGTTTGGACTGGTCGAACCAGTGGTATATTTTAAGTCAAAAAATATGAAATACATAAAAAATTAAACTATACATGAATTTGACTGGATCTCAACCTGTTTTTTGACCGGTTCTAAGACCGGTATTTTGACTGGTTCACCGGTTTTAACTGGTTCCGAGATCTTAAAAACTGACACATAAAATCTGACCGGTGACCCTACCGGTTCGCCGGTTCATCGGTCGGACCAGCCGGTCCGGTCCGATTTTTAATACTAGGGGTCGAACTGAGAAGGGAAAGAAAACCGCTCTCTTATGCCCCGTTTGGATTGGGGTGGATCGGGGTTAATATTTCACCTCCATTCACATCGATTAACCTCGTTTTTATTAACCTCCGATTTCGGGGGTAACAGAGGTGAATGTGAAAGAATAAGTAAATTTTTGACTTAATAGGACTAAAATATCCCTCAATATGACTTATTTATTTAATATAAGGGTATAAATATTATTTATTTTATTATTATAATCTTCATTTACTTCAATTTAAACGAAAATTTTAAAACATTCACCCCGATTCACTCAGGTTAGTTTAATATCATCCAAACAGAATTTTAAAATATTCACCCCGCTTCACCTCAATTTCCTTCACCAAAATTAATTTTTAATGTTTACCCTTACCTTGATTCACCCCAATCCAAACGGAGCCTTAATTTGGTCCGAACCACTCTCTTATGCTCTCTCTGTGTCTCTCAATACTTACCCAGTGTCGCCGAAACCATAGAATCTGTTCTTGGCGGCGGCTGAGAGTGAGAGGGAAGCAGGTTTTTCTTCACGAAGCGTCAACTATCAGGTGCAGACTAGCCTCTCCCGAGTCCCGCCTCCTTTGATTACCCCACTGACTCACTGTGTCTCGTTTGCTCGTTGGAAACTACTACTATGGCGGCCGTCGTTCCTCCGGCTTCTGCCGACAGTATCCTTATTGAAACCATGTTCATTATTATTATTATTTTGTGTGTGTGATATTTCGCTTCTTCATATTTGTTCATTTATTGTCCTCTTTATGCTTTATTTGCGCTCTATTAACGTCTTATTTGTTTAGATTTAAAATGGGTTTTACTGAGTTTTCCCAGTTAACCTTATTTGTTACTGGTTAAAAATTCTCTGGTCACTTTAAGTTAGAAAATATGAACAAAAAAAAGAGTCAAAATTGATTTGCAACTGATTTAATTGTTTGAGCTAGGGAGCCGAAATCTTTAGTCTGAAGGAGTTTTGAATTGGTTGTCAGTCGTCTGGTTCTGATACACTACAACAACTACCCAGGTAGATGTACGCAGCATCAAGCTAGTTTTGGCTCAGATAGATTGAAGCAGAACAAACAGTCTTGTATCTTGTTCTGGGATTTGCGATTGGAAGATTGTTGTATTCTCTTTGACTTGTAATGACACAGAAGCTGCAGATTTGTTGCAGCAGTTGTCTATGGACTCCCAGACCAAGACCCTTGAAGCTCATGAGCCAACGAAGAAGGTTTGTCTTATGTTCTGTTTGTTTTATGTGATATATGCTTATTTGGATTCATGGATGTCCTGCCGTTCTTCAGTTTGCATCCGTTGGTTCTTTGAATATGATTAATGGTATGGCAAAGCCATTTGAGCGGTCTACAACTCCCATCCAAGATTTTGCCAATGTGAGCACCTATTATACCCCCCAGGCTTACCCTTCGAACGCCTATTACTATGGAGGTCAGTTTTTTTTTCTTCCATCGTATATGATTTGTTTTCTTTGTTGTCATGATTGTTCAGAAAACAGTTTTTTAGAGAAGAAAAGTAGTTGTGGTATAGTCAATTGATTATTCTAATAATTGACTAGTTTCTCATATCTTGCCGAAACGTGGTGTCTTTTCCAAATAAAATTTGACCGAGCAGTTAATTTCTTGGTCTGCGATATGTTTGGTTTGCCCTTTAGATATTTTCTTTGTAAGCAACAACTATTTAACAGGACAATATTTGGGCTGCTGCCAAAGGAACAATGGCCAGAAGTGTGATTGTTTCATGTATGATATTGTTATTTGGTTGTTCACTGAAGCTGTTATGTTCTTCTCATCTGATGGGAACAATATGCCCAAACTTTGTATATTAGGCCAAGATAGTATATTATTCTTGTGGTTAGGTTTCATTTGGTATATATTCTAACAGCTTCTGTACTTGCGTAGATTATGATGGACCACTTAACGAGTGGAATGATTATGGATATATGAATCATGATTTATCACACATACAACATGTAAGTGTAATCAACCTTCTTCAAGGTTTGTGGTTTCTTTATTATTTTAGGTTAAGGCTTAGTTAGTATCGGCATGGTGTAATGTTATCATCTGTGTAGTGTGCAGCACTTGCTACATGGTAGGTGTTTCTTAACCATTTTTGCATCAATTTTGATTGGTAATGTTATTTATTTTACTTCTAGATTTTGAACTTTAGATATCAATGTTAGTACACTGATTGAAAATAGTTGAGGAATCTCCTGGGACTTTCAACGCAAAACCTCAGGAATGTTGTTTCTTGATCTTGATCCAGTGGTTCAAGGCTGTGGGATCTGGGGTCAAATGTAACGTGCCTCTTTGTTGACTTTAGAAGCTAAACAAGTCATAACTTTGGGTTACAACTGCTGAAAACTCTTTTACTTTGCAGTGACTATTGTTTTGTTTAATGTTGCACAACACACCTAGGCAATAGGAGTCCTAGACCCAGATGCTAGGCACAAGGCAAAGGCGCGTGCTTAGGTGAAGTGAGGCACCAATATTGCCAATTTAATACTGTTTTTGATCTTCCTAAAATATATAATTTTTTTCTTTTCAATATCATGTCTATTCGTCTTCCCACAACCCTTTTTCCAGTCCCTTTCTTTCCCTATACAAGATTTAGTTATTGTATTTTTGAAATTAAAGCCCAAAAATAGCTAATTGGTGTTTCTTTCTTTACACTAAATGCATTTCTTTCCTTTTCCATTAAAAATTACATCTATTAGACCTCCTATGACCTTTTTTCCCTCCTCCCTTTACTTCACAATTGATTACAGATTTTTTTTTTTAATGAAATAAAAACCTAAATATAGCTAATTTTTAGTAAGGCGCTTGCCTTAGAGCCTTACGTGCCTCAGCACCTTCCTATGCCTGGTGCACCTTAGATGTGCCTTGCCAATGTTGCCTTGCCTAGCATAAAAAAAAGCTCCACCCCCTCCCGCATGCTCGGGGCGCTTGGAAATTAGAGAGTGGGAAAATCAAAATGAGAGAGTAAAGATACCAGACTTTCCTGGAAGCCTCTTAGCTATATGCAAACATTTAAATTTAGAATCTATTAATTTCCCCCACCTCCTTTCTTATATGTGTTGCTATTTTCATCAGGACTCGATTATTACTTCATTTAGAATTTTATCCTAATATCGAGAATTCTCTTGACAAACTTAGCTAGATTTCTAATTAACATGCCCATAACACGATCCAGGTTTTAGGCATCCTTTTTTTTAACCAATTAAATTGCTTCATTTTTTTAAAGTATCTAGTTAAATGGCTTATTCTTTGTGATAGTTTCTCTGAGTAAGATCCATCTAAATTTGTTTAGCATCATTGTTTTTAGTTTTTTATAACAATTTCAATATTCATAAATATTGGCTAATATATGGCGTACAGGCTGTTTTGCATGTAATTTTGTTTTGGGATTGTTTGTTTGACTTTTTACATATTGACAAGTTACAAACTTGATACATATCGATTGATAACTAGTCTATGAGCTTGTTCAGAAATCTTACATTTATGATGGAGACGTTTCACATCTCTCATGCAGTTGCATTGTTTTTAAAATCCCAATCGGACATAGCATCTTATGATTCTACGATCCAGAAGTATCAAAACGATCCAAATTGTGGTAAGGATCACAGGAGTTGCAAGATTGGTGTAGGATTGATCAAGGTTGCAATACTACTTGCAATCATACCAACCTAACTCAAGTGCTGCATGGATTACAGGATCAGTGAGGGTTAGACAAGATTGATCCTACTTACAAGCCTAATATCCTCTCTACTTCACTTGCTCTCTTGTTTCCATATTTGTACTCTCCTCTCCTCTCCTCTTGCTCCTTTGTACTTGTGGTTCATGCTCCCTCTTCAGCTGAACACTAAGCAGCTACCAAGATGTGATCTTTAGTGCAAGTTATTATCTTTGACTACAATGATAAAAAAAGAAGAAGATAAGATCTCGAATACCATGACAACAATGTACAATCCTTTTCCTCACCTTGGAGTTTGAACCATGGTGTTTGTAAGTTGTTACAGCTTAATAGCATTTGCTTAAGGGCCAAAGGATATATTTATTGTTATTTTAAGTTTAAATGAGTTACTATTAGCATATAGGTATATATGGTTCCTATTTTCATGATTTTTGTAAGATCTTCCGATCTTGAGGATGCCCACAGAACCCAACTGGGATCCAATCCTACCTTTCTACATTTATATACACAACCTTGCTCAGTTGATTGAGTGAACAAAGGAGAGTTTCATGAAGCTTGTGTTGACTGGAAAATGTATTTTTTTTCCCTTTTTTCTGCTGATTCTCTAAGGAGAGAACGGTCATTGCTTTTCACTAAAGTAGCAGCAAATTAATGCTAGCATTTAACTGCTATTAGGTACATGCCATTGACATACCCCCCCTTTCATTTTCCTTGTATAAAAAATTGTATGCGGCAACAAAATCCATGGCCCAAGCTTGTACGGCCTAGATGGATCAATCATAAAATAACACTGGACTATCACGGTCATCTCCTCTAATTACTTGCTCTTCTTTCTGATCCATTTTCGGATGCAGAGTTGCTAGAGCAAGCCAAATCGGTCTATTGAAGTGAGTAAAGTGAATATTTGGTTGAGAACTTGACTAATTTTTTGTAGCATTTTCTTTTTATTATTTTTGAAGTTAACCTGAAAAGTTTAGAGGTTTGCTTTGTTCAAGGTTCTCCTGTGAAGTTGTATATTAAGTAATATTAGGTCTCTTGGCTGAGGATTATTGCATCTCATTTCTTAAATTTTGGACGTCTTGAATGTCTGTTTAATTATATAGGAAAATTCTTGCTTGCTAAAACAATAGCATACATGTCTATGGAAGGATTGTATTTGGCATTTACGTTACCTTACTAATGTTCCCATGCTTTAGCCAAGCCTTGGATGGAGAGGGTTGTAAGAAAATATTATTTGATAGCATTGGCACATTTGTTGATGCAACATGATTCAAGTTTTGAAGTTTCTGTTTCAATTTCTTCCATCTCCTTGTAGACTTTTCGGATGATACTTCTATTTAATAATTAGTTTGATAGGGATATTTATGTGATGAGAACTTGTTTTTGGTGAAGCTTGGTTCATAGTTGATGTAAGGTTGAGAGGAGAAGAGGAAATTGGGATAATCACTTTGGATTAATAATATTCATCTAATTGTACTGAAATAACAAGCCTAAGGCCCCTTTATATAGACTAAGGGCCAACAAGATAAACAATGACTAATTAGTCAATAATACTAATTATGAAGGTAAATAGTAACAGTAGATAGTAAAGAATAAAAAATAGGAATCTAATTTTTATTCCTATGCTTATGTTTATTCCTATAGAAATTATCTAAATTATTCTACCCACCGGGAAATAACTCAACTCTGGCAATTGAGGTCGAAGAAAATCATCAAGCTATGCTGGAGCCATATCTCGAAGATCATCCTCATGAATATAGGTCACATCACAATCCAGACAGTTCTTTTAGGTGATCCAAAATCGGCGAAAACCTTCTCAAGAAGAAGCAACATACTCCACATCATCAAAAGAAGCAATCTCATCCTTGGGCAGCTGAACATATGCACCGTCGGCTCCTTCAGACTTGCAGACACACTAGAAGGCAAGACAGGAGGCTCAAAGTTGCCTCTATAAGGTGACAAATCACTCACATTGAAAACATGACTAATGTCTAAATCATTGGGTAGATCTAGCATATAAGCATTCGGTCCTTGTTTTTACAAAATCTCATATGGGCCCATGGCACGCGCATGTAACTTTTTAAAACATGCTTTTGGAAAATGTTTAGGACACAAGCATACCATGACAAAGTCACCTTCATTAAAACCCTTATCTCTATGATGCACATCAATAATAAGTTTATAATCCACATTACTCAACATAATCTTACGCCTAACCTCATCACGCAAGGAATGTATATGATTAGCAAAGGACTTGGCAAACATAGACACACGTGCATATGGGGACAAGGGGCCAAAGTCAACAAGAGCACGAGGGGCATAATCATAAACAATTTCAAAAGGACTCTTTCCTGTGGATCGATTATACCCATGGTTATAAGCGAACTCAGCTGTGGGTAATACTAAATCACAAGTATGACGTCGATCTCCGACGAGATAACGAAGAAAGTCACCTAAACCTCAATTTACTACCTTAGTCTGACCTTCAGTCTGTGGATGATGGGTAGTAGAAACTTCAGTTGGGTTTTACTAAGAGTCTAAAGTGTCTTCCAAAACCAACAGATAAACCTAGGATCTCTCCCAGATACTATAGAAGAGGGAAGACCATGTAGTCTGACTACCTCACGAAAAATCAATCTAGCAACGTGAACAACATCGAATGTCTTGCTACAGGGTATGAAATGGGCCATGTTGGAGAACCTATCTACCACGACAAGAATCGTGTCATGGCCTTTGGAGGTTTTGGGGATACCTAGAATAAAGTCCATGCTAAGATCTTTCCATGGTTCATGAGGAGTAGGTAAAGGAGTATATAAACCCATGTTTTGCTTCCTAGTTTTAGGTAACTGGCAGGCAAGCAATAAAATCGCGGTTGCGGTCGCTGCGTTGCATTGTTGGAGTGTCACGAACGATATTTTATATGTCGCAATTGTCACGATGTGATTTTTTTTATTTGTTTTCACAATAAATATTAGCAAATACTAGTAAATATCGGTAAATATTGGTAAAATAACGGTTGATAATTGATATATTGCCAATAAATACGTGAAATTCTAAATCCATCGTGTATCGCCAATTTCGCGTATCAGCTGACCCAAAATCCAATAAATATCGGCTAGTATTGCGTATCGAGACTGATATTTAATTGTATGCTGATAGGTACGACAGTGGGATATGACTTTTTTAATGTCTTGCTGCCAAGAAGGCCAATAGAAAAGATCACATACCAAGGTAATGGTAGATCCATACCGAATTGACCAGCAAGGCCAATGGTGTGCAATTCCCGAATAAGAAAGTCTCGATATGAGGATTGGAGAATGCATAACCTAGAGGCTCTAAAAAGATATCCACCATGAATGACATAAGTAATGAATTCATGACGGTTACCATTAGAGACTTCCTGATAGATATGACCGAAATCAGGACAGGAAGAGTAATCATCCTTCATTTTATCGAAATTAGTAGCCCTAATATTCCATTGTCGAAGGACAACACCTATCCTACTAAGAGCATTAGCCACTCTATTCTCGGTACCCGAATGATGTTTTAGGACGAAAGTATACTCTCCTAAGAACTCAAGCCATTGAGCATACTTCTTGAGTAGTTCTCGCATTGAGTGCAAATCAGCCAATTAAATAGCGGAACGCCAAATCGGTAGCGCCCGCTAATTAGCGGAAATTCAGTGTGCCGCGACGCTAAATAACCGGTTCGCGACGGATAATAGATTTCACGTAGTTATCGCCGATAAATCGGTTATCGGAATTTATCGCCGATAAATTCCCGATTTATCGGCAGGCAACAACAAACTCACAGATTCACACAATCCCCCCCACTTGCCTACCCTGCCCAGCTGCCCTACACCCATCCCTTCTCTTCTGCACCATCACCGAAAGCATCGAAGACCAAGAAGCAGCACAGAGCCACAGAATGACAGAAACCAAAAGTAAAAGGGACGAAGCATGTGAATATTAGGGACGAATTCGTTCGAAATCAAAAGAAAAAATTCAAACTAACCTGCCAAAAAAACTCAGCTTTTATTTTGCGTGGAGCAGCTGGAGCTCAGAGCAAAAAACCTCGTCGTTCCTCGTCAGTCGTCGGTGGTGGCTCATCATTCCTCGTCGACTGGCGGTTGGTGACTTGGTGTTGGGTACGTGGCTCGCCGCTCGCTCTTGGTGGCTCGTCGGTGTGGTGGCTGTGGAGTGTGCGGGAAAAATTCACGAGTGAGGATTGAGGAGTGAGGAGTGAGGACTGAGGAGTGAGGACAGACTTGTGGAAAATTGAAGTCGAATAGTAAAGTTCGAACTTCGAAGAACAAAAACTTTTTTAAGTTGCGACTTGTGGAGTCTGAGTTGGAGTGCTGGACTTGGGTTAAAGGATTAACCGATTAAGTATAAGGCCCAATTTTACTATCAACTACACATATTAAAAGGTTAGTATTTTTTAATTTTTTTTCTAATGTTATTTAATTGTAATTAATATATTACTTACATATGTTTATTTGATTAAATTAAACTTTAGTTTAGTCTATTTTTTTAATTAAATAATCATACTTTTCTTGAATAAATAATATTAGTTAAGATTTAAGTGGTGTTATGTTAATATTAATTTAGTGTGTATATATATAAGTTATATAATTTAAACTAATGGATAACAATTTTTAGAATTTTAATTTTTTATAAATATGCATAAATATAATATTAAATAAGTCATATAATTTAAACTAATGGATAACAATTTAACATCTAATAAGTCATTTAAATGCTTCTAATATAATATAGAACACTAGTTTATTAAATAATTATATTTAAATGAACAATAAATAAGAATTCAAGCATGATGTGAAATAAAATAAAAAATTCACGCCGCGACGACCGCGACATATAATTTATCGTTCGCGACGTTCCGATACCGCGACCGCGACCGCGATTTAATTGCATGGTGCAAATATTCTAGTGCTAGATGATTAGAGTAGATCACAAAATCTTGGGGTAAAAGGTAATACTGCCAATGATAGAGGGACCTAACCATAGGATATAACTCCTTAAGATGGATGGTGTACTTTTGTTTAGACGTGTTAAGGTTCTCACAAAAAAATACTATGGGATATCCTTCCTGACCTAACACTCCTCCTATGCTTGTCTCGCAAGTGTTAGAATGAACCTCAAAGGCCTTACTAAAATTGGGATGCCTAAGGACAAGGGCTTTAGTCATACATTCCTTAATTTCTTGAAAGGCTCCAGAGGCTTTAGGAGTCCACTAAAATGATCCCTTCTTTAAACAATTAGTAATGGGGACCATAATGGAGCTAAAATTGCGGACGAATCGACGATAGAAAGAAACTAGGCCGTGGAAGCTATGCACTTCTGTAACAGATTTCGGTTCAGGCTACTCCTTAATAACTCTGACTTTCTCAAGGTCGGTAGAAATCCCCTGAAAGGAAACAATGAAGCCTAGGAAAAGAACTTGAGACTGAAGGAACGAACATTTCTTAAGTTTAGCATAAAGCTTGGCTTCTTGCAAAGTAGTGAATTCTTGTTTAAGGTGGTCTAGGTGATCCCCCTTAGACTTACTATAGACCAGGATGTCATCAAAATAGGCAAGGAGAAATTTCCTTATGAATGGCTGTAGGATGTGGGCCATAAACCTCATGAATGTGCTAAGGGCATTTGATAACCCAAAAGGCATAACTAACCACTCAAAGAGTCCATCCTGTGTCTTAAAGGCTATTTTCCACTCATTTCCTGGTTTAATACGAATCTGATGAGGTAACTGAGACCTAGGAATAAGATCAATGGCATGCTGAGTGTCTAAAATGTCCTCTAGTCTAGGGATAGGAAACCTATACTTGATCGTAATTTTGTTAAAGACTATTATCCACACATTCTCTAGGATCTGTCCTTCTTGGGAGTGAGTAAGGCGGGTACTACACAAGGATTTATACTATATTTTACAAGTCTTTTGTTAAGGAGTTCCTCAACTTGCCTATTTAATTCAGCATGCTCATTAGGGCTCATCCTATAATGGGGAAGATGAGGTAACTGAGACCCAGGAATAAGATCAATGGCATGTTGACTGTCTCTCATAGGTAGTAACTCCTTAGGTAACTCTTCGGGAACTACATCAAAGAAGTCTCCCAATAATTTCTGAATCTTAGTGGGAATGGGTGAAGTGGAATTCAGGGAGACCTCTTGAGCAACTATGGCAAACACGAAATCAGCTTTCTTGCTTTCCTATTTAAAGATACTTGGGGTGATGATTTAAATCCTATTTGTAGGAGTTTCCTTGGGAGTAGAAGTGGATTTAGGAGGTGAAGGATCAGATGGCTTTGCAGGGGTAAGAATGATACGCTTTCCCTTAAACAAGAAATAATGAGTATTGGGTCGGTAATCAATCTTAACTGAATGATCATCAAGCCAAGGTCTACCTAAGAAAAGATGGGCTACATCCATAAGAAGCACATCAAAATAGATTTCTTCCTTATAATGTGGGTCTAACTTGAGGGAACTAGGCATCTTTGGTCAATGGGAAGAGTCGTCTTCTTGACCCAAGCTACCGTGAAAGGATTAGGATGAGGCTCAGGCTTAAGGTTTAGTATTTTTGTGGCGGCTCGAGATACGACATTAAGGGTGCTACCGCCGTTTATGATCAACTTAGTAGAATTCTCATTACAGCTAAAGAAGGTGTAGAAAATGGAAGTTCATTTCCATTCATCGAAATGGATGCCCTGAGATAGAACACATCTAACCACATTAAAGTGCTCTTCTAGTTGAGGGTCGATAGTCATAGCAAGGCTACAATGTGGGGTGTCATCCTCTTTTGGTTCTTCATCTTCACTTGAATAGTCATATGGGTCAACTATAAGATCCTCAATAGGTGGCTCATCTCCCTCATGCTCTAGGAGCATAGTACGGTGGGGACAACGGGATGTAATATGCCCTCTCTCATGGCAATTATGACATTGGATAGAGTTAGCAGTCTATGGAACGGTGTTAGATCGACTATCAAGTGTATAACTATAGGTTTTGGCTTGGGAAACACTCTTAGAGTTAGACTTGGAGAATGTAGGAGTGAAAGACTTGGTTTGACGTAAATAGTTAGAATAAGAAGATGAATATTAAGTGGAGGAGCGTTTGAAGCGCCTTTCAAATTCAAGAGCCAGCTTAAAAGCATCTTTGACACGTGTAAGGCCATGAAACTAAACATCTTTCCTAATGGACTCCCTAAGCCCATTAATATACCTGAAGAGGGTAATGTCAGTAGGTTTAGGGTAGTCACACCTTATAGAATAATCCTCAAACTTCTGGGTATACTCAGAGACATTAGAGGAAGATTGTTTAAGTTTATACATTTGAAGTTGATTCCTATGAAAAGTGGGAAGATATTTTTCTTTCAACTTTTCTTTCATAACAGCCCATTGACGAATAGGTGGCTTTCCTAAACGATCCATCTAGGTCTGGACCATTTTCCAATACCGCTTTGCAGCTTCAGAGAGCTTCATCTTAGTAAAGCAGACTCTCTCTATGTCGCTCATATTATAAAATTCGAAATAATCCTCCAATTCTTCTAACCAATCATTAAAAAGGTTTGGGTTAAGAGTCCCATCATAGGAGACATCAACTGTGACTTTCTGAGTAATGTCGTCCTCATATCCAGGATATGGTTGCTTATCATGATGGTTGGGATGTCTATGATTCCTATGGTGAAGGGGTGCCACGTCATCCTCAAGGGTTTCCTCATTTGAATCATTTAAATTGGGTGGGTCTATGGGACCTTGAGACCTAAGGTTTCTATGGTGTGGAGGAATGTGGCCAAGGGTTTGTTTATGGAAACCAAGAACACTACGGTTAGAATCAATTAAATTGGGATGAGGTAATATGGGTTGCCTAACTGATTGAGGGTCAGACTCATCCATGGGGCGCTTTTCTATCATTCTTTCTACATTCTTAGCTAACTTAATAACCAATTGTTCTAATTGGTGACCCTTAACTCTTGGAAGACGAAGGCATTTTTTTTTTAATAATATTTGCAAACTTTTGTAGAAGCTACAAGGAATCGCTGCACATGTACGGCAACATTTGTGTGGTGACCCACGATTCCTCTTCTACTACGTTAGTCTTCCAGGTAAGAGGGTGGAATGAGGTTCGCTTAAGTACCCTCAAACCTTTTGGTAGTTTAGGCCTTAGTGACGGACTTTTGTAGGATAGCGACCACTTTGGTTTTAATTTATATATATATATATATATATGATGGAGATATGATAAAAGAAATAATAATAAAAAAATGGACACTAACAAACAAATATGGAAGATAAGATAGACGCTAATCTACGCTAAATAATAAAAGGCGATAAACCTACCCTATGCATGTCACAAAGATAATAATATTAATAAAAGAAACTAAATCAGATAAACTAGTAATTTGAATTTTAAACAGAAAAACACCGAAAGCTTTTATTAATGTAGTTTTTAAAAAAAAATAAGGACCTAAGCAAATATACTAAATAAACCAAATAAGTTGGATAAAAATCAAGTTTTAAGTAAGAAATTGGACCTTCCAGAAACCGAAGAGTCTCTGCCAATACTCCAAATTTGACCGCAACCTGACGGCCACTGGCAAAGCAGAGATCAGAGAACACCGGCGAGGGTAGCACGACACAAGGCGCACGCAAACGACGACCAAAGGACAACATATCAGGGTTATTGGTCGATTTCGGGTTAGGGTTTTGGTTTCAATCCTGCTCAAATCGGCCGTGATCGACTCAATTAGGCTTCAATTTAGGGTTAATTGAGGCTGATTGAGTTCGAAGCAGATGAATTAAGTGTCGATTATGGTGAGATCGACTAATTTTATGGTAACTTGGACGAATTAGGGGTGCGATTCAGGGTTCTTCAGCTGCTAGGGTTGGAGGCCGAAATCCAATGATTTAGGGGGGTTTATGTGGGTCGAACTGATGGGATTATGCTTCGAATTGGGCTGATGTGGAGTTGAACTGGTTGATTTGTGGTGGTTGCAGAATTTTGGGGTTACAGGTGGCAGTTAGGGTGGCACACTGGTAGTTGTGCAGTGGTGGACATGTATGGGCAGCAGTGGTGATTAGTTTGCGGCAGCAGATGTGGGGATCGAAGTTGGGCTCTGATACCAAAACTGATGTAAGGTTGAGAGAAGAGAAGAGAAAATTGTGATAGAAATCAGGATAATCACTTTGGATTAATAATATTCATCTAATCGTACCAAAATAACAAGCCTAAAACCCCTTTATGTAGACTAAGGGCCAACAAGATAAATGATGACTAATTAGTAAATAATACCAATTACAAAGGTAAATAGTAGCAGTAGATAGTAAAGAATAAAAAATAGGAATCTAATTTTTATTCCTACGCTTATGCTTATTCCTATAGAAATTATCTACATCAATAGTGCAGCAATGATATAGACATCTCATTGCTTTTTGTAAATCTTGCTTCATTTGGTTCATTGTAGAGCAATGATAAAGGCAGACATGTCATTATTAATTTACTCCCTTATGTTTCAGTATGTGATTTATTTTGGAACTATGTTTATTTTTTTGCAGGGTCTGAACCAAAGAAGTCCAACTTCTGGAACTGTTTTCGCTGGCAGATCACACCCAAACAATCATATGTACGATCAATTTGGAAATGCATACAGACCTGGTTGTGGTTTTGGATTGAATTATTACAGTTCCCAGGCTAGTTGGAATAGCTGGCAAACAGTTGCTGGCAAATACTTGCCTAAAGGCCATAGCTATGGAATTGATAGGGATCAATTGTATGAGCTGAGCAGGGGACCTAGAGTCAATAGCTTGAAGTACCGATTGGCTTTGGGATCTAGTAAGTTGGCTGTGGAGGGGCAGGATTTATCAGTAAATCAGAGCAAGGATGAGAAGAACTTGTCTCATTCAGAGAAGTTAAATTATAACCAAGAAGATTTTCCCGAACACTATTCAGATGCTAAATTTTTTGTGATCAAATCATATAGTGAGGATGATGTCCATAAAAGCATCAAATATAATGTTTGGGCCAGTACACCAAGTGGAAATAAGAAGCTAGATGCAGCCTATCAGGATGCTCAAGGCAAACCTGGTTCCTGTCCTGTGTTCTTGTTATTCTCTGTGGGTAGATTATTCCTGTACATTTGCTCAATTTTAAAACTGCATATATTTTAGTTTATTTATTCTGCTTCGTGTTTTTCAGGTAAATTCTAGCGGGCAATTTGTGGGGATGGCAGAGATGGCCGGTTCGGTAGATTTTAACAAAACTGTGGACTTCTGGCAGCAAGAGAAATGGACTGGGAGCTTCCCTGTGAAGTGGCATATTGTAAAAGACATACCAAACAATTTGCTGAAGCATATCAAACTTGAAAACAATGATAATAAGCCGGTTACAAATAGCAGAGATACGCAAGAGGTTGGTGTCAAGCGCAAGTGTTATTATTATACATAATCGCCTCATTCTGGTATTCTTGTGTACCTCACCCTTTCCTGCATTAAAGGCTGTTCCTTTCTTAGTTAACTTTTGTTGTATTGTGGGCTTGATATTTTGATGTTTTGATTGCAGGTTAAACTAGACCAGGGTATAGAGGTGCTTAAAATTTTTAAGTTACATCCAAGCAAGACTAGTATTTTGGATGATTTTGAGTTTTATGAGGTTCGCCAAAATACTATGAAGGAAAGGAAAGCAAAGAGGCAACAATTCCAGAAACAGGCAGGATTTCGTTGTGTATTTACTGCTTTTGAATAATTGGCTAAATTCCAATTTAGGCACCTTTATATTTAGCATACTTTTTTTAATGTTGATATACGTTTTCAATAATTACTTAACACTAAAGTAAGTTATTTCATATCACGTAAGTACTAGCACAATAACACAACTAAAACTTCCACCAACTTTGCAGACAGAGAAATTTCATTCTAATTTTTAATTTTTTAGTGCTTTGTTTAGTGATTGAATTTTGTCAAGATACTCTTTTTCATGCTGAAATGTCGACTATATTTGTAAACAAGAATAATAACCACTAAAATGATCAAAACATACTATGAAATTAAAAAAAAAATAAAAAATTGAGTTGTACAAACAGAAATTTCTAAGTCAGCAAATTTTTTTTCCCATTTGGTGCTAGTATCAAAATTATAGTAAATTAAAATTGCTAGGTATCTTTATAAGAGTGGAAATCAAATGATATTTGTTAAAGTTAGGAAAATTTCTTGATATTTAAATGGAAAGTTATCTTAGAACTTTTGTTTAGTTCTGTGCTACATGCATTCTTGCACCTTGCACGCTGGGAGCCTGGGAATAATTTTGGACTGGTAGATTTGATCTTCAAGTGTATCATCAAATTATGCCTTCTTTTGGATCAGGCAAAGGGTAGTTATGATGTGGGAGATGAAAAGTCGCTGAAGTCCTCTGATGCTTTTACTGTGATGCCAGCAGTTGCACCTGCATCTAATGGGGAATTGAAGCCAGACAGTGATTGTGTAGCTCATATTGCCAGTACGGCTTGCATGGAAAAGGGTGAAATTCCAAATGTTGCTGTAGATGCTTGCTAATCACCCTCTGAGCTCTGGAGTTTTTGTGAGCATGGTGTTGCAGATCTGTGAGCTTTTGTTTGCAGCTAAGCCTTCGTGTATTGACTGATGAAGGCTTCCAAATTGCGTCCTGGGCAAAGTTGGCACCTACCGAGCGAGGAACCTACTAGTGATTTGCAAGGATCTGAAAAGCTATATTGGCTTTTCTTTGATGATATGGTCGACTTTGGAGCTCTTCAGCAGGGGTGTTCTATTTGTTTTTAGTATTAGCTTCAAGAGACTGAAGCCAAAAGTTATCGAGGATATCCGTTTTTGTTTCAGTTGCATATTTCTCCATTTTCAACGTTATGCAAAACTTAGAGATTGGGGTTGTGTAGTCTGTTGTGCTGAGAACTGTTCGTGTTCGGTGCGGTATTGTGTACCAACTATTTTATATCGATGGGTTTCTATAGTCTGTGTTACAATTAGTGCCAAAAATGAGTTGAGCTGTCTTATGGGTTATTTAGCTTTACTCTTTAAAAGTTCGGTTTGTCTAGCTAAAAGAGTTGAGTTTGATCTTTATTTTTAAATTTATTTATTAAATGAATTGAATCTAAAAATGTTCAATTGAGTTTGTTTATAGCTTAGGCTTGTAAGTTCGGTTTGACTTGTTAAAAATTTGATTTATTTGTTTAGTTAAATGAGTTAAATTTAAATCTTATTTTTAAATTCATTTATCAAATAAGTCTGAATTATGAAGTATTCGACTTAATTTGCCTCATTTATAATTTTAGTTATAGTCATACAAATTATATTTTTTTAAAGATAATTATAGTATTGATGAATAAATATATTGTCGTAAATTGGCCATTGATTAGAGACTTGCCCCTAGTGTTAAAAGAAATAAAATTGAAATACTAAAATATTTGAAGTAACAATAAATGAGACAATCAAGAAGTGAATATTTCATGTTGCTTATATCCATTAAGTTTTAATATAATTCCTAAATACCTTACTGTGTTATGAGAAAGAACTGCCAAGTTACAAAGTCAGAATGGGGTCTAAATAGCTTATAGTTTGTCATTGCAAGGGGCCCATGCATTTAACAAGTTTAGGAGTACTTGGAACTAATTCTAAATTTGAATTGGCAACTGAACTATTATTTTTATATTTATTTACAAGTTAAATTAGTGGTTTTAAAAGATTGGATGATTAGTTTACAATGGGTTGATCATTTATTATAAAATAATTATTTACATTATTCTTAGGTAATGAATATTAGAAATAATGCAATAAATATTTTTTTTTTATCCTTAAGCATTATTAACTAAAGTCATAAACTAATTATTTTTTGTGGTACTTACCTTAATACTATTTTTGTTACAAAGATGACCGAGTAGTCTATCCTTTTCATCTTTTTAACTTAAGCCCATGCCCAAGCCCATTATTCAATTTACAAGAACAAACTCTATCATGTGCATAAGCTTCATGTAGTGACAACAATAAAATACTTTCTAACCCTATTTCTCTCTCTTCCCCTCTTTATCTCTCATTAATTTTCACATACAAGAACCATACCAAAATAATGAATATTAAATTTGGAGAAAGAATAGAGAAGCTAATCCAACTTTTCTCTTTAGAACTCATAATTTTTCTTGGTTGTATTTTGGATATGTTGATGTAAACTGGTCATTGATGTATTTGAAGGAAAAGAGGCAATTGTTTGGAAAAAAAATAATAGTGAAAAAGGAACATTAAAATGAACTTTTTCAAGGTAAAGGACTAAGAGAGAATATGTGAGAAGATGAGGTAGAAGATGACTATTATGATGGTGATGGAGATGATAAGCAAAAAAATGATAGAAGCTTGACGTGACAAAGAGAAATTTCACATATTTTAGTTGTTTTTTTTGTGGCTAGTTTTATTGATTTTTATTGGTTTGATCAGATTTTGATTGGTTTACTTATGTAACTAGTCTAATTGTATGATCGAGCTAATAACCTTACTAATTTACCAGGTCATCAATTGGATCTAGCAATTCGATATGAATTTTAAAACTATGACTTGGAACATGTAGGACACTATTAATCTACTAATACAAATTTCTATATAAGGTGTAACACCCTGAATTTTGAAACCCTTTATTTTCCTCATTATATTCCATGATGAGGAATTAATCCTACCTTAATATGGGCTTGATTGTGGGTTGGGTAGGTTTTCTTGATCCTTTTGTAGGTTCAGGGTTGTAGAGTCAATAGTCAACTAGTTTTAATTAACTAGCCAATTGATTCTACTTGTTTTATTTTTGAGTCTTTGACAAGACTAGTCGACCAATCTTACTAAATCAATCGGCTGGTTCATTTGGGTTATTTGTACACAATTATATTTTAATTCCAAACCTTACCTAATAATTTTCTAACCTTCTAATCTTGTTGTATCCTCATTGATAATCATTTGTTGAAGTATGATTCTTCCCTTGATTTCTTGAACCATATACCAATTAATTTACCAAAAATCTACCAAAATGATTCCAAACCACTCATTGGAAAATCCAAGTGTTTGTGTTTCCCCTTAAGCTTTGACCTAGGTAAATCTAACTTAACTCTTTAGACGGTAGAGCTCATGTGTGAGCATGTTAGGATTTTAAGTCTAGAATCATGCTAGGTTTTTTTTTGAATCACATTTTCATGTGAATATGGTTAAAAGCATGAATTTTGTGATATGCATGATATATTGGAAGCATGGTAGTATGTTGGGTGAAATTTTATGATTTGAATGTATGTTGGTTAATTTGATTTTCTAAGCATGAGTTGTTTGTAATCAACATAAATTATACGAGTTTTGTGTTTAAGAGCATGCTAGAGATGCGTGATTGAATTATGGATTTATTTGAGTTAATCACATGAGTATATCTACGTTGCTCTGTAAAATCAATTAATTGGTCCAACTAGTTGATTGGTTAAACTAGAATTTGTATGTTTTGGTTTTGACCTGTACTAGTTAACTGGTTAGTGGAGGAACAAGTCAATTAGTTCACCAATTAACAGGTTACCCTTAAGTCGATAGACCAATTTGTTTGTACCGCTTGAGCTACTTGTTGTTATTGCTCCCAAATTGGTTAACTAGTTTGTGGGACTAATTAGCTGGTGCCTTGGGACACTTTTGTTGATTTTTTAAGGTTAACCAAGAGTTAACCTTAGCTTATGTATGTTGAACATATTGTATTATATTTTATTTAGTAAACCTATAATTGACTATGTTGTTGGCATTTGGATAATTGTAAATAAAAGGTTGGATGAGGGATTAAATTAATTTGAGTAGATTAAGTGTTCAGGCTATGACTTGATATCTAACCCTAGGCCTTGTAGATTTTAGATGTAGTGGACTTTGAGGTCATTTAGATTAATTGGATGATTGGTTTGTTGTAGTGAACCTTGTAGCCCTTTGCATTGATTGGCTTGATTGACTTTTATTATTATTATTGTGGATCTTAGTATCATTTGAGGAATAATAATCAAAATTTTGATAAGACACTAATCATTTAAAGTGAATGACTTGAGTCTTGAAAGGGATCTAGTAGCCCAAAATAGGTCCTCGAGTGAATAGTTAGATTTGGGTTAAATGACTCATTTCTTCTTATAGGGAATCACAAACCCTATAAAGGATACATGTATTTAAGGATTGAGCACTGAGGTTGTGTATACATGGCTTTATATCATGTGACTTCCTCAACTTGTTGTCTTAAAAGTTAGTGGTTTGATTTGTTGATTCATCCCTGGAATCATTACCTTAGATTATGGGATTCTATTAATCTAAATATTTGAATACAACCGAATTGGAATTTTGGTTAGAAAACCACCTTGGTACCAATTAAATAATTGGATTGGGATTTAGCTTATCATCTAAAGGTTTGGGATTGTATTGAAATAATTTGAGATTTGACACTTATTAGGGCATGTTTGATTTTATTTTATTATCATATGTTGAGTTGTGGAATCATGATTGTCCTTGAATGTTGCTATCGCATATGATTGTATGTTTTACGCATGATTCTTGCTTTTGTTTGATTAATTTCTATGTGAGGATAATACATATTTAAAGGTGTTGTGATTTACATCAATATAAGAAGGCTTACTTATACTATCATTTTTCATATAAGTATGTGTGCAACATGCAGTGATTTAAGGACTTTGAGGAGAGGTACCCTAAGTGATCCATGGTGTTTGGGCTCTTGGAATTGAGAGTTATGACAAATTGGTATTGCACCTTAGGGTGTTATTTTGTTGTTAAATTTTATTTTGATTCTTATGTCCCTAATTATAGTTTGTTTATTATTGTTGTAAGATAATTTTATTATAGGTAACCCTTTATATATATTATCGTCTCTCTTTTTCATTGTTATTTGTTTTGTGTTGAATTATCTTGGCATTAGTATTTGACATAATAAAGGTAGAGAGATCAAACTTATGCTAAGTATGGAGGTAACATTTAATATTTTATGAATATGCTTATACTAAAATAAAATTTTTAAGTAGTAAAATGGGGATGTTATAAAAAATTTGTTTACTTATATTTATCTTATTTGAAAAGCTCCTCGGTAATAGGTTTCACTAGTTTGTAGTCTTTACGATGAATCTAGGTGCATCTTGCATCCAAATAGACACATAACCATTATAGTTATTTAGGTAAAGAAATACATATATACACAAGATCATTTCTTGTAATTTCTCTTATTTAAATAAAAGCCTATTTTTGTCGCTTATATATATATATGTATATATAATGATTAAAACTTAAAATTATAGCTCGGCTGGTATGGAGAACGCGCCATATGTGCTTCCTTGAATTGCATTTGTGCCTCTTGCTTGGTGCTGACCATGGTCAGAGGCAATCGCCGAATCCCGTAGAAACACCACAACTGAAGTCCATTAATACTCTTCATCATCAAACAGTGATCTTAGGATGAGACCTGTAGTTTTGCCTAATGGACTTGTTTGAAAACCCTCGATTGATCCTCCAATGAACTCTTTGGATATGACTTTGCCTGACAATGAAGCCCCTCTTTTTTCTGAGAAGGTTGATGATTCTAAACTTGATAGCACTGATTCGATTACTCGTTGTTCTAATCCATTACCTTCTACGACACTAAGTTGGAAGGACATTATTCTCCAGAATCGGCGGGAATAACCCATCATGAATCTCTCATTCACTCCTTCTGACATAGTTAATGGTGAGGCTACGACTAAGCTACAAAGAGAGGAGATTGAAAAGGAAGAGAAACGATGGGCACATACCCTCATAGGAATGGTGGATGGATTTAAACCTTCGATTGTTCAAATTAAGAAATTTATTATTGATCATTGGTCAGGATTTTTTGCTTTGCCCCAAGTTCTTCCACATGAACAAGGCTTTTTTCTTTTTTGATTTGAGAATCAACAAGATTGTCTCACTATTCTGGAGAAACCTTTCTGGTCTTTTGGTGTTCGACCGCTGATGGTTAGGTAATGTAACCCAAATGTGCCTTTTAATGAAACAGAATGGAGACGTATGTCCCTATGGATTACATTACCTGGTCTTCCTTTAGCCCAATGGTCTGCTGACTCCCTTAGCCAAATTGGAAGTTCTTTGGGTGTGCCTATTTGTGCAGATATGGTGATTGCAACTAGAAGCCGTATATCTTACCCAAGGATACTGGTTGAAATTGATGTCAGTTTACCTCTTGTTGATCATATTCCTATTGAAACAAGCACTGGTATTTGAAAACAACAAGTAGCTTATGATTAGAGGCCTTACTTCTGTTTTAAATGTGACACTCTAGGACATGATACCAAATTTTTTTGAAAAGGTATTGTACACCAGTAGGATCAAAAGGTTTGGAGACCAAAATTAGGGACCAAAATTGAAGGGGTAGAATCTTACCCATTACCTTAGAAGCCTAAGGACTTTGAGAACAATGTTTCAAGCTAAATGATAACCTCAAACCTTGATAAAGTCAAGGATAAAATTGTAGACCAGAACCTTGACAGGAACTCTCTTAGATCTTCCTCATCCTCCTCATAACCTCCCTTGCTATGTGGAATATCAGAGGTGTGAATGCACCTCTGAAGCAGAAGAAGTTGTGTAAATACATGCTTTTGAAGAAATTTCCTTTGTTTTGCCTTCTTGAAACTAGAATAAAGAAAGACAAGCTTCAATATTGTCACAATAGAATTGCTTCTCATTACAGTGTGGCTTCCAACCATGAACATCATTGCAATGGTAGAATTTTTTTGCTCTGGCTCCTAGGATCTCTTCATCTTTAGATTTTGGAAATGACTGACTAGTTGATCCACTATATTATATGATTTCTCCCTAGACAAAATAGGATGGCAATAAATTTTGTATATGCTTATAATTCAAGGCAAGCCCGATATCCACTCTAGAGAGACCTGACCAAAATCAGTAAGTCCATTCAGTTGCCCTGGCTTGTTATTGGAGATTTTAACACTATTTTGAATGCTGCTGAGAAGATAGGAGGAATCCTTCACCATGGGGATATGGAGGATTTTAAAGATTGTGTAAATGCTTGTGGCCTAGGTTCTATTTCTCTTACTGGTTCCCCATTTTCTTGGTGTAATAATCAAGACCCCCTCATAGAGTTCAATGTCTACTTGATAGAAGCTTTGGAAATAAGCATTGGTTTGATGTTAATACTGAAGGATATATCAAGATTGTTCCTCATTGTTTGTCTGACCATGGATGCCTGGAAGTTTGCACTGTTGAGATGGATATTAAGGGCATAAAACCTTTCCAGTTTAGTAATTTCCTGGCCTCCCACCCTCATTTCCTTACATAGGTAAAAGAAGTCTAGGATGACCCAGTAATAGGATCAAAACAATATCAACTTATCTAGAAATTGAAGAGCCTAAAATTTGCTTTCAAAAATTTAAGTTGAAATAAGTTTGGGAATGTAACTGAGGCTATGGAAAAAGAAAAAATGAGTTGGAATTTTATCCACCAACTCCTTCTCACTAACCCTATGAATGCAGACCTTATTTAGCAAGAGAAATATGCAGAAAATAGTTGTGGGAAAAAGTAAAATTGAAGAACAATTCCTCCAGTAGAGAGCTAAAATTGACTATATCAAGCTTGGTGATGGGAATAACTCCTACTTTCATGCTCGTATTAAGAAAAAGCAAAGCTTAAATCCTCTCTCTTTACTCCAAGATGATAGAGGTGTTTAGCTGAATAGTTGGGGGGAATTGAAGATGAGATCCATAAATTCTAAAACCTCCTTCTGGGTACTGCCAGTCCTAGACTTTTAGCCATTGATATGCATGTTTTGGAGCAGGGTCCTCTTCTATCTCAAACTAACAGAATCAAGCTGATGTAGCCAATCTCTAGAAAGGAAATCAAATAAGCTTTGTTTAGTATGGATGATCTTAAATCCCCTGGACCTAATGGATTTAACGCCTCTTTTTTCAAACAAGCTTGGCCTGTGGTGGGTAGGGATATCATTATGACCATTCAACATTTTTGGAATTCTGGCCATCTCTTAAGGGCCATGAATAATACTTCTCTTCATCTTATTCCCAAGAAGAAGACTGCTAGAAATATCAATGAGTATAGACCTATTGCTTGCTGCAATGTAGTATATAAAATTTTCTCTAAAGTTCTCATGAATAGACTCACTGGTGTGCTTGGTGAGATTGTATCATGCAATCAATCTACCTTTGTGCCAGGGAGGTGGATTGGTGATAATATCATGCTGGCCTAAGAAATTCTTAGAAAGTATGGTCAAAATAATATTAGCCCAAAAATGACGCTCAAAGTTGATCTTAAAAAGGAATATGACTCTCTTGAGTGGCCTTTAATTCAAGTTGTCTTTTTGGGATTAGGGTTCCCTCCTCATTTTGTGAGCCTTATTATGTAGTGTATTACCACTGTCTAGTATTCTATTTCTATCAAAGGTTCATTGTGCAAACCTTTCCAAGGAAGAAGAGGCATTAGGCAGGGTGATCCATTGTCACCTTATATTTTTGTCATAGCTATGGAATATCTTAATCGATTATTGCATACCCTTTGGGAATGAAAGGACTTCAAAGCTTATCCAGAATGTAAAGGTTCAAAAATCATCAGTTTGTGTTTTGTTGATGATCTTTTTATTATTATTCAAGGGTAATATCACCTCAAGTTAGTGTCTCCTATCAAAACTGGATATTTTTGGGAAAACTTCAGGACTGGTGGATAATCCCTAGAAGAGTGAAGCTTATTTTGGAGGTCTTCATGATTCCATCAAGATTTCTATTCTATCCCACCTTGGTTTCAAGAAGGTTTTTTTCCCTTTAAGTATCTTAGTGTTATTTTAAACCACTCATCCCTCTCTATATCCTTTTATAAACCTCTATTTGATCGGCTTACGGCTAAGCTTCAATCTTGGAAAAACAAATATTTAAGCTTTATTAGCCAGTTGCAGCTGTTACAGTCAGTAATATTTGGCATCACTAATTAATGACTGTAGGTTTTTCTTCTTTCCAAAGCTGTGATTCATCATATAGATGCTTTCTGTAGGAAGTTCTTTTGGTCTAATACGGATCCATCGAATAGGAAGGATCCTATTTCTTGGTCCAAAACTGCCTCCCTAAACAAGAAGGGGGATTAAATATAAAGCATTTAGGGATCTGGAATTTAACATGCCTTGCTAAATTTTTTTGGAAGCTCACTGAAAACAAAGAAAGTTTGTGGGTTAAATGGGTTCATGAAAGATATATTAGAGACACTCCTATATGGTAGATCAAGCTAAAGCAAAACACTTCCTGGACGCTTCGACAGATTCTAAGTATGTAGAAATATGGAGGTGATTTTTTCACTTGTTGTTGCTCAAGGGGTAAACCACCTGTAAACAATCTTTATAATGCTTTCAGGAACCATTCAACTCCTTTCCCTTGGGCTGATTTGGTGTGGTAGCATCCGGGTATTCCCAAACATAAAATTATAACTTGGATGGCATGTCATGAAGGTTTTGCTGTTAAAACTAAATTGCAGAAATGGCATATAATTGATGATGCTACTTGTGCAAGTTTCTTATAGGATGATGAGGATATGAACCATCTCCTCATCCAATGCTAATTTTCTCGTACTATATGGAGATCCATACTCAATTGGCTTATGCTTCCTCATTGATTTACTTCTTGGTAAAGCTACTTACCTTGGATGATTAAAGTTACCAGATCTAGAAGAGGTTGAGGGCAAATTTGGAGGGCTTCATTTGCAGCTATTATTTACCATCTATGGTGCAGCCGCAATACTATTATTTTTCATCTCAAATAAGCCTTACCAGCAAGATCATACATAATATGATAGCTAAGTTATTTGTATGCTTTAGCTCTATCAAGAACACTAATGCTCAAAGATATCTAAGTCTGATTGATAGCAGGGGAAATTGATGTATTCTTAGGGTTGAGGTTTTGATGGTTTAGTGCTATCTCTTATGGTGTAGCATCATATAGCTGTGATTTTGTGATTTGGATATAATTGCTCTTTCTGGTAATGATATTACTTTATTACCATAAAAAAACCTTTAAAATTAATTATTTTATTTTTTTTATCCAAAAAATTGAAAGTTTATACCAAAATGGGTTTCATTTTTTCTCTATAAATAAAAATCCATATTTAAATATTTTTCACCAAAAAGTATATTATGTAAAACACCTTTATACATTCTATATGATGTAGTAATATCCATCATAATTTTTGGGTGTTCATCAACTACTCAATATATGTTTGATCCATAGTTGTGTGTTTGATACCATTCTCATATATTTGCATGTTCATCAACACAAACTTGCTAGTTTTTCATCATCATTTTGTACTCGTTCTGCAAATCTTTAAGTATATGTTCAACATATACTATTTTGTGTGTTAATCAATTCAATAAAGTTGAATCAATATTTATTACAAGCTTACTAATATTTGGTCACTCTTAATATCTTTATATATAGATATAGATATAATTTGGTAGTAAAGAGACATCCTTTTTTCCTATTCTTTTCCATTACAAGATCTTTTGGTCACTTAAAATTCAACTCAATCCTCTCATTTTTTGTTGTTGGAATATCTTTCAATCTCAATCTAGGTGTGAACTCTTAATTGGTTTTATCAAATGGGATCATCATCAGATTGATTGTTCAATAGGCAAAGAGAAATTTAATTTTTTGTTCAAGCTTCATAAAAAAATTACAAAAATTATGATGCTTAAAGATCATGAAAAGTATTAATGAGGTACATGGAATGTGAGAGATAAAAAGAGAATGATATATATTAATCAAGTATGTGTAAGACTAAAATGAAGAGCTAAATTGTGCTCTTTAATGTTTGCATCATACCTTTTGCATGTAAATCTTGTCTTATTTAAGTTGATGGACACGAACCTTAGGAGTTGATGAATTTTAGACTTTTAAGCTAATGAATATGTTGAACTTGCATACATGAATTATTATAGTTGATGAATATGAACATTTTGAGTTGATGAATATAACACATCTTATATAATGCCCACAACAAATTTGTATAATATTTTTTTATTAAAATTATAGAAACATGTGTTTCTATTTATAGAGAAAAAAATGAGAAACATTTTGATATACTTTGTTCAATAGACAAAACCAAAGATAAATATATTTTTATGTTCCACCATAATTTATTTAATTAATTATTTATTTTATAGATGGGAAAAGGAATCTATAAGAATCAAAAATTACTTATAATAGCAAAAAAAAAATATCACATGTTTAGGTAGATGCATTTTACAAAGTGCACATAAAATCTACTATAAACAATGCCACAAGCTCCATTCAAATTACAAAATTATTAAGGTAATATTTGACTATTTACTTACTTACTATTACATTATTTATTTTATCTAGATGTTCAAATATTAATTTTTTTAAATATATGGGAGGATAAAAAACAATTACAATATTGAGTATTAATATAATTGGCCTAAAGCCTAACAACCAACCACACATGAGAAACAACGTAAGCCACAAGAATTAAACCCCGATCTTCCACCAAACAATCTAACCACTAGGTCAAACTTCACTGATAAATAGAGATCTAGAGAATTTTTATTTAATATACCTAAAGGAAACAAAGAATATTGTAAAATGCTCCAAAATTTACTACAATTTTTTATTTTTATTTTTGGAAGTGATAATAAAAAAATAATGGATGTTATACATCATCCAATATAGAAAAGGTACTCTCTATACTCTCATCCCCCCTCAACATAGATGAGAGAAAGATAGTTAATGTAACACCCCCAATTTATTACTTAACAATTTTATTTTGTGGAAGGGTTAATCTAAAATAATGAATGTTACTGCCACACTTAGCATTAGTATAGTTTCCTCACCTTTCTTATGCTAAACACTAAGGTTCAAAACCAGTTATGTCTAAAATAAAGCAAAAAAATATAAAAATAATAATATAGATAAAAATACACACACACACACACACACACATATAGTGTTCGTACAACCACAAAAATTCAAATACAACAAGGGACTTAAGAGTCCAAAGAAAAATCAATTACAATAAAAATTAGCGTATGAAGGTACAACCCTAGTTTGCCCTAACTCTTAGACCCACAAGATTATTTTGAGAATGAGACCTCTTCCTAAGGGCTCGACTTATCCTTGTATATACATCTCAAACCACTCCATGTCCTTCACATAATCATCAGCAAATGTAGTATCAATATGACTTCCTCATATTGAGTAAATCACAATACCTCACAAGAGGTAGCATGCTCATATTGAATATAATCAAACAATAATTAGAAAACATTCTCAAAGAAAAAGCACATATCATAATAATATACAATAATTATAGGATAATATAAACACCATCAAATTTTCATGCTTAGTAGTCAATCATGCTTAATCAATTCACATCATCCCAAAGTACACAACAGTCGTACCAAAATACATGAATAAAATCAACTAACCAATTCAATTCCAAATACCAAGGTAAGGCACTAAGGTGAGTACCGAACTAAGCCATCAAAATTAGTAGCATACAAAGGCAACTACCAAACTATACCGACAATAATCCATTGTTATTCTTACACAATAGTTACTTCCATTTTTAATTATTCGAAGGGGATACAATTATCCCGGGTATACTGAGATGCACCTGGTCATATTGGTGTACATAGAAATACAGTATCCTTACTCTAGATCCCATGGATACTAAGGTACGCCTGGTCATATTGGTACACACAAGCAACACAATATTCTCTAACCTCGATCACCTAATCCTCAAGTACCGATACCCCCTATAGGGCCTATAAGTCACTTATAGAGTAGATTGAAGTCTTGCTGGGGTATAATGACACACCATAGAACCAAAATCAAATGAGGGTTACCATTCATCTCTAGGGTATTTAATTCTAGAGAGAAAGCATTCCCAAACTTGAGGTCTTCCATTTTAAGTATTAATTATTTATGATGTGATCACCAATATCATACATTGCACAACAATTCATATTTCCATACTTAACCTTTCTTCCTTTATTTCTAATTATTAGAGTAAACCCTAAGGTCATTGGTCTATTTCAAAGCCAAAGGAAAAAATAAGGTAAACTCATGGCAAGTCTAAGGCCATCCTCTATCTAATTATTCACATTAGGTGAATTAGGTCAAAAATGACCAAAATACCTTTAAAACCCTAATTTCACCATTGTTATTCAATTTCGTACCAAAAATTATTATTATGAGAATTTTTAATGAAAAGGCTTAAAGATGATGATTTATAATATTTTAGCATGTAGGTAATTTTTAAGATTTAGCGATGGACTATATCTTCCATTTAGTATGCATTTAGTAACGTACCTGTACAAATCCTAATCATATGTCTTTAATGTGTCATATCTTCCATGCAACACATACATACATTATCATGATATGATATTGAAAAGGGAAATTATCATCATGGTGCATGCAAGGGAGACTTTCTACCCTATAACATGTAAATATTAATTACTGTATTTTGACCCTAATCATGTGTGCATACTTTTATGCTATCCATATCAACTCTATCTACACATGTAATGATAATCATAGAATGCTTAACAAAGCATACACATGACATAATAGCAAGGACTAACACTAGTAAAACCCTAGACATGCATATGTTACTATTTAACAAATTATACTTGCATATCGCTCATAATTAACAGTAAGTTAAACATACATACTAACTGCTGAAGGGCATATTATCATCTTACCATGCATTTTATAACATTTACATAATATAAAACCTAGCATGATTCTAGATCTAAAAAAACTATCATACTCATATAAATTATACCATCTCAAGAATAATTAGATTTACCTAAATTCAAGCTACATAAAATACCGTCTTCTCCACAATATCTCAAGGGTTACATAAGTAATCAACACCTGAAAACACATATATTAGCATCTAATATAATACAACAATAAACAAAAGTAACTAAAATCAACTAGGGAAAAGGGTTAATAATAAGGTAAAGGAAAAAATGGCACAAGTCACATAGAAGGGATGGGGTGAAAAGTGGCACGGGTCGAGAATGGTCATGTAAGGAAAGCATGATCTTGCATGTAGTGCATGCATAAAGCAAAGAGGTCAAGTGAGCAGAGGGTGCACAAGGGAGAAAGGAAAAAAATGAGAATAGAATCGCAAAATCTACACATGGGTTGTGCATGTGTTGTGAAACAAAGGCACATCCGAAGCATGTGAGGAAGAAATGTTAAGATGCACTAGGGAACATAAGCAGATGGGTTGTGAAGGGGAAAGATGGCATGAAGGAGAAAAATGTGTTGGGGGAGGTGGGGTGACAAAAGATAGAATCTAAATAGGATAGGGGTGCTAAATAGATAAGCTAAACCAAGAAAAAAAATTTGGTAAGCAGAATTAGGCTTCCTTGGTAAAACAGATACGGGTTGGGGTCCCAACTATAGTTAAAACAAATAACCCAAACTCTATCTAAATTTTAATCTAATTAAGTTTATATATATAATACAACTTAATAATATACATACAAATAATAAATTTAACATAAAAAATCTTAAAATAATTATTATAACTAATTACACATAATTACCAATTTATAATTAGGGTTTCTATAAATGAGGTATTATAGCTAACTTTATTGATACTCTCATGTCTAGGGTAAAATACACATGCCACAAAATTGAACTCATAGTTTTTAAGTATACATACCCTCTATAAGCTGGTGGAATAAACAATTTAGAGTATATTTAGGGCCACTCTGGTTATTAGAATAACTAGGAATCATGGGTACCATGATAATCCATAAATAATTATAAACAACTTGGTTCTTACTACAACCAATACACTCGAGTACCTAGTGAAAATAATGTAACTAGTACAACTTGGTTTTGACTCACTTGATCCTCTACTTCAATTATTAATGTCTTATTAATCATCATGACCAAAAAAATTCATACATCATGTTTAATGAATAGGACTAGATTTACTTATCAACATAACACTTCCACTTATATTTCCATTCACTTAACATATGAGTTGCTAGTTATCATTTGTTACATAAAATATTGAGCGTTACTTAATTCATTCCAACAATTGTGTATTATTCAAACACTCATAATTGTAATTTGGTTAATCAAATAAAACATGCTATAATCATATAAAGGAAAGTTAAGGCATATGAACATACAATAAGCACAAAAGGACACACTTCATAGGTGAAAAACTAAAGTGCCTTCACAAAACCCTAATTAATAATTACGTCATAACTCCATCCATAAGACTCACCAATCCAACCAATTTATTAAAACATCCCAAAATATCATATTAAGCACCATATCTAAAAATTAGGATATAACTATAATTTTTTGCACAAAAAATACCAACCATGCCCTTAGGGTTTCTAAGCCCATTTAAGCCATTTTTACATAATGTTAATTATTATATTAACCATAATTAACCAAACCACTTCAAATATCATAGTTATTAAAAATTAACCCAATAAAAATTGTACAACCTTAGTTTTCTAGAATGGATCTAAAAAGATCATTTGGCTCTTGCATCTCCTCAATATCTCAGAATTTCTTATTAGCACAATTTATTCTATATTTCACCAAACCCTATTATATTATATATTAAATTTTATGTAAAAACCACAAGGAATAAATTGTATACCTAGTTTTCAAAAAAAAAAACTCAATAATTTAAAAAAAATATCCTTAGGTTAAAAGATTCCCAAACTTACATAATTTCCAAAATTTTCCAAACTCCACCAAATTCATAAATATTTTCCTAAATATAATTAGGCATCCAAATAAGAAATTATACTAAATCAAAACAATATATGAGGCCACTAAAAGCATAAGGGTTGAAACCACCAACACCCTAAATCACCCAAAATAAATTCTCAACATAAATATTATTACAAATTCCTGATAATATATCAAAACACACAGCAACAAGCTTATCAAAATAGTAAAGCATATAACATTATGCTTGAGAATTTATTAGAAATCTTATCATGGCTGAATATGATTTTTCAAATAAAAATTACATACTCTTCACGAAATCACAATAATACATAGATATAAGCTCAAAACCTAAACATAATTTCTAGTATAAAAATATGATAACATGAAATTAAAAGAGACACATCCTAAAAAAAACAAACTAATCTAGAGTTGTATATCCTTACAAAAGGCTACAACTGTTTCTTAGCAAATAATACTTCCAACACCTCCTTACAATCTTGTTGATCACCTAATAAGATAGAAAAGGGGTTATGAAAACTAATAAAGATTAGTATAGGATAAGTAATAGAGGAAAGGAAAGATAAATGGAAAACTAAGATGTCACAAGTTACAGGGAGGTGTGTAAGCCATCAACACAACCAAGGTAGGGTTTTTGTGAGCTATTCATGTATATCAAAGGAGCTTAATATGAGGTCCCAATGTACGGTGTTGGAGGTACCACAAGTCTTAGACATTGATGGTGGTAGTTTGCATAAGGTTTTCACATAGCTAGGGGCAGTCTTTATGAGGTGGTGGTGAAGATAGGGGTGTTTGTGTAGGATTTTGCTGATGGTTGTGTTGGGTTTGTTTGTAGTTGATGAAAGGCTTAGTGGTTTGCATGAAGGGTGGTGCTAGTTTAGGATTGGAAATGTGAATTTGTGGCATAGGAAAGTGGAGGTCAAGGAAGGGAAGTTACAAAAAATAGGTGGAACATGATGGGAAAATGGTGAACTAGGTAGAAGAATAAGAGAATGAGTTAGGAGGTTGGTTTGGGATGGAGAAATTTAGGGAATAGAAGAGGGGGATCATGAGCCGAATGGAACGATAGAAAAATGGAAGGGAAGGGAGTTTATATGTAGGGTTGAGGTTATATGAAATGAAGAAATCATGAGGGAGATTGAGGTAAGGTGTGATTGGGAGGTCTGATGTTGCAAAAGGATGGTGTGAAAAATAAATAGAGCATAGGTTGGGTGGAGTATTAAGCACTTGAATTTGAGAGGTTGAGAGAAGGATTAGACCTAGTTGGGGTTTAGTTAGAGTTGAACCAAACTAGGAAAAACTTGGTTGGTAGGGAAGAGGGTTAAAGGGAATAATTAAGCTAAGGTTAAAGGTTAGGTAAAGATTAAGGACTAAACACCTATAAATTAAGGTTAGCAAATTTTGAGGTGTTATATAGTTAATGAAAGAGCTTATATTGGTCTTCCTCTTGCATTTATTGGCAAAAAAAAAAAAAATCTAGAGTTCAAATATGTTTAAAGGTTTGAATGTTCCTTAAATCTTCCAATCTTATCTTAAGGGCTACATACTCGAGGAATTGATTCAATAGAAAATAAAATAGTAAGTTAAATTTTAGCTCTATTTTAAGGTTATCAAGATTCCTCTTTTTTTTTTAAAACATTTAAGCTAGGTTAATTTTAAATTATATTTTGCTATTATAATCATAAGTTTGGCTCTCCTTCATATTCTTATTTAGCTAAAAAAATTATCTTTAATAATGAAATATCACTTTTTAATTTTTACTAATGATTCTTGCCCTAAATTATTTTCTATTTTGTTATTTCCTTCTTCATTATTTATTGTGAAATATAAAATTTATATAAGGAAATAGATTATTCATCAATAAAGTGTCTAATTGTCGTTAATAATATTTGTCGTTTATATATATTATAGTCGTTAGATTTATATAATAGTATGCTTATCTACATGTAACAATAACTTTATTTGTATATAGTAGTAAATTTATATTTAGCTTCATATAATTATTTTGTAAGTATTATTATATTGTCTGCTTGTCTTTGTTATAATCTTTATATGTACATCATGATATGTGTATATGCATGAAGTAGTATTTATATATGTCTATTGTAGTAGCATTATATTTAACTTCACACAATATCATCTTAGTATATTTTCTAAAGTATTTTTTTCCTTTGTGGTCAATATTAGTATTAATGCTAGTATATTTACACATAGACATATCTTTATATGCATATAGTAGTACCTTATCTTCCTATAATTATGTATTTAACATTTTGTCTTTATTTACTCATTTAAAAATTAGTGTATATACTATTTGATATTTGAATATAATATATTTGATTTATTCTTTCCATTCTCTCATTTTTCTTGTTTACGTATATATTATACATATTTGATGAATACTTTGTGTTTTGTTTTATTACTATATGTTGCCTTATTTAGTATATAATGCACAATAACCTTATTTAGTGGATGATAATTGATGTTAATATAAATAGTTTTAATAATTATAATATAAGTAAAATGACTTGATATACATAAAAATTGTTGCAAACCTAATTTTTTATGTAGTTGATTAAAATGGCCTAATATAATCTTTTCAATAAGTAGATAATTTATTGTAGGTTTCTTTTACAAGTCATATCATTTAATCTTATATGAAATACTAGAGTGTGCTTGACTTATCGATGTTTTATTTTAATCTTAACTCTTATTTTATATATCTTATGTACTATAACTCAAACTTATCCCACTTTATCTTTAGTATTTTTTTTTATAATTGTTTTATCCAAATGTGGTTTTGGTAAGATTTAGAGATGAGCATAAAAGAGTTTATTTCACGTGAAGTGATAAAAAGGGCAATATTGAAATTTAGAAGTGAAAATTTAGGTTACTGATACTAGGTGAACCAACACCTACATGGAGGTAGCTGACCCTTTAAGTTTTTTTTTTTAATTATGAATTTGACCTATTTTATAATTTAATTGTTATTTTCACATTCCTTTATTAGATTGTAACTTGAATTTTATTGTAAAAGTTTGGAGTTGATCAAAAGTTCTTATAATACCCTACTCTTAATTACCCCTAATTGATAACCTAAGTGAAACTTTTCATTTTATGGAAACTTGATCATATAAATTATAAGAGGATACCATGTGTTTAATCTGTTATTGTATGTGTTTTCATATGGAGTGAGTGTGCATTATATTAACTAGGTTAAAATGGTAGAATTGAGATTTTTGGGGTCAATGGTCAACTAAGGCCTTCAAGACAAACAACCAAACATCAAGGGAATTATCATCCCAAGGGCTTGGGATAATGAGTGATGGTTGACTAAACATTGTAACTTTTTTTTTTGGGATTTTTATTTTTATTTTTGTTTTTTTGGTCAACCCTTTTAATTTTGTGGGTATTCCCATGACCTTCCCTCACCTTGGATCAAATTATTGCTTATAATTCTTCCTTTAATCAAGATCTTAGCCTTATGTCATCTCACTTTACCTCCCACCAAATTTCTTACAAGCTATACCTTCCCCCATCACCTCCTTCATTCAAGTGTGAATGAAGCAACCATGGTCAATCCTCTTCTCTATCCTTGGTAGATTTTTGGTGCTCCTACCCATCTTTATACCTCATTTACTTTGCATTTTCATTATTCAACTCCTGGTGTTTTGTACTCTCTTCTCCCTTTTCTTTGAGTTTTACCTAAGTGTTTAAAGAACACTTCCTTTTGTTTTCTTGAGTTAAAACCAAGTACCCTAACCCTATTGTTATTCATTTTTCATATTTTTTTATCTTATCTTAATAATTTATCTAGCCCCATTATATTTATGAAAACTGAAGAGTTTCCCTCTCATTTTCTCCCTCTTTGGTGCACCACTAGCATAGTTAGGTATGGCCTCTTTTGTTGTTTGATTTTTGATTATTTGTGTTGTTATCTTTGTTATTTTATGTGTTGTAGTTCTAATTGTTGGGTTTTGTATTTTTAGGAGAAGAATTTTATGTTAGAGGCTAGATTTTGGGAGACTTTTAATTATTTTATTTTGTTAATTATCTCGGAAAAGAGGTAAACCTATGCTTATACTAAATATGTGAAAATCATGTGGTGGCGTGTCAAGGTTTTCTATATTATGCTTAAATGTTAATTATGCTTTCTTTTATTTTTTGAAAAATATGCATGTACCATGTAGTTTTTTAATTTATCTAAGGCCATGCGATATCATGTAAAAGCATGCTTAATTTATGTATCTTTATGTATATATGATAGTATGCTATAATAAGGTTGTGTTTGGTGAAATATGCATGTGTTGTGAGGATGGCTCAGTCATGGGCATTATTTTCCTTTCTAATACATTTTTATGTATTTGTGAGCTTACCATTAGATTCCTCACATGTTTTACTTAAAATTTTATGCATGTTATGTTGAGATTTGAATATGTATAGGCATAGCTATGAATGATTTAAGTTTTGAATGTTGGATAAATTTTTTTTCACATTGAATTCATAATTTTCTAGCATGTATGTCTAGTATGTGTTATGATATATTAAGTTTGAAAATGTTGTGGAAGATGGCATGTTAGATATACACGATAAGGATTTTATATACTAAATGGGCTTAAAAATGAATTATGGGCAAACTCATTTATGTAATTTTGCATAATTGATATTTATTGGTAAGTAAGAAAATTTTATTTATTTCAAAAAAGGAAACAATATGATAATTTTAAGAGATTCAACTGCCAATAGCTCTAGATCTTCCTTAAAGCCGCATAGGCTGAAATAGAGCTAAGCTAATGTATCTATGCAACCCATCAATTTAATGTAATATTTATAAGTTTTAAAATTTTATATTCTCCCTACAATATCTAGAATGATATGTTGCCTTATATCGCCATCTTCCTTTTGCTCTTGATAGCATATACGTTTGTTTGTTTCATACCACACATGGTAGATTGTAGCACAAAACAAGGCTCGTATGACGTGTTTTCTAATGTTTGGTTCTCTCCCTCCTTTAATTGCCCATTGTTGTACCTTTTACCATAAAACAAGTTGGTTGTTGTTGGATAATGTGTTGATTAGAGGTATCTAAATAGTTTTGGAGAAATTAAAGTCAAAGAAAATATGTGCATGAGTTTCATCATGTTATTCACATTGGACACATATTCCATCGATCTTCAGTCCTATACCTTTTAAACGATCCTTAGTCTGAAGCCTACTTTTATAGAGCAAGCTAATAAAAGAATGCTTCTTCATGACATACTGCGACCACACCGTTGGACACCAAGAAACCTTAGAATTTTGAGGTTTGAGAAGAAGATAGGCTTTAGCTATTGAAAACTTCCCTCGGGTAAGTATATAAGGCAGAGGATGAGGGTGGAGAATCCTCCTGAAATATTCTCGCATACTTAGTAACTTCTTTATAACATAGGAAGATGAAGATTTGATTCTCACAACCCAAATATCCTGGCCCTTTAAGAAATAAGTGTGTCACATTTAGAAAAAATCTTTTTTATCCGCTAAATGCCACAATAACTTACACATGACTAATTTGTTCCACCATAATAGGTTTTTAATGCCAAGACATCCTTCATTTTTAGGTAAATATGTTGAATCCCAAGCAACTAGAGCTTGTTTGGTTAATTTTGAAGTACCTACCCAGAGAAACCTTCAGCAAATAACATAAAATTTAGCTATAATATGGGTAGGGAGTGGAAAAACCATACTCCAATTGGTTTGAAGGTTGAAAAGGATAGAGTTTATAAGTTGTATATTGTCTGCATAGTCGAGAAGTTTAGTTTACCATGATCTCAACCTTTATGTGAATTTATCTATCAATGGTTTATATCAATTTTTGTTGAGGTATCTACTATAACACCCCCAAATTTCACTCCTAAAAAATTTCGTTTAACAGAATAATGTAGAAGCTAAAATAGGATTTGGGGAATATTACCGCCACACCTAATATAAGATAAATGTCTACCATCTATCTCATGATAGATGCAAGGCTAAAATCTATCCAACAAAATTCAACAAATATCTATGCAGTGAGGGTAAACTCCCACAAGGAGATATCCACCTGCAGATGGGAAGTGAATAATTTCACTGAATAAAATCATCGTTGAATAAATCAACGAAACCTGTGAAATAATTCTGGACTTTAAAACTTAAAAAGAAAAAAAGGATATAAAATCAAAATGCATCTCCAACAAAATCACAAATCAACTAAATACAAATCAAGTGAATGATTTATACACCAAAATAATAAATTTGAGATACAATAAGATCTGAGAAGAAAACTAAGGGGTATCCCAACAGTGGATCCAACTTTATTCACCAAATCGAATCATTGAATAGCCTACTCTCAAAATCCAAGGAAAATGTTCTTCCCGACAATAAGACATTCAATACTGAACTTGCACAAATGGTCTGCTCCCCTCCATTAGTGGATCATCACAGGAACCAAAGAACCAAGGTAGTGTCAGTACGGGTCCAATACTGAGTAAATCCCACTACCCTATCTTATGGGAGAGACATAAACTACAACATCAAGTGCATATTGAATCATGGTGCATTACATTGATACAATATTATGCAAACTCAATACCCACATCATAAATCCTACCATATACACATAATAAAATGCTGAACATATGTAACATCCTACTTAAACATGTACGTGTGGTATGACGGAAATGTAAAGTAGCTCATGCGCCTTAGGTAGGAATAATGCATATTATTAACACAATTTCAGATGTAAACATCTTAAACCAATAAGAGATTTAAACAAACTAATCGGGAATTTATGGACAACGCCAAACCAAACCAATCAGGCATTTATGGACAATGCCAAACTAAACCAATCGGGCATTTATGGGCAATGCCAAACCAAACCAATCGAGCATTTAGCCCCTAGACATTACTTAGGGACATGTCCAGCCCCAAGCATTACTTAGGGACATGCTCAACCCCAGACATTACTCAAGGATATGTCCAACTCTAAGCATTAATCAAGGACATGCTCAGCCCCAAGCATTACTTAGGGACATGCTCAGCCCCGGACATTACCTAGGGACATGTCCCGCTCTGAACATTACTCAGGGACATGCTCAGCCCCAGACATTACTTAGGGACATGTCCAGACCCAAACATTACTTAGGGACATGTCCAGACCCGAACCATGATTCAAACACATTCAAAACTTTGTTACACTGAGAGAGGCATTAAATTATCAACAATCATTCATATTATTTCATAACGCACCACGCAACTAAAAAACCATAAGGTGCGGTCCATCTCTTGGCAAACAATTCATGCCACACATTAAGATGCTTTCCAGTCAATTAATCAAGATATATATATATATTACAATTTTTTTAACATGTCTTTCACTTATCCATGCTTGAAGGTAACAAGCTTAACATGCTTTGTTACTTAATCATGCTTGTAACATGCTCTTTTACTCAATCATACTCCTAAACAGAAAATGCAATCCCATTCCAACACGTGTAAGCACATCCTTTTACATTTGTCCTCCTCAAAAGAGAATAGTCCTATCATGCATATTTTTACCCTAACATGCTCAATAATAAGCCAAATTATGAATCAATTAAACCTCATGATTATATAAAACATCATACAAGGCATATTACATGTTTGACATACCAACCCATGTGAGTCATATAACTTTCACCTCTTAACACACATGCACAAAGATCCGTCCTCACAAAACACCCATAAGTAGAGGTAAGTAGAGACTTACCTAGGTCCGAAGCTAGCTAAGTGAGATAAGAGGGAGAGGGAGATCACTAGCTCAAGGATCCACAAGAATGCTTTCCTAAGATAGCTGATAGAAATTGAAAAATAGGTTAGAAACTATCTTATCGATCAATAATTCAATTATTATAATTAAATAAACACAAGGAGACACAAATGATTTTTCTTAGAAAATGTGTCCAAAACCTAGGAGTCGCAAGCATAGCTCTATTAAGATTTAAGATTAAATATTACTCAAATTGGGTTAAACACATATCACTTGAAGCATTTCAAATATATTTGGAAGCCAGTGAAAGGACAATAGAAGATAAGTTATTTTATCGAAAATGATTTACTAGTTAGGTTTTACAACCCAAAAGGCAAACCAACCATTTGCATAGAACCAAATCCAACCCGATAAGATAAAAACGTAATTCAAATGATTTTAAATCAAAGCTGAAAATTGATTAGGTAAAAGAAGCATAACATAATCAATTCTATAAAACCATCTCCAAAAATCAGGATTTTTAATGCCCGAATTATGAACTGACTAATTAACTTTTATTATATCAAATTGATAGCTTAAGAGTACAATTAAACTAATTTTAAATAAATCTAGATAATCAATTTCAATGAAATAATCTTTCGAGCAGTCAATTTAAGACAACTGATTTTTGAAATTAGGGTTTCAAAGCCTAAGACACAAACTCGGATAATTCAAATCAATTAATTCCAATCGAAGGTATTAGAATGAAATTAGGATCGTTTTGAATATTTCCATAAATTCAATTTTAGAAAACCAACTATAGAAATGACCAATTTCATAATTTCACTTGAAATCTAGGGTTCTAGGTCCGAAAATGCAATTTAGTTGAATTCTATTAATTTATTTAAATTGAATGTTTAGAAATGCAAATAGACATATTTTATAACATATCATATAATCAATTCCTCAAAACCAATAAAAGAAATACCCAATTTAGCATAATTAGGGTTTTTGAGCTCGGAACGCAAATCTAATCAATTCTTGCTAAAATGTATAAATTAATGGTTCCGAATTGAAATAAAATGTATTCTAATGTAAATTATATAATCAATTGAATAAAAAACCGATTACACAATCCAATTTAGACCCGTAAGAGTTTTGACCTAAAAATCCAATTCCGATCAATTTCACATAATTTTCCCAAATCAACACTTCTGATATAAAATTAAATACATTTCAAATGATATTATAAAATCAATTGAGTGAAATGACCCAATTATGCAATTCAATTTCATCACAGATGAATTTTGACCTAGAAAGTCAATTCCAATTAATTCCGCATAAATTTCTTAAATTGATGGTTCTGACATGAAATGAGATACATTTTACAACATATTGTAAAATCAATTTACCCAAATTAGATTAATTGGACGAATTCAAAAAATTCGGGCATAACCCGGCCAAAAATTTGATTTTCACAAATCAACCAAATATACTACAATTAACCACTCTAAATCAATCATAGAGCATATATATATATACATAACCAAACAATCAATTTAGCTTATCATAAGCTAATTCATACTCAATTAATCAAAACAAGGGTTAGGGTTTTAAAAAATTTATACCAAACGAAAATAACAAATCGGAATAGGTGAAGACCAGAGAAGATGCGTTGGAGGTCAAGGACCACTCACCAGTGACCGGTTAGGCTCGTAGTGGCCGACTGGCGGCACGACCTGCACTCCCCGTCACTGCACGCGGCTGCTGCTGCTATGACTATTGTTGTGGCTGTTGCTACGATTGCCGGTTGCATCGCTGGTGGTGGCTAGCGAGGCAGCTGGTGGCTGTTGACAATGGAGGAGATGAGGGCTAATGTTGGGGCTCAGGTGTAGGGAACAGGGTAGCCGGAAAAGAGAAAGAGAAGAGAAGGGAGAGAAGAAGAGAGAAAAGGAAAAAGAAGAGGGGGTCGGTCGGGCTAGGGTTTTTTATACAATTAAAAATATACAAGAAATACTAGACATCTAAAAAATATTATTGGAATATTTTATCTAAATTTTATTTAGCAAAAAGTTATTTCGTAAGGATTCGAAGGCCCAAAATTGATATAAGAGCTATATAAAGAATTTCAAAAATATTTTCGGAAGAATTTACCAACAAACGCAAACATCTATATTATTTACAAAAATAAATTATGAGACCTCATTTAAAAGCATATAAGGAAAAATTTAAATCAAATTCTAATAAACCGAGACTAATTTAAATAATTTCCAAAACTAGTTTTCCTCAAACCAAAAGGGTAAAGCGGAAGAAAATTAATTTCAGAAAGAAATCTATAAATAAGATTCAAAGATCTTTTTAATTTAAAACTCTTCAAAGATCTTAAGGAATTCAAAAATGAATAAATTCAAAGTCGGAAATATTTTCTGCGGATAAAATCATTAAAATAAATTTAACTATTTTAAACGGAAATTTCATAACTTAAATAATATATTTTGTTAACGAAATATAACTCTAAAATAAAGTCGCAATCACACGACGAAGTTATAATAAAAAACAAATCTAAAGTATTAAAAATTAAAATGTGAGAAATAATGGAAATACATATTTTTAACCGAAAATCAAAATCATATGAATACAATAAAATCATGGTCATGTACGAATTTATCTAGAATGATCCACAATGATAATAATTAATTAAATTAATTTATGAAGTCAAAATTTTTGATAAATCCATTAAACGTATCAAAATTAAAATATTTAAATATTTACATCAAATTATGCTAATAAAATAATTAAACTTAGTAAAGTTGAATTTTAAAAGTATAGGGTCTTACATCTACCATCCAATGGAGCTCCTAGATATCTAAATGGAAGCCCACCTTCAGCATTATGGAACTCCGCACACAAATCATCCTTAAAATGGGAGGTACAACAACCACTATAATATATATGACTCTTCTCAGCATATATGATCAGACATGAAAATATTGAAATTTTCATAATTTTTTTAATATAGCCCTAACTGAGTATTTTGAGCAATTATAAAATAAGAGCAATATCAAATTTACTAGATTTAGCTTTTTACATCCGAGATGAGGTGTGAAATGTGGGTTAGACCATACGTTCATTAGGGATCTGTTTAAGTATTCAATAACCAAGATAAGGAAGTAACGTGATAGTGGGCCTCTTTGCCTTAACCATTTTTTTTTGCATAAAATGGATCATGTAAGGTTCCATTAAGCTTAATGGAATAGCCAGCAGTGGAAACACATGACATGATGATAGTTACAGAATGGGAAGGAAAGTGAAGGCCATACAATACTTTTTGTAGATATTCCCACTTCACTGAATCATAATAATTTTTCATGTTTAATTTGATCATAATTTTAGGTGATATTTGCCTTTGACTATAACCTTTATTAATCTTAGTAGCAAGAAGAATATTTTTAGTGATTGCCTTTCCTTTTATAAACATTGAATGGGATTGATCAATTAAGGTAGCTAGGAGTGGTTGAAGTCTATAGGTAATGATAATTGCAATAATCTTGTAGAGAGTATTACATCATGCAATTGGTTTATACTCTCCCACACTAATGGCATTAGGTACTTTAGGCATTAGGTATAGAGTGGTGAAATTAAGAGACCTAGGCATGAAATACCCTAAAACCTAATTTTAAGAATTATAGCTAAATCAGGATTTATTTAGAAATTTATTAAATAAAATATTTTTTATTAAAATAAAAGGGAATTTATTAGGGCTATTCTAGAAGAAAATAATAAATATTTTCCCCCACAAACGCTGCGTTTTGATCCCCGTTTTAATGTCCGTCACCTGGTCGAGTTTTTTTTTTCCTTTCTTTTCTTTTTCCTTTCTCCTTCAGCCGGACTCGGTCCAGCCCCTTTCTTTCTTCTTCTTCTTTCCTCCTTCCCTAACGTCGACGACCTACCCCGCTACCTAACGTCCCTGGTTTTTACCGCCAATCATGCCCCTTTGACCGGCCGTTTTCCTCCCTTTCTCTTCCCTCTGTTTCGGCGACCACATTTACCCAACCCACCTCCCTTCCTTTTCGCGCACGACCCTTCTTTTTCTACGCAACCACCCTTGCCCTAATTTGAATTTCACTGGATTTTGTTACCGTCGGTGACCGGAACCCTACCTGCATTTCCCTCTAGCTGACCCACAGAACCCTACCCTCTCTTCTAAAATCTATAAATACCCCCATAATAGCCCTGTATTGAGCCTTTGAATTCTACCCAGAAAAATCCTCGCGTGCGCCACCACCACTTTTGAAGCTTCGTTCGCTGCCATTGGCGAACTTTGCCACCCTCTCTGCCCACCCAACTAATCCTTGCACCCTCGTCTAACTAACTAAGCCACCCTACACAAGCCTTCCCGATTGTGCAAAGTTTACTTCCCAATCAGCCCTATCTTCCACCTTCGCCGCCCTTCGAACCACCCTTAGCCACCACTTCCGCCGCTTTCGCCACTCCTTTCACCTCCCAACTTGTTCTGCAGACCACCCTCTACCTTCCCCTACCTTTCTTTTCCTCTTTCTCCCTCTTCTCCTCTCTTTCTCTTCTTCTTCTCCATTCGGCCACCACCGCAGCTACCGTGCGCCACCCCATTGGCTGCGCCGCCACCCTCATTCAACTCCTCTCCCTCTAGGAAGTCTTAAACACCCCAACCCCCACCTTCATTCTCCCTATCTTGTTCTCAGCTTTCCCTTTTCTTCCCATTTTTTTGGCCACCGCCGGCGCCGCTTGTCACCATCAGCCTAAGGTTGAACCCTAAACCCTCTCAACCCTTTTCCGCTATTTAATTAAGTTTATTTTAATTTATTTCAATTTTAACCTATTATTTGAATATTATTATTATTATTATAATCATTATGTATTAATAATAATAATATTATTATTAAGTTCAATATTATTAGTATTAATATTTCTTATTAGGGCTGACCCTATTTGGCTTAGTAGATTATTAGTATTAGTAGTATTGATATTATTAGTATTATTATGAGTTTTTATTTTATTTATTAATGTTATTATTACTATTTTAAAATTATTATTATTATTATTTCATTATTATTATTACAACTAGTTTACTATTATTATTATTATTATTATTATTATTATTATTATTATTAATGTTAGTATTATTATTCTATATAGGGCTTAAACCCTATTGTGTCTATTTTGAATTGTAGTAGTAGTATTATAAATATCATGTCTTATTATTATTAATATTATTAATATTTTTATCATTAGCATTTATTAATATTATTTGTGTTATTATTATTATTATTATTATTATTATTTATTAATTTTATTATTATTCGATGTAGGGTCGAAACCCTACTTCATTTTATCTTCGATTATTATCATTTATATTATTTCTTTTATTATTATTATTATTATTATTATTATTATTATTATTATTTGTATTATTGTTATTATCATTATTACTATTTTGGTAAAAGGGCCGAAGCCATTATTTCACTTTGTTTTCGAGTTATGCCCTTTTTATTATTATTTTTATTATTATTATTATGGGTATTATTACTATTTTTATTATTATCATTGTTATTATTAATATTATTATTATTATTATTAGTAGTAGTAGTATTAGTATTTTTAGTAGGATCATTGTTACTATTATTATTATTATTATTATTATTATTATTATTATTATCATTGTTATTATTTTTAGTATATTTGCTATTATTATTTTGGTATCATCATCATTATTATTAGGGTAAAGTCTTCAACCTTATATTATCAACCTTTATAATATACTATTAATTCTTATACTTTTAGCCAAATTTAGTAATTAGTTATTGGTTATTAATATTAATATTAATATTTTATTATTTTATCAAATGCCTAGTCTTAGAATAAGCTAGTAACTAATAGTATTTTTGATAGGAGGGAATCTAATTTTAGTTTTTCCCTCATATAGGTGAGACCAGTCAAAGCTTTAAGGAGGTGTAGGAGTGTGCTCCAAGACTGGTGTCATTTTAGGTAAGGGTGTTACAAAGGCCTTATGTGTGTTTATGTGCATTATATGCTTCGTATGCTATGTATTCTATGTTTATCATCATAATCATTTCGTATGTGGTATGACGTGGAGTTGAAGTATGTTTCTATGTTATTATATAGCATGTGTACTATATGTATGTGATGAAACATTATGGTATGTGATGTTATGTGTTGTGACCCTATAAGACATGCATGTGAGGATTTATAAGAGTGGTATTGTGTGGAAAAAAGGTTGAAAATGGAAAATGGGAAATGTGTTGACCAAATGGGAGTAAGTTGACTAAAGGGGAAATGAGTTGACCTAAGTATTTTAATAATCCATGAGTGGAAGAATAAAATGGGAAATTTAGGGTTCTGTGTAGGAGAATCTAATCTATGGTTATCTATAGTTTTATATGGGAGAATCTAATCTGCGGTTTTGTGTGAGAGAATCTAATCTATGGTGTTGCATAGGGTAATCTAATCTAGGATTTTGTATGGATTGAATCTAGAGTTGGTATGGGTGAATCTTGAATTTTGTATGGAATAATCTAGGGTTTTATATGAAGGAATCTTGGGTTTTGTATGGAGGAATCTAGGGTTTTGGTATAGATAGACTTAGGGTTTTGCATGGCAGATTTTATAGTGTTGTATGGGGGAATCTAATCTAGGGTTTTGTATAGATTGAATCTAGGGTTTTGCATGGATGGATCTTGGGTTTGCATGGTTGAATCTAAGGTTTTATGTGTGAGTTTTAGGGTTTTCATGAAAAAGTTTGAAGGTTTGCATGGGGAGGTTAGCATCTGCATAGGAGTAAAGTTTACGTATGAAAAGTTGATTTGGGGTGTGAGGAAGGTAATGTAAGTGTTGTTTGGGTGTTTGAAGACTTTGGATGAAAAATAGTATATGGAGCAATATAAGGGTACGTAAGAGACCGAGATAGGGTTTGTGTGGATAATTAGGGTTTGGTGTGGTTGCTTAGGGTTTTTTGTGGTATCATGTGTATTTGGTGATTAAAGTGTAATTATGAGGATGGAATTTATGAGTTGTGGTGTGTGGAGTGTTAAAATGATTTGGGTTGTGCGAAGTGGAGTAAGATGGGCCACTGAGGCTTAAATTAGGGTTTTTGGGGAAAAACCATAGAGTAAGGAAATAAGTGGACTTGGAGGTGTGTAGTAGTGGGCTTTGACCCACATATTTCGGTGTTGGAGTTCTAGTGTGAGTTTGAGTATAGAGGAAAGGTTGTAGGGCAAGTTAGGAGGTGCAGGGTTCTCATGATATAATACGGGTCAGTTGGAGGATAAGTGTAAAGGGAGTGATTCATGCATGTCTAGGGTGAAAGCTTCTGAATAAGACACCGTAATACATTAATCATTTAAAGTGGAAGATTGTTGAGTTGGGCCCAGACCGATTCACCAGCGAATAATAGTGGTTAGGGCATGATGTCCTATATGTGACCGGTCCACCGGTAATAATAGTGGTTAGGCTTTTTACCTGTGCATTTCCAATCCATTGGCTATAATAGTGGGAGATTTTGTGCTCAACAAATCGAACATATTCGTGCTAAGACATGGGAAAGACACTAAGTACTTACAGTGGAACACCATGTGAGAAAGGGGCCAGACCGGTCCACTGGCTATAATAGTGGTTAGAAGCTTTATGCCCTATGTGTTTCTGGTCCACCGACTATAATAGTGGTCATGAGCTATGTGCCCTGTATGTATTCAGTCCACCGGCTATAATAGTGGGGTTCCTGTACTCACATGGATTTGATAAAAAGCATGGTGTGAAATGAGTTCTAATCAGAGATTAATTAAATAATTAATCCGGACTATAAATGGGCATTTATGTATCTACCCGAATGATTGTTTGATATTATATTATCATGTTGGTATTTATGTTCTTTCTATTCTTCTGCATGGTTTATGTGATTTTATGTGTTGGCCTTAGTACACAGTTACCTTGCTTAGTACGTAGTGTACTAATCACCCTTTTCATGGGTGCTGCTCATTTCCACGAGTAGTAGACCCTTCTGACTTTGTGCAGGTGGGCGAGACATCAGGCGGAGTTGTGTGTTGAGCATTTTTGGCTCCAAGTTCAAGAGTAGTGTGGCTGGATTCACTCTTCTTGTTATTTTATCTTCTTATGCTCGGATTTACCCTTTTATGATTCATTACTTGTATTGAGTATTTTTGTAATCCCCCAAAATTTTAGGAAAGCGTTAATTTAATAAATATCTTTTACTTGAAATAAATTAGCTTTTAAAATTAATTAGTTTAATTATTTTATGGATGTTTAAGTATATAAATTTGGATAGGAGTATTTAATAAATTAAAAATAAATATTTTGTTATTTTACCATATTATTTTTACTTAAATAAATTTTCAAACTAGTATTTTACTATAATTATCCTTTTTATGCCCATAAATTTAATTATATTAAATTAGATTATTAAATAAATTCATTATTAAAAAATATTACACCCTAATATTTTATAAATTCAATTATTTTAAATTTTCCCATTTTCCACTTTCCATTTTCTTTTCTTTTTCTTTTCCTTCCCCTTTTCTATTTTTCCTCCTTCCTTTCTTTTTCTTTTTTTCTCTTCCTAGCTCAGGTTGCCAGGCTCCTCCTCTCTCCTGCCTGGGCCACAGGCCCGTTCGCCCAGCCACGTACAGCCCAGACTCCCCCTCTTTCTTTTTTTTCCTTTCTTCCCTCCACCCTGGATCGGCCGGCCCGCCCATTTTTTTTTCCCTGTGCGCCGGCCTGGTCTCCCTCCCTCTCCCTTCTTTCTTTCTTCTCCACCCGCCTCGACGTAGCAGCCTGATCAGTCCCCTTCACCATGACTGCCACTGGCTGCTGCCTCCCGCTGCCACCTCCTGCAACCACTGCCACCACCTGTCTTCCTCCCCTCTCTCTCTCTCTCCCCTTCCCTCTTTTTTTTTCACTATTTCGAAAACTGGGCAGCCATGCACCCTATCCCGCATGGATCTCCTTTCCTCTCCGTCGTTACCCTCTCCCTGCCACCCTACCACCACCCCTACCACCCTAATCCCTGCCACCCGATCAGCCCCTATCCCTTACCCTTCCTCTTCTTTTTCTTCTCCCCTTCAACCATTTTCTGCCCCATCCTCTTGAGCCTTAACCCCCGACCTCCTCCCCTCCCTCATTTTCTTCCTCTCCTATTTCCATCCTATTTTTGCGTCGCCACCGCCGTCCGCCACTCCTGCCGCCTCACCAACCCCCTGCACCGCTCCCTGCCACCCTCCACCTTAGCCTTGCGCCACCACAACGTCCCTCCCGAGCCATCCCGCATCCCTCTTCCTCCCCTCTTCTTTTTCTCCCTGTTTTTCACCCTTCTCGACAACCCACCTGTAACGCCGCCTTCCGGCCGCCTACTCCGCCACCCAAGCCACCATTCAAGACCCTACAACCCCCTCTACCACCACCATGCCTTAGTTGGTCGAAAAAATCCCTTGCACCCCTCCATTTTTCCCTCCACTTTTCCTTCCTTCTCAGCCCTTCCACCTCGGCCCACTTCAGCAGCCACCTTCGCCACCTCACCGCTGCTGCCTCGGCCACCCTTGGCCGCCAACAACCCATCCCCAACATCCACCTACACCCCCTCTTCACTCCTGCACCATCTCCTTGCCTCCAAACCTCCCCCATCTACCTTCTTTCCTAGCCCAAATACCCTAACCCGAAAATAACCATCTTTGCTCCTATCACCCCCTCTTCGAGCCCTTTTTCCTTTTATTTTTGCATGCAGCATGAGTTCCTGCATTATTTGGCCATTTTTATTAAAATCTTTAAGGTATGATAATATTTAAATTAATATCTTAATTTTCTTATTTCTAATAAATATTGATATTATTTTTTAGGTATTGGTTTTCTAATCAAAGCTTGAATCTTTAACCAAGATACCGGTAAGATTCGAATTTTGCGGGGAATTAAGGTAATCATTAAACCCCACTTAAACGCATGATAAACATATGTTTACACATTAGGAATTTTAATATGTTATTATGGTTGATATATGGTTGTTAATATAAATTATATGTTCGCTTGTATTCTTTAATAAAAATGAAAGTATGCTTTTTTATGTGATATGTGTGGAAATGTGGTCTAAGGGAAGAATTTGATTATTAATGAAATTGTTAATTACTTATCTATGTTATTTGATGTTATTGTGACCATTTATGCATGAATAATATTATTGTGAGCCCTAGGGGCATTTTGTAATATTTCTTATGTTAGATTATGGCCTAATATGTATAGGTGCTAATATTTATTATGTTAAAATATAATGGTTGGTGGAGTTGGATATTATCAATGGAGCATTAATATTATTATTCCATGTAGTAATGTTAACTTAATAAAAGTGGTGTAATAAGGGGGTAAGGTGTTAATGTTGAAGGAAAAGGGCTATATGGTAATTTTATAAGTGAAGGGTATAGTGGTAATTTTGGGAGTAAGAAGGACAATATGGTAATTTTATAAGCAAGTGGCAAAATGTTAACTTTATAAGTAAAGGGGTATTATGGTAATTATGGGAGTAAAGGGTAATATGGTAATTTTGGAAAAGAAGGACAAAATAGTAATTTTGGGGGAAAAGATAAAAATGGTAAGTTTGGAGGTAAAAAGTGTAAAATAGTAAATTGTAAAGCCAAAGGGGTATTATGGTAATTTTATAAGTAAAAGGGTATTGTGGTAATTTTGTAAATAAAAGGATATTGTGGTAATTTGAAGTAAGGGGTAGAAGGGTAATTTTGTAAATAAAAGGATAGTTATGGCAAACTTGGGAGTAAGGGGTAACTTGGTAATTATGATAATAATGAAGGATAATTTGGTAATTAAATTAATATTAAAAGGGGGAAATTGGATAGTTATAATAGAAAAGGTTAATTTGGTAAATTAACCAACAAAAAGGGTATTATGGTAATTTTAATAATAGAGAAGGGCAATATAGTAATTATAATAATAGAGAGGTGTAAATGGGTAAATATAATTATGGAAAAGGGTAAATTAATAATTATGAATATGGAGAAGGGTAAATTAATAATTATAAATATGGAGAAGGGTAAGTTGATAATTATAATTATGAAGAAGGGTAAATTAGTAATTGTAATTATGAAGAAGAGTAGTTGGGACTTATAATAATTGAAAAGGGGTAAAAAGGCAATTATAATAATTGATAGGGGTAAAATGGTAATTACGATAAAGAAGGAGGGCAATTTGGTAATTTACCCAACTAAAGGGGCGATTTGGTAATTTAACCAACTAAAGGGTAAATTAGTAATTATTTAACCAACTAAAGGGGCAAAATGGTAATCATGATAATGAAGTAGGGTAATTTGGTAATTTATCCGACTCAAGGGCAATTTAGTAATTATAACATAGGAGAAGGGCCATGCGGTCATTTAACCAACCAAAAAGGGAAATATGTTAAGGTTAACGATTACGAAGGGTGAATAGTGAATTACAAGGAGTAGGTGATAACTTAGTAACATAAACCGAGCAAGGGGTAATTTGATAATTATGCAACCTTAAGGGTAATATGGTAATTTGTCAAGTAAGGAAGGGATGACTTAGTATTTATATAAGAAAGGGGTAAATGAGTGATTTGTACCTAACATGTCGTTGTGATTGTGAAATTTCATAATATGACGCAAATAACGTTGATTAGTAAGGTAAGAGTATTTGATAATTAGTAAGCATCACGAGAACGAATCCTAATTCGGAATTAGACGAGATTATGATGGCCTTAATGATTTCTTTTTGTTATCTTGGATAACCGTCTGAATAAGAAATGACTAATGATATCAGAACGATTGAAAGTGAATAAGTATCTGCTTATTGTGCTCTTCGTGATCACCTTAATTAAGACATTAATATTTAAAGTGAAAGACCTCGAGATTGGGAATGGTGGCTCTTTAGGGGTCGCTACCCTAAAGACGTGGTTTAGCCCACGATTATTCTGGTAATTGTTGGTGTGACTTTGTGCCCCAGCCAGGCCCTATATCTTACTCTATCTAGCTCTACGGACCTAGTTAGGGGGTATGCATACTTATGGATTAGGTGTCCTTGTCGGTAGGGTACCGAGTTGCTTTATGCACCAGTACGACCAGGGTACCTTTGTGTCCTTGGGTTCGTGGTTGAAGGGTACTGAGTATCTTTCATGCACCGATACTACCGGCGTACCTTTGTGTCCCGGGTTCTTGATCTCCCATCCGAGGCAAATAAATGGATTTGTTGTGTTGATTAAAGAAAGGAAAAATACTAATCATGAAAGTGGAAGATTATGAGCCGAGCCTAGTTGGATTATGATATTGATTACTGATCTACCGGTTATAATAGTGGCCCAGGAGCGTATTGCCCTGGCAAGTGATTATGAGTACCAACCCACTAGACATAATAGTGGCCCAGGAGCGTGTTGCCCTAGATGATGTTGATATATATATTCCGATCCACTAGCAATAATAGTGGGGGTCCCGAGCTCAGTAAAATCAATCATGTATGTGAATAAAGTTATGGAAAAATACTAATCACTTATAGTGGAACACCATGTGAGTCGGGGCCAGACCGGTCTACCAGCGAATAATAGTGGCCAGGAGCGTTTAGCCCTGGAGACCGATCCACCAGCATATAATAGTGGTTAGGTGCGTTCTGCCCTATAAGTGACCGATCCACCGGCTATAATAGTGGGGTCTCACACTCACATGGATATAAAATATGAGATTGATTGAATGATGATGGAATAATGGCTTAAGGCCGTAATGTATTGATTTTGCACTATGACCTGGCTTAAGGCCCGAAAGTATCGATTGTTCATAACTAGCTATTGATATCTGATGTGATTGTTAATCATGTGAATGTTTTATATACACATGTGAATGTTTTATATACACATCTTGTTATATATGCATTTAGTTTTGTATCATGTGTGACATTACGGGCCTGCTCTTAAGTGTGACTTTAAAGGGTTACTCAGTACCATAGTACTGAAGGGTTCCATTCGTGGGGCCCCTGCCTATTCAATAGGCAGTGTCCCTTGCAGGTCTTTTCAGGTGCTACTCAAGTGGGCAACGGGAAAGAGAGTAAGGAATCATCTGGATTTTTGGGTTCTCCCTTTGCTTTAACTTTTTAGTTTTAATGTATTCCTTGTTTTTGTAACCACCACTGGTGGATTCTAATTTTGTGAAGTGTATTGCGCTACTCTGATTTAAACATGTTTTGGAAATCTAGCAAAGTGTATCTCATTCCTTTAGCCTTAGCACTTGGTACTGGAACGGTATGAGTGAACCGGTCTGGTACTAAGTGTAGCGGTAATATCCCCGAAATTCATCTTTTTATATTTTTCTTCCGCTATTTGTTTTAAATAAAACGAAATTTTTCAATAGTGAATTTTGGGGGTGTTATAATTTTAAATGAACCTTTTATCAATTGTAAGATTATTCCCTTTGAGGAAATTTGATTTCGCACTTTGATTTCTATCTTATTATTGATTACAATTCTTTATGCACTCTTGGTTTAAGTTTAATGTTAATATTTTCTTAGCCTTAGCACTTGGGACTGAAACTGTCGGAGAGAACCAGTTTGGTACTAAGTGTGGCGATAACATCCCCAGAATTCACAGGTTTTAAAATTTAAATTTATCTGTTTTAAAAAAAATAGTGAATTTTGGGGTGTTACAATGCATTATCTCTATGATGAAAAAATAACTGATTGCAACATAGATATCAATACCTGTGATATCCAAGCAAGATTTTAAAAAATGAGCATTAAATCCATTGGGTCCTGGTGCCTTGCCACTAGCCAAAGAAAAAATAGCTAATCTGGCCTCTTCTAATGTAATTGGTGTTAGAAGGGAATGTTGTTGGGAATAACTCAATACCAATCCTTTCCCCAAAACTATGAGGTAATAACCTGACCTCTTAAAGTCTCAATACCCAGCAATATGATATATAAGTCATGGAAAACTGAGAAGATACCCTCTTGATCTATGTGTGAATTCTTGTGATCATCACATAATAAATGAATATTATTATTCATTTTTCTCCCTTTTACCATGGCATGGAAGAAGCTAGTATTATCATCTCCTAAGGTAAGCCATTGAATTCTTGCTTTCTATCTATAAAACGTTTCGTCACATTTAGACAAGTGTTTATAGTTTGTAATCAATTCTTTCTCTCTGAGATTTAAGGCTTGATCTATAATATTCAATCTCATATCATTGTGTATATTTTCCAGCTCTTCTATTACCTTTTGTACTTTGTCAGTAATGCTCCTATAATGTGTCTTATTAAAATTCCTTAAAGGTGATTTTAATTGCTTCAACTTAGAAGTCATGATTTATAGGCTACTACCAGTTGTGGTTGTATCCAAATAAGTTTTAATTAGGAAAGATTTTCACTCCACATATCATAAAAGGTGAAGGGGATTCTTCCATTGTGAGTTTTGTGTTGAATATTGATAATTGCTAAGGAATGATATGAGATAAAAGGAGTAGCATAGTGTACATATGCTCCTTCAAACTGATTAATCTAATGGGAATTACAAAGGACTCTATCCAATTTGCATCATATTCTATCTTCCCCCATTTGACAATTTTGACATGTGTAGAATGGTCCATTAAATCTAATATCTATTAACTAAAGATCATTATGACACTACTGAAAATCCTCTATATGATATTCATGTAACATGCCTTGACTCTTCTCTTCCCTATTAATAATAATGTTGAAATCTCCCATCACTAACCAAGGTGCATTTTTTGGCTAAAATAATCTAAGTTAATGCCACAACTCTCTTCTATCCACTACATCATTGCTTGCATATAAGAAGGTGGCATAAAAATGGATTGAGCTTATAGTAGACATAATCTTGCAATATAGTCCTTGAACATATGATGCAAACAAACCAATGACCCGATGTTGTGGATCCTAGTCAATCTAAACACTACCATTATAATGGTTATTGTAATTATGAAGCTATTTCCAATATATCATAAGACTATGCATACATTATTATAATTTTTAGTTTAACCCTTGTTTTATGTAGTCTAATATGGATTAGTTTATTTCTCTTACACCATTTTTTCACTTCATTCTAATTGAGCGGGTTGTTGAGTCCCCTAATATTTTAAAATCTAACGTTCATAATTGGATGTGGAAATCAGGTAATAAATGCATGATGTTGGCTCCAGGACTACCTATTACCAAATTCCACTCTATATCTTTCTCATGCTCTAGGTGGGAAGGATTGGTGTTTTGATTCTCAAGAGTTATTTCCATAACAATTATGTGTAATGCAGCCCCTTAATGGTAGTACCTATAGCCTTATTGATATACTATGGTAAGGTACTAGAACTTGGGTTTGTAAAAGAAGAAGTACTAATTGTGGGTGCAAGTACATCATCTTGGGCCAATGCCGTTGCACCATTGGTGGTAATGGGAATTGTGTGGTTACTTCTTTCCTATTTTCCCTCCTATCATTAACCATTACCCATTTATTCTTCTAATGTGCATTCTTGTTCAAGTATAAAGGGCCTTTATGAGCTAAATGACCAGTTTTTTGGTATAGAGAGCATATAGAAGGTCTCCATTCATACTCAATGAGTTGTTTATAGACAGTACCATCAGGTTTCTTTACATGAACAAATTTTGACAGTGGATTTTGGGTATCCATTTCCACTAAGACCTTTACAAATGAAATCCTCTGCTTTCCAGTAGTTACATCATCCATACCTATATATTGACCATCACAACTACATATCCTACATATATTATCATTTACCTCAAAAGGAAGTGGTCAACCAGAATCTTTAACCATAATGGCAAGAATTGTAATTCATTTTTATTAAGGAAACTTCAGGATGCCATTTTTTGACCAGTTAAAGTATGTCTAGCACCCAACATCATATATGGCATCACATTCTTCTACATTGGAAAAAGTAAACAAGAAGTAGCCTTCCTCATGGATATGTATATGAGGCTGTGAGATGTGATTCCAATTTTGTCTAACATATGCTTCCATATAGTGATAGGAAAGTCGATGCCTACATACCATTCCTACAAGCATATTATTCCATAGGGAGATTTCAGCATCAACTTCCTCCTTTCTAATTTCAACAAATACAATTCCATCTTGTACTTCGGGGGGTTCATAATGCAGTCCATGGAGCTAATTAGACTTTTAATTTTGAAAGTCACTCCATATAACCAAGGGTGGGATAGGAATCTCTTTAGAATTGAATATATTTCCATGTCTGGGATTATTTCTATCCTCCTTTTCCATAATTTAATTATTCATACCATTAAGAGTTTCAGTAATCGATCTTTCCGAGAACTTATCCAAGTCATTATGGCACTTTAAATTCATGTAATTTTTGGGGAGTGAATCGGTCTCCACTATTACCTTATCATATTCTTTAGCCTGATTCGAAGGAAACCTTATTAGAGAAACCGTTGGCATTGCAAAAGGAGAAGGTCGACTGGGGGTTTTCTTCTTCTTCACCATAATTGAAATTTTATGTTAAAGTGTTTATTCTAATTTCATTTACCTATGGCATGAATTTCATTTAATTCTAATAACATTTGGTATTAAAATAGGAATTTATGAAGTAAATAACCTTTAAGGTCATTTTGGTCATTCATGACTTAATATGCTTAAGTGTTGGATAATTGTACATAGAATGATCTTACTGGAATTATAGTTAAACCTTAGCATGTACCCCTGACTTTTGTCTTAATTGTTGACCTTAGGATTCACTTGAATAACCAAAATTAAATAAAAAGGTTAAGTGTGGATTTGTTATTTTATGTGGATCCTATGATAATTTGTGATCACTTTAATAAGATATTAATATTTAAAATGGGAGACATTAAGATTTGGGAATGGTTTACTCTTTAGGTTTAGCTACCCTAGAGACAAGATGGGAGCTCTTTGTTTGGTTTGGTGGTATCATCGAACGATTTGATATTCCAACTAAGGCCCTAGCATACTGTAATTAATTCTTGGAACTTCTTAGAGGGTATGCATATTTAAGGATTATGTGTCCTAGAATTGGAGGTTATTGTGTTGTCGTAGTGCGCCAGTATGACTGATGCACTTTATATGTCTTTAAGATGTAAAGGTGGAGGGTATTGTGTTGCCTTAGTGTACCAATATGAATGGTGTCTTTTATACATCTCCAGATTGCAAAGGTGGAGGGAAATATGTTACCTTATTGCTTGATAAATGAATTTATTAAAAGCTTTATTTAGCTCATAATACTCTTAGTTTGCATGCATTTCTATGTTTTTTTTATAGTCGAATTATCACAACTGTGTTGGGATACTACTTTGCTTTTGATTTTTCTTGTAGATAAGTCATATAAGAGGAAAAGGACGTAAATGGATTAAAGTGGTATGCAAATGAGCTGCAAATGAAAATGAGTACAACCATAAGCAAAAGGAATAAAATTTATAAAGTCCATTGTCATTAAAAAGCAAACACATGCTTTTTTCAAATAAAAAATAAATACATTGGTTGGTTGTGTTTAAAATCACACCATTAATTTTTTTCATAATAGAGCTTGTGGTAGTTATCTATGAATAAAATAAAAAGAAGATGCATGTTATATTTGGGGGGGGGGAATTCATTTTTGAAAAGGGTTTTTCTCACTCTTTCATCTTCATTCTTAAAGCTTTGTATATATAGAGAAATATTCACCATTAGATTTTAATTTTAAAGCTTTGTATTCATTCAGATCCAGTGAGTGACTCTACATATCTTCAACATATTGGTTTTATCTTCTAAGCTATTATTCTATGTATTGTATTCATGTTTAATTTCTCTATTATATTTATCGATTCAACTATGTGTGAGTAATTTCTAGATCTAGGATTGAATTAAGTATAATTTAGTAGTGAATTGATGAATTGATTTGATTGTGTATGTGAATTTCCCAATTATGTTGTTCAATTGCTAGACATGTAATTTATATTGAAATGATTGATCACCAATTTTATTAGATACAAGAAATCAATAGAAAAACTGAAAAGTAAAGATTGATACTAGAAATTAGAAATTAAACAATAAATTTGGAATCATGAAATTATAATAGAGTTTCTTGGGAAATTAATCCAACTAGCTTAAACCAAATGAGTTTAATCTGGCTTAATACCCTGAAATAGATGATTAGGCTGTATTAAATATGACTTTTAGATCTCTTTTGGCTATTTCTTCCTTACAAATAGAGTAATTTTTTTAATAATTGATTAATTCATTTGTTCACCTCTGAATTGTTACCAAAATTCAATCATAATCTTTATTTATTTTATATTTGAATCCTTTGAGTATAGCCAATTATTATTGATTGTTTATACAATTATCACTTGATCTTTAACCCACTTGGTCTAGATAGTCTTAATTGGTGAAAATCTAGTATTTAACAACAAATTCTTGTGGATATGATCTTGGTGTGCTATAATAAGTCCATGCACTTATGGATTTGGCTTATCAAGTGTTTGGCACTGTTGTTAGAGAATGTGGCATTGTTAATATTAACTCATTTCATTGTTTGACTTAAATGTAGGCATTGTTTCATGCCATGATCCTGATGAGTTGGAGACTCGGTTGAGTGTAATTTCGAGATTAGAAGGACCTAGTGGGCTATTAGGAAGTGGGTATGAGAAACATAGGAAAGTTTGAATAACAATACTACTATAGTGTACCAAGAAAATTGAGGCCACCAAGATCGATCTTTGAAGGAGTCTACTTCACCAACTAACCAACATCTCATGGCATGCAACTGATCATCACTAGGTTTAATATAGCTACCAACAACTTTGAACTCAAGCCTTCGCTTCTTTTCATGGTCTAGCATAACTAATTTTTTTGGTACACCAACAAAGGATCCTAATTTTCACATCTCAATATTCTTAGAGTACTGTGATACTTTGAAGATAGATGGAGTATCAAATGGCGCTATCAATTTAAGGTTATTCCCCTTCTCATTATGGTACAAGGTAAGGGCTTGGTTGTAATCCCTTCCATCAGGCACCACCACTACATTAGGACAAGTTCCATAGTCATTCCTTAATAACTACCTCCCTCCAAGAAAGAAAATTCAACTGAGGAATCATATAACAATCTTCACATAAAAAGAAGGGGAATCATTATATGACTCTTAGGAGTAGTATAAATACCTCTTGAATATATGTCCACATCATGGATTGGAAGACTAGTTGATCATCTACACCTTCTATAATGGTCTTCTCTACAACACTAGGATGACTGTTGATGTTGCAGTTGATGGGGCACTAATGAATAAGAGTGTGCGAGAGGTGAGGCAACTCATCAAAGATATGAATCAAAATCACTTCCAATGGTTAGGTGAATGCTCTTTACCCAAAAAGAGTGGGAGGTACGATGTTGGTGTATTATATCATATCCTATATAAGTTAGATTCCATATTTTAAAATTTTGACAAATTTAGTGTTAATGACTTATCATCTTATACTACTCAAGCATCATGTGAAATATGTGGCATTATAGGTCATACTGCATAGAGTGTCCATTTAGAACATCCTTTTCCCCTCATTTGAGTGTTAATGAGCATGTTAATGGTGTGAACAATTTTAATCAGAAGGGGTTCCTTTTCCAATACTTATAACCCCGGGTGGAGGAGTCATCCAATTTTTTTTATACATATCATCGCTAACATCCCATGCCTCAGTCTAACTATATTCCACTAGGATTTCAAATTCAAAGGGCTCCCAATCCTTCTACCCAAAGGTCTAATTTAGAAACATTGATGGAAAATTTTATAATCACTCAAACAAAAAAATGAGGAGTTTAAGAAGCAAACTGATGAGTTTAGACACCAGAACCATACCATGAGTGATGCTATTAAAAAACCAACTTCTAAGGTTGATTCACTAGCTACACATAACATGATGTTAGAAAACCAAATCACTTAAGTAACCCAACAAGCTATCTCATCTTCTAGACCCTCTAGGATATTTCTAAGGTAACCTAAAACAAATCCTAAAAATCAAGTTAATGCCATCACATTAAGGAGTGTGAAGGAGGTAGAAGGACCTAAGATGGTAAGTGGTGATGAGAGTTTAGGTAATGATATCGATGAACCTATAACTACTGAGGATAAAACTAGTAAGTAAGATGAAAAAATTGAGAAATATATTTCACCTACACCTTATGAGACTCCCTTATCCTGTACCCAAAGGTTAGCTAAGGCTAAACTTGAAAACTTGAAACTCAATTTGAAAAGCTTATGGAAATATTATAAAAGCTGCATATTAACTTTCCCTTTGTTGAAGTAGCTTCTCAGGTGCCCTAATATAAAAATATTTTAAAGGATATTGTGCTAAATAAGAGAAAGTTCAAAGAGTATGAAACGGTTGCTCTTATTGAGGAGTGTAGAGCTATTATTCATAAAACATTTCCTCCTAAGTTACAGGATCTCGATTCATTTTTGATTCTTTACATTATTGGTAATATTTCTATTAATCATGCCTTATGTGATTTGGGTGAAAGTGTGAGTCTAATTCCATTTTTAGTATATGATAAGCTACAAATCGGAGATTTAAATCTCACCACCATCTACCTACAATTAGCAAATCGTCTGGTCAAACATCCGATAGGTATATTAGAGGATGTACCTACCTAGGTTGGTAATTTTTTCACACCAATTGATTTTGTTACCTTAGAAATTAAGAAAGATTATCAAATTCCTATCTTTATAGGTAAGCCCTTCCTAGCTATGACCAGAGATATCATTGATGTTAAAAATGGAAGGCTTTATTTGAATGTTAGGGATGAGAAAATTAAATTAAATTTATCTAACACTATTAAATTTCCTCTAATCGATGATTCTTATTACAAGGTTGATTCAATTGACAGGGTGGTGAAGGAAGAACTTGTTTAACACTTGTCAAATGACCCTCTTGAAGAGTGTTTAATGAGAATTGGTATGCCTAGTGATCAAAATATTGAATTTGCTAATATTGTTAAGATGTTTGAGGCAAGTCCTATTTTTCCTCGAGGAAAAGAAAAGACAAAAGTTGTTGAAGTAAAATCAAGCACCCTTCCTTAAAAAAGAATGTAATACCTCAAGTAGAACTTAAAACCCTCCCTTCTTTATTAATGTATGAATTTCTTGACTCCGATTGTAATTATCCTATCATTGTGAATTCTAGCGTAAGTATGGTGGAAATTTAAAAGATTCTTATAATTCTTAGGCTACATTGAGAGGCCATTTGTGTAACACCCCAAAATTTTGTAACATTTCACTGCTGGTGTTTAGCCTTTTATTTAAAGCCTAACCCTTTAAATATTGACCTAATTAGTTTATTATTAACCATTGACCCATAACCCAGATAATTTCCTAAATAATTTCCTTAATTATTTTTACCACTTTTCTTTTTATTAATCCTATCCTAAACCTATTTATTTGTTTTTGATTTATTTTATCAACTGGGTACACTAACCCAACCAAACTAAACCTAAAAAAAAACCTATCCTATCCCTGCCACAACCCTATCTCACGTAACCCCTATTCCAACTCTCTCTCTCACACACAAAATCCCTCCAATGTGCCATATTTCCTACCCAAAAACACCCTCTATGTCTCCTTCCTCTTCTCACACTACACACCTCACCTCACCTCACCTCTTTGTCGAACTAATTCCCCAACTGACTACATAAACCTCCTAATCCCTTCCATTTTCATTCATACTATAGCAAAACCATCCAAGCTCCTTTCTTATTTCTTTTCTTCTTCTTCTTCCTCCTCCTCCTCAAGCTCCTTGTTTTGGTTATGTTGAAGGGCACAAATATAGGCCCGTCCTCTTGTAATTCCTTTCAAATTAAGGTTCGATGTGTACATTTTATTAATTATATTTGTCACGTTGAAATTATTTGTCTAATAATGACGGTATAAAATTTGGTAAAATGGAGTATTTTAACATGTGGAAAGTATTATGGGTATGAAATTAAGTTAAAATGGGTTTAATATTGAAAATAATTTATATATGTATAAAATGAAAGGTTGAACATTGTTAGGCGTATTCCGGTATGATTATTATCAGTATGTACCCTAAGGGTAATTTGGTATTTTTAAGTGTACCATGTGATTATTCCAATAAGAATGCCTAATTAGTATTATTTATTTTTGAGGATGGGAATACCTAATTTTGGATGAATTAGATATTTATGTTACAGTTTTACATGTGATATCATGTGCAAGGGTAAAATGGTTATTTGATATGTCTGGTAATTTAATTATTGTGTTTTACCCTTTTCATGACAAATTAATAAATAAAGTGGAATTTTTATTTAAAATAGATGATAATGTAATAATTATGGTATCAAGGACATTTTGGTCATGTTTGGCCTAATGCAACCAAATTTGAATAATTGAACCTAGGATGGTCTTGGTATATTATCATATTAACCTTGTTTATGGTTATCCAAAATAAATGGAAAATGAGTATAGTGGTTCAGTATCGAATTTGACTTGAATGGTATTATGTGATATCTATGATTGCCTTAATTAAAATACTAATATTTAAAGTGAAAGACCTCAAGATTTAGAATAGTGGTTATTTAAGGGTTTCTATCCTACAGATATGGTTTAGCTCACGATTTGGTTTGGATTTCTACTGATGTGCCTTAGTGCCCCATACATTTTTTATATCTTATTCTATTCAGCTCTGTGGAATTTTTAGAGGGTATACATATTTATTGATTAAGTGTTCTTTCCAGTAGAGTATTGTGCTTCCTTTGTGTGAAAGTGTGACCAAGGTACCTTAGTATCCTTAGGTTGATAATCAATAGGATATTATTTTGCCTTGGTGTGTTGGTATGATTAAAGTACTTTAGTGTCTCTAGGTTGATATGATATCCCCTCTAATAAATAATAATGGAAATGATTATTATTGAATTGAATTTATTATTGAATTGGTTTCATAGTAGCCTCTATGCCTACCTGTAGATTAGTAGCAGCCTTCATGCTAACTTGTGGATCAGTGGTAGCCTTTATACTTACCTGTGCTCGATACTGTGCCTTTGATCCCTACCTATGATGTATAGATATTATTAGCTTTGACATTGAGATAGGAGATACATGGTGAAGGATTAAGTTATGATATAAAGAATGGTTCTAATCATTACTTTGGAGATCATCCCTTGTATGCCTGGTTGGTAAGTTTTAGTATGTTCTAAATAAATGGGTATGAGTGGTATGTGAGTTGGTGATATTTGTTTACCTAATCTAATTGTTGTATTCTGATCATCTCATGTATCTTTCAATGTTTTATATCATGTATTGATGTGATGTATTACATGTGATCCATACAAGCTTTCCATATTAGTCTCATATAAAAGGTTATGCAGCACCTTGAAGGGTTCCATTTCATGGGACCTTACCTATTCAATGGGCAGTGGTTTTTGTAGGTTAGCATACAATATTATTTGAAGGCTATTTGTTTGGGTTGAGAGTTCTGACTATCAGATGTTCCTTTGGATATCTCTGATCCGGTTATTCTTGGACTCTTATGTCCTCCTACATTTTCTCTCATTTGAATTTTGTAACCGCTGACATTTGCTTCTTTTTTTTATAAGAATGATGATCATATGCTTTTTCTCTCTATTCACGTATCTTGCTTAATTAAATTAAGCGGAGTAATAATTTCAGCCTTAGTAATTGGCATGAGAATAATAGAAGAAACTGGACTTGTACCATGTGTGGTGGTAACACCTTGCGCTTTTATTATTTTAGCTTTCACAATTAATTCTTTAAACAAAATTTTTAAGTACTAAAAATGAGAGTATTACAATTGGTTATAATCTAGATGACCTTAAATGTGTAAATCCTTCCATATATATGCATCATATTCTTTTAGAATAATGGTACAAGCCCTCCATTGACCATCAAAGAAGATTGAACCCTAACATTAAAAAAGTGGTAAGAAAGGAGGTAATCAAGCTAGTTAACGCGGGAATCATCTACCCTATCACAGATAGTGAGTGGGTGAGTCTAGTGATGGGATACCTATTGTCAAATTACGTGGATTGAATGGATCCAAACCAAAAATAGAATCAACAAGATGATGAAAAATTGATAGATCAATCACAAAATAGAACAATTGAGGGAAAAATAGAGATATTTATTCGTCTTCTTGTGTAATTACGGAATGATTAAATTATTCAATCAATCAATTATACAGATTTACAATTCGTTAATCAATGGAGAAGAAGAAACAATTGGTTCACATGGATAGAGTTTTCTCATATCTCTTTTATACTAGAAAAAAATCCTACAAGAAAAAATAACGTGTTTTAGAAATAAGAAAAAATACGGTCTGTGTTTGGGAAACACGACCCCATCAGTGTTTATTTTCTTACTTTAAAATTTCTTTCCAAAACTCACATCAACACATGATGTGAATACACACATCTTGTGTTTATCATAGAATTCATAATCCTGCGATAAACTTATCTAACACCTGCACGAACCAACACAATATTATGTTGTGCACCAAATACTCAATCAAAGCTTATAATTCTCCACCTTAATGTAGTACACGTGACACATGACATGTAAAGACCTCTATCAATAAAAACTGGCCCAAAAAAGGACCTCATGGCCTATGAACACCAATCAAGTCCAAGAAACACTCAAACTTATTCATAGTCAGTAGCTTCATTAGCATATTGACCGAATTATCCAAAGTACTTACTTTCTTGAACACAACTTTGTGAACAACAACAATACCTCAAATAAAGTAATATTTGATGTCAATGTACTTTGTTTGATGATAGAAAGAATTTTTCTTCTTTTCTAAATAGATATCACTCTGTCTATTACCTTGAATGAATGGAGCACCATGAACAAACCTCATCTCATGTACTAAACCATAAAGCCATACAACATTTTGAAAAGCCTCTATCATAGCTATATACTTTGCCTCAATAGTGAACAAGGCTGTCACCTCCTACAAGAAAAACCTCTAGCTAATAGCCAAACCACTAAGATAAAAAAATATATCTATTAGTGAATCTCCTTTTATTAAAGTCTACACCAAAATCAGAGTCCACAAACCCAACTAGTGAATTAGTTGATCTCCCATACTCTATACAAGTTGATGTCGTACCCTTCAAGTACCATAGAATCCACTTCACTCCTTACCAATGAGCCTTCCTTGGATTTGTCATTTATTAACTCACCACACTAATATTTGGAGCAATATTAAGCCGAATACACACCATAGAATACATGATACAGCTAACAATATTCGAATATGGAATAGTATCCATGAAATCCTCATGATCTTTGGATTTGGGACAATCCAAAGCTAACAATATAAAGTGAGTGACCAATAGAGTGCTCACTATTCTGGCATCCATCGTATGAAACCTCTCTAGCACCTTGTTCACACAGAGCTCTTGTCAAAAGTACAAAAGCTTCTAATCACGGTCTCTTATGATCTCCATACCAAGGATCCTCTTTGCAGTTTCAAATTCCTTCATCTCAAACTCATTATTCAGCATTACCTTTGCCATATCAACATCAAGCATATCTTTTGCTACCAAAAATATTTTATCAACATATAGCAAAAGATACACAAGTGATCCACCCTTTATCTCCTTCAAGTACACACGTCCATCATACTCACTCATAGAGAAACTATGTTTAATCATAAACTAAACAAACTATTTATACCACTATCTAAGAGACTACTTTAGACCAGACAGTGACATCTTAATAGGCACAAATGGTCACACATCCCTTCAATAATAAAAATCATCAAAACTATGCGTGTAAATCTCCTCCTCAAGCTCACCATGCACAAATGCAATTTTAGCATCTGATTGCTCCAACTCTAGATCATAAATATCCACAATCACAACCAAGGCATGAGTAGAAGTATGTCTAACCCCAGTAGAATGTACCTCATTATAGTCCATGCCTAGAATCTAATTGAATCCACGTTCAACTAAATGAGCCTTATACCTTGGTCTCTTAACCCTGGGATATTTATGTTTGAACTTGTACACCTAATTGCAATAAACTATATTCTTCTTCCTAGGTGCTTTCAAAAGTTATCATGTCTGACTATTCAATAAGGACTCTATATCCTCTTCCACAGTAGCACACCACTCAACAGAATCATAACTCTCAATAGCCTTTGAGAATGATGTTGGCTCATGTACGTCAACAATAGTCTCTGCACTAGATAAAGTATAGCTATTTAATTCTTCAAAACCATACTTGATCGGAGGCTTAACTATCCTTCGTGCTATGCTTGGAAAAACTTCCCTTTGCTCCACATTCTACTTGGATCCACCCGCTTTAGAAATAGTAGGTTTATGATAAGGGTCTTTTCATCCAACTCAACCTCCATCTGGTCTAAAGCGCTATCCTGCTCCACCTCCTTAGATATACTAAGCACATATCCATTGAATGTTACATCCCTTCTAGTCAAGATCTTGGATGCAACTGGGTCCCATTACCTGTACCCCTTCACTCTAGATGTAAAGCTAAGAAAGATACGCTTCTTGGTTCTAAGATCAAGTTTACAATCATTCATATAAGCATAAGCAGGGCAACCAAAGACATGTAAATTAGAGTAATTAGCTAGCTTACTAGACTATAAATCCTCATGTGTCTTCAACTTAATGGGCCAATATGGAGACCGGTTCACCAAGTATGCTACCATGTGAACCACCTCAGCTTAAAACTCTATGCCTAGACCTTCCTGTGATAATATACAATGAGCCTTCTTCAATGTGGTCATGTTCATCAACTCAAAAACCTCATTTTATTGTGGTCTACCAATACAAGTGCGCTGTCTGGCTATCCTATGGTCTTGGAATAAATCAGTTAGACTCTGCTCAACAAACTTAAGATCATTATTTATACTCAGATACGTAACTTTCTTTACAGTCTACGTCTCTAATAAGGTCTTCCAGTGTTTGCAAACACCAAACACATTATTCTTATGATTTCTAGAGAAGTCATTACTAAATGTGAGCAAGTAAAACAACCCACCTTGGAAAACCACTATCGACGAATCCTATAAATCATAATAGGTATACTCAAGAGGTGTTCTTGTATAGTGCTTAGCTATCAAAAAGCTAACCCACGTTTTCTTGCAAAAAAAAATAGTGCTCATAGAAGGTAATAGTATGTCTACTCTATCCATCTAACACCCCTTCTTAGAGAGCTCAATAATTCCCCTAACACTCATGTGTCCCAGTCTCATATGCCAAAGTCTCATAACATCTGAGTCTGATAACCTCAGCTATGTCACAATACTTATCATCACAATAGTGGAAATCACTAACTCATATAGTGTCCTAATCCGCTTCCCTTTCATTGCCACTAGAGCCCATTTTGTAACTCTTAGAGTACCATAGTTAATAGCATATTGATATACATTACAATCTAAAGAACTCAAAGAGATGAGGTTCTTGATCATCTCAGGGACATACCTCACATTGAACGATGTTCTCACTAGACCATCATGCATCTTCACCTTTACCGCCCCAATCCCAACAAATTTGCAAGCAGCATCGTTGCCCATCAAGACAAATTCACCCTGAGTTGCCTCAAACGTATGAAACTAACTCTAATTGGACATATATGGTCAGAGCACCCAGAATCCAAGATTCATCTATCATTGATCTTGGTTTGTCTATCAGTGGCTGATAACACATAGACTGCTAACATGATTTATAAAAGCCTCATCCTTTATTCGACACCCATGTCACATTCTTCTATCAACTCTTCTATTTAGATCTAGACTTCCTATGGTCACCAAACCCTCGCTCATGTATCCTCCTCGGTTATCAGTCCCTTATTGTGTGAGTCCCTGAAAGTAATGCTACTAGTCAAATAATTAATAATCAACTCTTTTTTTCATAGGATATATTTCAAATCCTCAAGGACTAACTCATCATTTCTATATAACACAGTCTCCCAAAAATGGTTAAAACTAGTAGGAAAAGAATATAATAGCCAAATGGCCAAATCTTTATCATCTAATTTGACTTCTATGTTATGCAAATCCATCACAATATAATCAAATTCATTTAAATGAAATTTCAAAGATTTACCCTCACCTAATTTCATGTCATGAAGCCAACTCTTCTACAATAGCCAATTTGCTACCGATTTTTCCATATGAAATGACTCAAGCTTCAACTACAATGCAGCTACTGTTGATTCCTTTACCAATTCCCATGATACATCATTTGATAATCATAGTTGTATGGTAGAGAGGGAATTTAGATCTACTTCTTCAAATCTCTCATCCATCATCAAATCAAGTTTCTTTGAATGACTCGATAACACATTTTCTACTATTTTTTGAATCATGGTCGCCCACATCTACCATTTCCATAATTCAAAATTAATGAGCTGATTAAAATTCTCAATATCGAATCTTATACCCATCCCAATTACCAAATTTCTTCATTAACCTAGCTCTGATACTAAATTATTGTGGAATTATGTGGACTAAATAGATTCAATCCAAAATTGGAATTAACAAGATGATGAACAAATGATGGATCAATTACAAAACAAAATAACTAAGCGAAAAGTATAGATATTTATGCATGCTTTTGTGTAATTATAGGATGATTAGACTAATCAATCAATTAATTAAATAGATTTACAATTCTCTAATGAATGGAGCATTCTATAGAGAAGAAGAAGAAGTTGGACTGCACAACTTGACGGCTAAGGTTTTCTCATATTTCTTTTATACTAGAAAAAATCCTATAGTAAAAAACATGTTTTGAAAATAAGGAAAAAATACGGTCTATGTTTGGGAAACATGCCCCTTGGGTGTTTATTTCCTTAATCCCAAATTTTTGATCAAAACTCACATCAACCCATGTTAATAAACATGAGGCCCTTGTGTTTATCACAAAATTCAAAATCCTACATTATATATCTCCAACACCTAAACGAACCAACTTAATGTTATGTTGTGCACAAAATACCCATTCAAAGCTCATAGTACCTAAAAAGGGTGGAATGATTGTCATTATGGATGAGAAAAATGAATTGATTCCAACAAGGAAAGTTATGGGTTAGTGAATGTGCATAGATTATAGAAAATTAAATAAGGCCACTCGGAAGGATAATTTTCCCCTACCATTTATCAACCAAATGTTATAGAGGTTGGCTTGGCATTCTTATTTCTATTACTTGGATAGTTATTTAGGATTTTTACTAACCCTTATTCCCTGAGCCACCAAGATAAGACTACATTTATTTGCATGTATGGCACCTTTTCCTACCAAAGGATGCAATTTGGCTTATGTAATGTCCCTGACATATTTTAGTGATGCATGGTGTCCATATTTTTTGATTTTATTGAATATATTATGGAAGTTTTATGGATAACTTTTTAGTTTATGGCACTACCCTTGACCATTGTTTGAGCACTCTTTCCAGGGTATTAAAAAGGTGTAGTGAGGTGAATCTCATTCTTAATTGGGATAATTATCATTTTATGGTATAAGAAGGAATTGTTCTTGGTCACTTAGTCTCTTGTTAGGGCATTGAGGTAGATAATGCAAGGATCAATATTATTGCCAAGATTCCACCAACGACTTCTATTAGAGATATTTAATGTTTTTTAGAACATGTCGATTTCTATTAGCCCTTCATTAAAGATTTTCAAAATTTATAAACCTTTAACTCAATTTCTCATCAAAGGTGTACTTTTAACCAATCTTATTTAGATGCTTTCAATAGGTCAAAAGTGGCATTAATAACCACCCTAGTGATGCAATTTCCTAATTGGAGTATTTTGTTTGAGGTGATGAGCGATGCAAGTGAATATACAGTAGGAGAAGTACTTGAGTAGAGAAAAGATGCAAATGATGATGTAATTTACTATACAAGTTGAACTCTTAATGATGCTCAAATAACCTATTCTGAAACTAAGAAAGAGTTCTTGGCAATGACATTTGCACTAGATAAATTTTAATCATACTTAGTAGGATTGAATATTATAGTTTTCACTAACCATGCAACCTTTACGTATTCGTTGACCAAAGTATGTAAAGTCGTGCTTGATTAGATGGATCCTTTTACTCTAAGAGTTTAACATTGAAATTCAAGATCAGAAGGGTATAAAAAAATGTAGTGACTGATCATCTCTCAAGATTAAGGTAAGACATAGATATAGGTGAAGGGGATAGAACTACAATCGATGATTCATTTATGGATGACAAACTTTTGGAAATCACAAGTTTATCAGCTCCATCGTTTATAGATTTTGTAAACTATATAATATGTGGGTAATGCCACCAGAATTTTCTTATCAACAAAATAAGAAGTTTATCTCACATGTCAAGCACTATTATTAGGATGATCCTTATCTCTATAAGGAATGTGCATATGAAGTTTATAGAATATGACTGCCTAAAGAGGAAGTTGAAAGTGTCATATCTCATTAGCATGGAGGTCATGCTAGCACTTCTAAAACAACTACAAAAAATCTCCAAGGTGATTTCTATTAGCCCAACCTCTTTAAGGATATTACACAATTTGTTATATATTGTGATCAATGTCAAAGGGTAGGCAACAATAACACCCTGCCTTTTTTATAACCTAAAACTTGAATGTTTAACCTTTTATCTAAAAAAATTAATCTTTAAATTATTAATTTAATTATTTTTGTGAACATTTGACTTACAAAAAATAGATAAAATTATTCAATAAATTAATATAACTATTTATATCATTTTATCTTACTCTTTTTACTTAAATAAACCCTAAACCCATAATTTTATCAAAGTTATTTTCTTAAGTTAATACCCTAATTTTTGGATAAATCAACATAATATTTTTCCAATAGCCCATTTTTAATATAAATTCTAATCCTAACCCTAAATCTATTTTCCTTTTCTTTTTCTTCTTTTCCTTTTTCCTTTTGCCTTTTTCTCCCTTTTCTTCCTTTTCTTGTTTTTCCCTTTTCTTTCTTTTCTTTCCATCTTCCTTCTTCCCTCGAACCAACCCGAACCATCCCTCCTTCTTCTTTTGTTTTTCCCTTGGGCCCGCCCATGCCTTCTCCCCTTCTTTCTTTTATTTTTCCCCTAAGCCAGTCCAGTTCTCTCCCCCTTCTTCTCTTCTCCTCTCCTGCACGACTGACCCACCTCCCTCTTCTTCCTACTTTCTCCCATGTGGCCCGGCCTTTCCACTCCTTTCTTGTTTCCCTGCATGGCCCAGTCTTCCCCTCCCCTTCTTTCCCCATTCCTAGACAAACACACCCCTACACATGCCTCCTCATCCTCTTGCACCCCTACACTCCTGCTACGCCTCCCTCTCTTCCCGATCGGACACCCTGCACCACTACCCTCTTGCCATCCCTTTCTTTTCCTTTTCTAGCCTTGAAACCCCTGATATTCCCTTCCCCGCATGCCCCTTTCCCTTCATTTTCACCCCACCACACCTGCACAGCTTGCCACCTCCCCTACACCGCCACCTACCTCACACGCCATCCATACCCGCTCTCCTCCTCCTCCTCCTCTTCTTCTACTCTTCTTCCCTTCCATTCTTCTCCCTTGTAGTTTTCTCTCTCCCCCAATCCTCTCTTCTCCTTTCTTCTTTCCTCTCCTTGCCCTTGTTTTTCCCCATCACTCACTCTACAACCACCACCAACCCAACCTTCATTGTTGACCACCACCATTTCTCCTTTTTTCCCTCCTTCCTCCTCCTCTACCTCTTTGCCTCTCTTTCTTTCTCCCCTATGGTAGTTCCTACAAATTTCCCCATGCCACTGTCCATTCTCCCTGAACAACCCCTCCTTCACTGTATTCGTTACAAACTCCTCCACCCTACATCCTACCTACACGACCCCGAGCAACCAACGCTAGCCTCCCTTGCAACCGTACCTCCACTCCTTCTCTCCCCTTCAACACCCCTACATCAATCACCTTTCCTTTGGCCACATCTCTCCCTTCCTTTCCTCCACCACCGTAGCTCCTCTTGGCTACCTGCTGCTAGGCACCAAACACCACCTACATATACCCTTTTCTCCTTCCTCTTCTTATTTTCTTCCTCTTATTTCCCTTCTCTACACCTTTCTCCCTGTATCCTGTGTTGCTGCCTTCTCCATCTTCGAGCCACCCACACCACACCCCCAACCACTAGCCATCTCCTACCTTGCCTCTTGCACTCAACAACCAAAACCAAAACCTCCAGCCATCACCCACAACCTTTACCCAAGCTACCATTCTCCCTCATTCCATTTCATTCATTCTACATGGCTCAAGCTACACATGCAACGTGAGTTATGCTGTGTAATTTTTTGTATTTTAGGATAATATTTAAGGTATATGGGTAGTTTGATAATTTTATATTTAATAAATATTTTTAATAAAAATCATTATTTTATTTATCTAATATTTTTATGGTATTTATGATATTATTTTTAGGTATAAAATTTTATTAACAGAGCCTAAGCATTTTTAGCTAGTTACCTGTAAAGTTTATTTTTGCTGGAAATCAGATAACCTTTATACCCCACTAAAATGTATGGATATCATATAGCGCATTAGAGTTTTGACATATGATTTATGTAGATATAATGTGTTACAAATAATCCCATGATTATTAATGTTATCTTGGAAAATGGAAAAAGAATGCATGGTATCTTATGTAAGATATTATGTGTGTGAAAGGGTGATTAAGAAGGGGTCTATTATTGGGAAGTAATGACATATTTTGGTAATTTAGAGCATAACATAATGAATAGGCTAATGAATATGCATGATATGTGATGTTCGTTGTCAAGCATGAGTATAGGGATCTTGTTGTATTAGATATGCATGTTTTAGCATAATTATTACTATTGTATGGTTTAGGAGTATTTTGATAAATTGGGGTATGTTTTGATATTTATTTTCATTAACATGTAGGAAGTGCATTAACTGTTGATTAAGCATGAGAATGTGTGTTGGGTTGTTCTAGAAGTGAATGTTAGGGTTTCATATGCAAAATGGTATATAAGGGAAAAATGTTCATTTAATGTAACACCCCCAAATTTCATTATTAAAATTTTTTGTTTAATCAAAAACCATACACAAAGACAAGGGGGTGCTACCGCCATGATCAGCACAAGTCTAACCCCTGGCCAGTCTCATACCAACCACAAGGCTAGAAAATTCACAAGACATTAAAATAATTAGGGCATAAAACCATAATGATTTGAACAACTCATAATTAAAAGAAAAACCAGAGTGTGCAATTAAAGAGTTATTACATAACCAAAAACTAGTACAATATCAAAGCCCCTGAGGGAAAACTGTACAATCAGCAAGGTAGAGTAAAAAATGGAAAAGATTAGTTTGGAAAACACTCTCTCTTGGGCCCCATGACAAGTCCAATAGGTCATCACTCAGCCCCACCCAACGCATCGAATGCATCATAAGCATCAAACACAACATCTCCTACCTACACCAACACATAAGGGGCCATTACTCATGAGAATGAGCAACACTCATGAAACTGGTGATCAGTATGCCACATACTGAGCAAGGTAACCATGTAGCTAAGGCCAAATATAAAAGACAAAGAATGCAAATAGTGAATCAGTCCGGTTAAACGTAACCATTAGATCTCTGGCCATTATTCCCATTTTCACACCATTCTCAATTTAACTCCATGCGAGTTCGGAAACCCCACTATTATAGCCGGTGGACCGAAAACATTCAAGGCAGAACACTCCTGGCCACTATTATTTGCCGGTGGAACAGTCTCTAGGGCACAAGGCACGTGGCCACTATTATCGCCGGTGGACCAGTCTGGCCCGACTCTTATGGTATTCCACTATAAGTAATTAGTATTTTACCCATGGCTTATCATCATTAGGTTTGGTTTACTGATCTTAGGATCCCCTACTATTATAGCCGGTGGAATGGAAACATCTAGAGTAGAATGCTCCTTATTTGTCGGTGGAACGGTCTCCAAGGAACAAGGCACCTAGCCACTATTATCACCGGTAGACTGGTCTGGGCTTGGCTCAATAATCTTTCTCTTTAAATTGTTAGTGTCTTATTCATGTCTTATTCAGCAAATACTTTCATACTAGACATGCATGCCCCTAGGACTTCCCACTCACACACCCCATTCACACCTACTCTCCTAAAAGTTCTATCCCATATCTTGAGACTTTTATGCCTTCTAGAACATCTTGACATCCTTTCCCCCCTTTTCCTTATGTACCATAAAAGCCCAAACTCTTTTCCCATATCTTCGGGTCGACTCACCATCGCCCTCTAGGGTTTTCCCCTTGAAAACCCTAATTTGGACTATATGGCCTAACCTCTCCCTATCATACACAACCCATGCTCCCCTTGCTCCCAACCATCACCCTACTCGATCCACACCCAACATCCCAACTTTACTTCCCATTCTGCACGTATGGCCAGAAAACCCTAGTTAGCCACCCCAAACCCTAGCACCTCTCCTTTCATGTATGACATCCCTTCATCACTCTCACTCACCGTTCCCTTTCCACATGACACACATTTTCCCTTTCATGCGACACCCTTCCACTCTCATTCCACACTCCAACCTCTTCCATTAACCCTACCTTCCACAAACTTCCCTCACTTAGGGTTTTTCTTCCAAACCCTAACCCGGTCCCCCATTCACCCTTATACTAACCTACGTATTATTTTTCATACATGGTCTCTAATCTTCCAACTATTCTTCCCTCACCTTACTTAACCCTCGAGTCAGCTTTTCTCACATAAAAGGCATCCCCATACAAAAATTAACCACCCCATGCAAGCCTTACACCCCTTATGCATGATTTATTCCATCCTTTTATTTTATTCATGTTATCCTTTCATTTGTCTATCCATAAGTCATGAGATACTTAGCCCTTTATCACTTTCCTCTTACCACTGCACTTTCTTTAGTTATTTCATTTTCCCACAACCTTATATTACTACTCAGGGAATCTAAGCATGCATGTCTTATATGGTAATATTACATAAACACAACATAAGTACAAATTACATTACCCTATTGCACATGCCATAAAACATACATAACTTACTTTAGCTTCATGCTTAGCATGCTACACTATAAGTGCATAGTCCATAACCACATAAGATACATACACATAACCACACACATAAACACATAATACACTTAGTGGGCCTTAATTACATCCTTACCTAAAATGGCACTGGGCTTGGAGCATGCTTCCTATGCCTCCTTAGGGGACGGACTTGGTTCATCTATAATAGGGAAACACTATGGTTAACTTCCCTCTTACTCCTTTTATTATTCCCTAATTGATCTTTAGTAAGAAACTAGTATTAGTGATGATGATAATAATAGTCTTAGTAGTATTAATAAGGGTATTATTATTAAAGTGGCTAACAATACTAGTAGTGGTAGTATTAACCATAATAGGGTTTGTAGTAGTAATGATGATAGTCATAATAGTCATGGCAGAATAATAATAATAGTAGTAGTAATAGTAGTAGTAGTAGTAGTAGTAGTAGTAGTAGTAGTAGTAGTAGTAGTAGTAGTAGTAGTAATGATAATAAGGCTAAAATAACAATTATGCAAAGATAATCTATACTTAGTGATAGCAAGGGTTAGGGTACAAACAAAAGTGGAGGTGGCAACTAGGGTGGCAGTGGCGGCAGTGTACAGCAACGCAAGGTGGCGATGGTGGTGGTTGTTTTGGGAAAGGTTGGACTTTTGGGGTTGGAAGAGAGAGAGGGAGGTGGTGGTTGTGAGGTAATGGACTTCTTGGACTAGGAGGGTTGTAGTGGTGGTGGTGGCATAGCAAGGCGGTGGTGGCTAGAGAAGGAGGAAGGAGGAAGGAGAGGGAAAGGGGAAGAGGAAGGGTAGGAGAGGTGGAGGATGGTCTACTGGGTTGAGAGGGAGGCAGTGGGGTGGTGATCGTGGTGGAGAAGGTGACACATGGCAGTGATGGGGTGCAAACGACATCTCAAGCTGCCCACTTTGCATGGTTGGGGTGAGCTACGTAGGAGGAGTTAAGGGTAGGGAGTGGTTTGGTTTGGTGGAGGGTTATGTAGGGAATCAACTGGGTGGTGGTTTGGACGACAGCGTCTAAAGGTATGGTAGTGGGGAGAATCAGGAATTTTTGGGTAGAGAATGGGGGTGTTGATGTGGTATTTATAGTCGTGGGAGGGAGAAGAGGACAAAGGAGGAAGAGGATAAGGGAGCAAGAGGGGCAGGGGCTCACCGGCCGGTACGAGCCTGCGAATGGTGGGGGTGCAGGCTATAGAGGGGGATAAAGGGAAGGGGAATAGTCATTCGGGGGAGGCAGTATAGGCGTAGGTTAGGCCCGAAATGGAAAGGAAAGGGACGGGGGAGAGAGGGAGGATTAGGTCGAGGCGATACAGTGGCAGGGTTGGTTGTAGGTGTGACCTACAGCACGAAAGAAGGAGAGGGGAGGAGGAAGAAGAAGAGGGTTAGGCCGACTGGTTGGGGGAAAAGAAAAGAAAGAAAAGAAAAGGAAGGCGGATCGGTTGGGCAAAGGAAAAAAAGAAAGAAAAGGGAGTGGGATGGGCTCCGCGCGGGGTAATAGAGGGAGAGAACGGCTGGGCCACACGACGAGGCCCAACCAGGCGAAAAGGGAAGAAAGAAAAGGAAAGAAGAAAAGGAAGAAAGAAACAAATTAAAAGGAGGGAAAAAGGGAAATAAATAAAAGAAAATGGGAAATAAGGTGGTTGGGGTATTTAGGGTATTTTTGTATTTTTAAATTTTCTTAAAAATAATAAAATTAGTAAAAATAAATAATTAGATTCCTTTTTTATATTAATTTATAAATTTTTGGGTAAATCTTCCTAAATTCTATTTTAGTTAATAAATTATCCTAATCATCCCTAATTTAATCCTATATTATTTCCCTCTTTTTTGTCTTAATTACTCCCATTATTTTATTAAAAATTTATATTTAATTAATCTCACATATTAACCCCTATGTTATTATAAATTCCTAAATTAGGGTTTTAGGGTATTACACTTAGTTTGTCGAATAATTTAACTTCAGGATCAATAATTCAATTATGGTGTGTTATCCTTTTTATGGAAAGTTGATAAGATAAAATAAAATTTATGAGGGGAATGGATGGTAAAGAGGTAGCCTTAAGATGGAGTCTGAGTCTTAATATTTCCTCTCTGTCAGGCCCTAAATATTTCAAGTTTTTTCAATTTTGGATTGAGTCTGAGGAGTTTCTTCCTATTGTTCAGGGAGTATGGAGGATTAAATTGGGAGGGAATTTTCTACTTAGGGTTTCAAGGAGATTAGGGCTTATGAAACAGGGGTTCAAGGAATTTAACAGAGAAAAATATGTCTCTATCACTTACAAAGTGCAGACAGCTAGGGAGGAGGTGGCTGCCCTACAAAGTGCTTGTTATTCCAATCCTGGTGATGCTGATCAGAGGAGGTTACTTCATTTGAAAGAGAGACACTACCATCATTTGCTGTATTGTGAAGAACTATTCTTTAAGTAGAAAGCCTCCATTCACTGGCTCAATTGTGGGGATTCAAATCATAAATTTTTTTATGCTAAGGTGAAGGAGAGGCATCGAAGGAAATTAGTGGTTGTGCTGTTGGATTTTGAAGATAATGAAGTTAGAGGGGCTAAGAATATTCAAGCTACTTTCATCAATTACTACAACATCTATTGGGATCTGTTACTAGTATAGAGGGAGATCTGGATCCTTCTATTATTGATTCAGTTGTAGATCAGTCTCATCATGCTGGGCTCACTACACCTGTTACAGAAGCTGAAATCAAAGAGTCTATCTTCTCTATGGGTGATACTAAAGCTCCAGGAGTTGATGGAATTTTTGCAGGTTTTTTCAAGGCTAGCTGACCTATTATTGCTGATGAGGTATTGTGGGCTATTCGAGAATTTTTCGCCTCTGATTTCTTGCCTAGGAAGCTAAACATCATATCTTTAACTCTTATCCCAAAGAAACCAAATGCAAATAGGGTCACTGAGTTTAGACCCATAACCTACTGCAATGTGTTGTATAAAATTATCTCCAAAATTTTTATCCATAGATTGGAGAGTATTATGCCCTCCATTATTGATCATTCTCATACTGCTTTCATTAAGGGGAGAAGCATCAGAGAAAATATACTTTTGGCTCATGAATTAGTCAAGAAGTACTCTTACAAAGGCATCTCACCTAGATGTATGATTAAGATTGATCTTCAAAAAGCATAAGACATGGTAAATTGGAATTTTCTGTAGCAGCTCCTTATCTTATATGGTTTTCCTCCCCACTTTGTAAAGTTGATTATGGCTTGTGTGACCACTGTGTCTTACTCTGTCACCTTCAATGGGGTCCTTGCTGCTCCTTTTCTTGGGAGAAGAGGTTTAAGGCAAGGAGATCCTCTATCTCCTTATTTATTTGTGCTGGTGATGGATTATTTTAGTAGATATTTGAAGAAGCTATGGGTAGATCCAAGGTTTAATGCTCATCCTAGATGCAAAGGCCAAAAGCTAATCAACTTCAATTTTGCTGATGATTTATTGCTATTCTGTAAGGTAATATGCAGAGTGTGATGTGTCTTTAAGAGGTGCTGGATCAATTCTCTGCACTTTCAGGGCTATCTATTAATCCTCTTAAGTGCAGTGTGTTTTTTTGGGGGTGTTGATTCCCAATCTGAAGCAGCCATTCTGGATTTTCTCAGTTTTCCTGTAGGTCTTTTTCTTATCACTTACCTGGGCCTGCCTTTGACCTCATCTCATTTGTTTGCAACCCATCTGAAACCATTGCTGGATAAGATTAAAACTAGATTGAGACATTGGAGAAACTTATTTCTATCTTATGTTGGGAGGCTGCAACTCATTAAATCTGTCCTTTTTAGTATCCAACTCTACTTCAGTCAAATTATTTTGCTCCCCAGGAAAGTGTTGCACTGTTTTATTAGCATGTGTAGGAATTTCTTATGGTATGGAAAGCTGTATGTAAGGAAGATTGCCCTTGTTGCTTGGAATAAGCTTTGCTCACCAATTAATGAAGATGGACTTGGTTTACTCAACCTGGAGCTTTGGAATTGTTGTGCTCTGGGGAAGCTTCTATGGAATATTGGGGCAAAAAAGGATACATTATGGGTCAAATGGGTGCATTCAATATATCTTAAGTAGGGATCTGTGTGGGACTTTAATCCTTCTTCTTGTACTTCCTGGATTTTTCTCTGGATTTTGCAAACAAGATCTCTAATCCAGGATTATATATAGAGTTGTGAGACAAGGAATGTTACTGAATATAGCATTCAAACAGCCTATCATTCCATTCAATCTAAACAAGACAAGCAATCATGGGCAAAGCTGGTATGGAGATCTTTATCAACCCCAAGATTAAGATTTATAGCATGGATTGCATGCAGGAACAGATTGTTAACTAAAGCAAGGTTAAGGGATCTGGGTATAGAGGTGGAATAAAGTTGTGTTTTCTGTCAGCAGCAGATGGAGACCAGAGAGCACTTGTTTCTATTTTGTCCTAAAACCTCCATTATTCGGAAACATATCAAGAAGGTTGGTGGTAGAAGTGACCCGATTCTTGGGTGGGAACATGAAGTGAAGGCCTTAACTACAAGATCTCGACAGGCATCAAAGAAAAAACACATTTTAGGAGCTTTATTTGTTTCTTACCTTGCTACTATTTGGCATGAAAGGAACCTTAGGTTGTTTCATAATAGGGTTAGACAAGATTCTATGCTATTAAGAATCAAAATTATGAATGTCTCCAAGAGGATAGTGCACCATAGTTTTCATGCTAAGTATCCAAGATGGTTATCGCTTCTTGATTGTATTGAACGTTCTTCTACTTTGTAATATCTATTTCGAAAGTAATAAAATTTCTTACTTATCGAAAAAAAAGAGGTAGTCTTAGCCTCAGGGTTATTTTGGCTTCCTAAGAGTGAGTATTTGAGTCTAGGATGTCCTTAGTGGACTACTTATGTTAATATAGACGATGATATTGATTCTGGTTACCTTATAATGTTCGAAATGAGTAAAAATGGTTAAGTATGATGGATTCATTATATGTGATTAACGTGTGCTTTTCGTGGTCACCCTCATAAAATACTAATACTTAAAGTAAAAGACCTCAAGATCGAAAATGGTGGCTCTTTAGGGGTCGCTACCCTAAAGATATGGTTTAGCCCACAATTATTATGGATTTTGCTTGTGTGCCTTAGTGACCCAGCCAAGCCCTACATCTTACACTATTTAGCTCTAAAGATCCAAGTAGGGAATATATATATACTTATGGATTAGGTTTCTTTATCAGTAGGGTACTATGTACCTTTGTGTACTAGTGCAACCATGGTACATTTTCATCCCTGAGTTGATAGTTAGTAGGATACTATGCTGCCCTCATACGCCAGTATGATCGGGGGTACCTTGGTGACTCTGGGTTCGTTGATCTCCCCTCAAGTAAATAAAAATGGAATTGTTTAATAATTAAATGGAAATGATAATTGGGATGATTCAGTAGCAGCCTTTGTGCCTACCTGTAATTCGATAGCAGTTTTTGTGCCTACCTGTGATTTAGTAGCATCCTTTATGTATACCTATGAGTTGGTAGTAGCATTTGCACCTACTTGTGATTCGGTCGTAGCCTTTGAGCTTACTTGTATTTTGGTAGCAGCCTTTGTGCCTGCCTATGACTTGGTAGCAACCTTTGTGCTTGCTTATGTCTTGGTAGCAGCCTTTATGCCTACCTATGATTCGGTAGCAGCCTTTGTGTCTACTTGTAATTATGTGTGTATTGATTTGTGTTGATGGGATTATCTATGAACTGAAGAATTATGGGTTGATTAAGAGATTTTTACCTATTATCGGGAATGATGTGGCTTTCTAATTATATTACAAAGAGCATCGCTTGGATGTTCCATCGTTAAGTTTCGGTTATTTCCAGGTGAATGAGTATTGGTAGCGTGTGATCGTGAAGCATGTGGTTATGTGCATGATTATCTCATTTTGATTACTTGATGCATACTTCATTATTCATATGATTGATGTGATGAATCTAGTGTGTTATATGCAAGCCTTATATATTAGTCTTGTATAATGGGTTACTTAGTACTATTGTACTAAAGGGTTCATTTCTTGGGCCCCTGCTTATTCAATGGGTAGTGGCATTTGCAGGTTAGCTTGCAAGCTCTATTCAAGGATTATTCATCAGGTTAAGAGCGTAGGGTTATTTGGGATTATGTTTGGTGACTTGAACCATAAGTTTTTATATTTTCCTTATAATCGTTTATATTTCCTTTCAACCGACTTTGTTATGTAACAACAGTTAGTGGGTTTTATTTTGAAGGTAAATCAACATCCCTAACCATTATGCTACTCTGATTTATAAATATATTCTTGAATTTAAGTAAAGTAATGTTTTACCCTTAGTACTTAGTATCAGAAAGGTGGAGGAAACCGGTCTGGTACTAAGTGTAGCGGCAACACCCCAAAATTTAATGTTTCGCTTGTAACTTTTAAAAATAATATTTTTCAGTAGTAAATTTTGGGGGTGTTACAAACATATCAATAAGAAATTAAATGTCATTAAATAACATCTTTGAGGTTGAATTATTTGATATTTGGGGAATTGACTTTGTAGGGTCCTTTCCATCATCATATAACAGTTGTGGTAGATTATGTTTCCAAATGGGCAAATGCAATAACTTCTCCCACCAACAATATAAATAGTATAATTTAACTTTTCTAAAATGTTATATTTTTGAGATTTGGTATTCCTAGAGCAATTATTAGTGATGGGAATTCTCACTTCACTAATCAACTTTTTGGTATGCTTATGAAGAAATATGATTTTACTCATAAGATGTCTACATTGTACCATCCCTAGATGAGTGGATAATTAGAAATTACTGATAGTGAGATAAATGAGACGCTTGAGAAAATAGTGGCTCTTAAACGAAAAGATTTATCACTTAAGTTGGATGAATTTTTTTATGGGCCTACCAAACTATAGCACCCTCAAAATTCACTACTGAAAAGTTTTATTTTAAAGAAAAGTTAGCAGAAGCAAAATAGTAAATTTCGAGGATGCTACCGTCACACTTAGTACCAGACCAATTTTCTTCTACCATTCCAGTACTAAGTGCTAAGGTTGAAAAGGAACAGGGCACAATTTACACAAATTTAAACTTTCATTTAAATCAGAGTAGCGTGTTAAAGATGTTACAAGAGATAAAACCCTACTATTAATGGTTGCAAGAGTAAAATCGTTTAACAAAGAAATAATAAGGTTAAAGGAGGATCCTGAAAAGCTTCCTGGACGATCCTTATACTCTTACCCGATAACTGCTTGAATAGCACCTACAGCTAACCTACAAGGGACACTGTACATTGAATAGGTAGGGGCCCACAAACGGAACCCTTCAGTACTACATTACTGAATAATCCTTTATACCAAACTGAAAGGCAAAGTCCATATGCAACACATCATACTTGAACAAATGTAAAGACAATATCATATGTGAGCATATAAATAATCACAGCCATATAAGAGCGATTACACACAGCAACCAATAAGAATTGTACAACACAAAGTCCATTTGCTTAGTATCTCCAACACTTAATAAGAGTGACAGACACCAAGGCCATACTTATACTATATCAATAGATCATAAAGATGAAAGTAACACTTCTAGACTTAAGCCATTAATCAAACATTATTCAACGTCATCTCTCGAATTATAATCATGTGGGTATGGGAACCCCAGTATTATAGCCAGTGGATCGAAAATACACTTCAGGACAAAACTCTCCTAACCACTATTATTCGCTGGTGGACCAGTCTCTAAGGTAAAAGCTCCTGGCCACTATTCTTGCCGGCGGATCAGTCTGGCCCCGATTCATATGGTGTTCCACTATAAGTGATTAGTATCTTTCCCATAATTTATTATCATTTAAGGTTTGGTTTATTGAGCTTGGGATCTCCCACTACTATAGCCGGTGGAACGAAATACACTCTAGGACAACACGCACCTTGCCACTATTATTCACCAGTGGATCGGTATCCAGGGCAAAAGGCTCCTGGGCACTATTATCGCCGGTGGATTGGTCTGGGCCTAGCTCAATAATCTTTCACTTTACATGATTAATGTTTTCCATTTAATTAATACAACAAGTCAATTTATTTAACTCGAGGGGGAGATCACGAACCCGGAGACACAAAGATATACCATTCATACTAACGCATACAAGCAACATAGTACCCTCCAACCATCAACCCAGGAACGCAAAGGTACCCTGGTTGCACTGGTACACGACGACACATAGTACCCTACCAACAAGGACACCTAATCCATAAGTATGTATACCCCCTAAATAGGTCCATAGAGCTAGATAGAGTAAGATGTAGGGCCTAGATAGGGCACTAAGGCACACCAGCAAAATCCAGAACAATCGTGGGCTAAACTACATCTTTAGGGTAGCGACCCCTAAAGAGCCACCATTCTTGATCTCTAAGTCTTCTACTTTAATTATTAGTATCTTAATTAAGGTGACCACGCGAAACACATCAACCACATACTTAATCATTTCCATTTGTTTCTATTATTATTAATAAATCCTTATTTATAATATTGTCCATGTTAACTTAAATAATCCACAAAGGCCATCCTAGGTTCCAATTCTTTTACTTAGGTACCTTAGGTCAAAATGACCAAAATACCCCTAAGGTTAAGGCTTTTTTTATATCCATTATAGAATTCATTTCCATTTATTCTCATGCCATAATAGTTTATCATATAATAATTATAATACTGGTCATAGAATCAAGTACTCCATACCAAGGAATCATTGAACACATAAACCCTAACACATACTTCTAGCACATCCAACACACATTTCCATGCATAATTAACAGCTAAGGCACCTCTTGCATGATTACAAAATAAACATCATATCATACCCTTAATTATCCATTCAACCCTATACCATGCATTATCCTTATGATATTCACCAATTTACCAAAATACCCTTATCCTTATAATATACATGGTTATACTTAAATAAGTAATACTAAGGCCATAAACACTTATTCTATTATTTAATATCACTTATGTCTTATTATGGAGGCTTATTAAATCCATTGCCATGTTATATGCAAATTACCGATTTACCCATTTATATGTACAAATTACTAAAATACCCCTTATTTGTAAAGTTACCAAGTTGCCCCTTTTTATTTGCCAAATTTCCTAATTATCCTTCATACTTGTATAATTACCAAAATACCCTTTGTATTTGTCAAACTACTAATTTACCCTCTATACTTATTAAATTACCAACTTTCGCCATCATATTTGTTAAATTATCAAACTAACCTTCTAGTTTGTTAAATTACCAAATTGCCCTTTAGCCTTGTTAAAATTACCAAATTGTCCTTTAGGTTTGTCGAATTACCAAATTACCCTTCATACTTGTTAAAATTACTAAATTACCCTTTTGGTTAGTTAATTTACCAAATTGCCCTCTATACTTATTAAATTATCAACTTGCCCTTTTGGTTGGTTAAATTACTAAATTGCCCTTCATACTTGTTAAAATTACCAAATTGCCCTTTTTTGCGCCAAATTACCAAAATACCCCTCTTACCTACTAAATTTCCATTTTACTCCTTTTACTCATAAAATTACTAAGATACCCTTCTTTTATGTCAAATTATCAAAATACACTTTTTACTTATTAATTTACCATTCTACCCCTTATGTTTATAAAATTACCAAGTTACGCCTTTTTATGCCAAAATTACCAATAAATCCTTCTCATTTAATAATTTACCAAATTGCCCTTTTACTTATAAATTTACAAAGTTACCCCTTTTCCATGAAAAATTACTAAAATACCCTTTTTATTTATTAAATTGCCACATTACCCTTTTTATTCATATAAATTACCAATTTACCCTTCTTGTGTCAACTTTACTAAAATACCCTGACCACATACAACATTAACACCCATGATCCACATGCATCATCTAACACCATCAACTATTATTATTTATTATTAATACCAATTATCACCCACCATACATACTTATTTAGGCCACACCCTTTGTTAAAAAAAATTACTAAAATGCCCCTATGGCTCATATTAACATTATCTCTACTACAAAAGGCCATATCAGCTAATCATGACATACACTTGCATATAACATCATTATTAACAATAAGGCTCCTTGCTCAACCATCATTTCTACACATGGCATATTTCATAATATAACATGCTTTTCATTTCAACTACCAACATATGCTACAAATCATAATATATTTAACATCATATAATAGGCACACAAACATATTTAAAAACCCTAATGTACTAGCATGTGTATATCCCCATATTTTAGTAAGGTATAATAGGTACCTTATTTCTAGCAATAAATAAACTTTATCGGTATCCCGGTTAAAGTTTAAGCTTTGATTAGTCAAAATTTGTACCTAAAATAATATTAAAACTAGCATATTAGTAGTAGAAAATTAAAATAATAAATTTTGATTAAAAATCTTAATAAATACATATAATTTTTACATCAAAACTCATGCTGCATGGCAGCGTGAGCAGCATGCACAAGGGCAAGGGAAATAATGGGTCGAAAAGAAGAGATAGGAGAAAGGGAAGGGGTTGGTTCGGGTGAGGGTTTAGGGCTTTGGGGCTTTGGTTGAGGACTTTTGGAGGGGAGTGAGGGTGGTGGCTGGGTACAAGGAGGGTGGCAGAGTATAGGTGGTGGTCAAGGGTTGAAGCTCGATGGCTCAAGGAGGCGGAGATAGCGGCGGTAGGGGTTGGAAAATGGGTGCAAGGAAGGGAGAAGAAGAAGAAGAAGAAGAAGAAGAAGAAGAAGAAGAAGAAGAAGAAGAAGAAGAAGAAGAAGAAGAAGAAGAAGAAGAAGAAGAAGAAGAAGAAGAAGAAGAAGAAGAAGAAGAAGAAGAAGAAGAAGAAGAAGAAGAAAGGGAAAAGAAGAGAATAAAGGAGGGGGTTGTAGGAAATATCTCATTCAGCTGAGTTAAGGGGACCTAGAGGAGGTGTTAGGAGGTTCAGGGGTGGTTGTGGCAGCAGCAGAAGAGGGGAGATGGCGGCGGAAGGTGATGGTGCAAGGTGGAGACCGAAAAGGGGAAGAAAAGAGAAAAAAAGGGAAGGGTGGTTGTAGGGGGAGAGTGGTAGTGGTTGGGTGGTGTAGGGAGGAAGTAGGGGAGGCTAGGGGGTTGCAGTGGTGGTTAGTTGGGTGGCAGAGGCAGCAGTTGTGGTTGGTAAAACAAAAACATGGGAGGAAAAGAAGAAGGGAAGAAGGGAGAGAAAGAGGCTCGACAAGGGAGAAGGGGAGGCTCTAGGGAGATAGAAAATGGGCAGAGAAGGAGGAGATAAGGAGAAGAAAAGGAAGAGGAAAGGAGGGATAGCATGGCTCGAGTAGCGTAGCTGTAGGCTGCACGGGGCCGGGGAAGATGGCAGGGAAGGGAAGGAAGAAAAGGGAAAGGAAAGGGGCATGTGAGGGGGGCTGCAACGGCAGGGCTGCAGGGGAAGGTTGGTTGCAGGCATGGGGGAGGCATTTGGTTTGATGGGTGAAGGAGGGAGGATGAAGGAAGAAGAAGAAGAAAGGAAAGAAGGAAGGTCGGTCGGGTTGGGGAGAAAGAAGGAGACGGGTCAGCTTGTGTGAGCGAGGGAGAAGGGGGAAAGGAAGGGGTTGTTGGGTTGACCCAACTAGGGGAGGAAAGAATAAGAGAAGAAGAGAAGAAGAAAGAGGGCGCTAGGTTGGACGACAAGGCAAGAAGAGAAGGAAGAGGAGGGGCCACGACCTAGTAAGGGAAGAGGTAGGTCAAGCAGCCTAAAGGAGGATGAAAGGAAGGAAAAGGAGAAAGACAAAAAAAGGAAAAGGGGGAAATAAAAATAAAATAATTTTTAGGATAAGGGTATTTAATTATTTAGATGGATAATTTAATTTAATTTAAGAAATTTATTTATTTAAAATTTAAGATATTAATTTAAGTGGGTAATTTTAGTAAAATATAGTCTTGGAAAATTATTTAAATAATATGAGTATGATAAAATAACAAATTATTTATTGTAATTTATTAAATAATCATATCCATTTTTATAAATCAAAAATCCAAAATAATTAAATTAATAATTTAAAAATTAAACTATCACAAATGATGATTAATTATTAAATTCTAGGTTTTAAAATTTTTAGGGTATTAAACAAACTGCTTATAAGATGCTAATTGGAATGACACCTTTTCAGTTAGTATACAAAAAGCCTTGTCATTTTCTGATTGAAGTTGAACACAAGGCATTTTGGATGATAAATGCAATTAATTATGACTTAGAGGCTAATGGAGAATGAAGAGAGCTCCAAATTAACAAGCTCAATGATTTAGGATTGGATGCCTATGAGAATGCACATATATATAAGGAAAGAACTAAGAGATGGCATGACAAGAATATTACCTAAAGAGAGCTTCAAGAAGGAGATTTAGTGCTTTTGTTCAACTCTCGTCTCAATCTCTTTATGGGGAAGCATTGTTCTTGGTTATTGAGGTCATTCTATGTTTGTAAAGTCAATTTATTTGGAGTTTTTGATATTTTGAGTGAAGCAATATTAGTGGGAAAAGGCTAAATCATTATGTTGCTAGCACCCTAATAGAGAAACTGAGTGTCCTTGCCCTTTCTGATCTGTCTTCCTAATTGAACTTTAATGGATTGATCTCATGACCTTTAAATGAGTGCTTATTAGTAGTTAACACAAGTTGTGTTTATGTTTCTTTCCCTATTATTATTATTATTATTATTATTATTATTATTATTATTATTATTATTATTATTATTATTATTATTATATTTTATTGAAAAGAAAAAATATCTATGGACTTGGGAGTTGTTATGTGTTTTGATGACAGTAAGTATTTTAATGATAAATTGTAGTTGGTTTGTAGGTGTCTTTAAGGAAGGAACAATTAGAGGTTAGTGAAGAAGAGTTGTGGAATTGGGAGAATTTATATTAATTTCTAGAAAAAGCACACCAACATGTGCTTATTTACATGGCTATGCTTTTGTTTTGCACATTTCTACAAAAAATACGAGGTGTATTTTTTTCCACACCTATGATTTTAGTTAATAAAAATATATACTAGTAAAAAACAGTAGGAAGTGTTTTTAACCACACTTGTTCTTTTGAAATACACATTTCTATAGATAAAAACACACCCTAGGTGTGTTTTTTCCCACCTCTATGTTTTTCATTTTAAAAAAATAGGCAACCTTCTTAACCCTCATGATATTCTTCTTCTTTAAACTAAAACCCTTCACCTTCTTCATTGTAAAACCTCCCTACCTAACTAACACATCACCACTCATCATCCAACCATCATCAATGTCATTCAGCTACTCATCCACTAAGACTCCACCAAACATCCTCCATCCAACTACCTCCATTCAAACCTCCTATGTTGTTTGACTCCTTTAAACAACAAAACCTAGCACCATGCTCTACAACACCTTTCATCTATCATCTTACATCACCACTCTGCTCAACCACAACACCCTTATCGTTCATCCATCAACAACCATACATTAGCCCACCACATGCCATTCAACCACTCCATCATACCCAACCAACCTTCTCTTTCAAACCCTACATCCAAACTAGAAACCAAACCTAAAAATTTGTTATTCACTTCATCTTTAAAGCTTCCTATATATTGTTTTAATTCATGCAAATATCCATTGAAGTTTAGAATTTTTAATTTCTACATTTTTCATAATTTAATCTCTATATGCACAAGAACCCTAATATTCAATATTGTTATTCATACTCAATTATGTTACTTTATTGAAAATTTATATGCCTAATTGTTTATGTTTGATTGGTTTGTTGTCTTAATTTCTTGATGTCTTAATGGTTGCAGACACATCTTTTTAGTTCAAAACTGTTAGACTCATAACTCCAAAACGATCATCCTCTGGACCAGTTGGAGGTACCCTTATTCTCCTAACTCATGAGGTGAATGAACATACAATTTTATTCACTAAGGAATCTCAAAAATCCAACTATGATAAACTGTATAAGTGGGGAATATTGAGTGAGAGTCTTAGTTTATTAGGTGACATAGATTACTTATTTGGTTTAATTAGATGGACTAAATTTGTTAAACTAGAGACTTCTACCTATTCTTGTACTACCATCAACTTTTTAAGCTCGTTAGAATTCTGTCTCCATGAGGAATGAGTAAACTTTTGCCTTTGAATCAGGCTTTCTCCAAAAAATTCACCCAAGTGAATGAATATTTTCATTTAACTTATGGTGGCACCAAAAAAATTTCATTTCATTTTCATGAATCCTTATTATAAGGGAGCATGAATGGATTGCCTGGTTATCAAGCTTCTTCAGCTAAAGCCTCTTCCATTTGCAATCCTAGTTTATATTATTATATCCATCATTTCATATCAACTATGATTTTTGGTAAAGCAAGGAGCTAGGGTGTGGCTACTAAAAAAGAGCTATTTCTCCTTTGGGATACGCTTCATAAGGTTCCAATTAATACAGGTGTTTTCTTTCTTAATCATATATCCAGAGTCACCAATGCCAAAGCATGAAAAATAGTGATAGGTGGATACATCACTACACTTGCTATCTGTTTGGTGTTTTCTACCATTCTCGATGAGCTACAACCTTTAGAGCATAACCCTAAGCTTGATATTACTTCTTGTATCCATATAAGATTAGTTGCTCTGAAATATTCTTGCTATGTTCTTTATCTTCAAGGACATTAACTCTTCTCTCTTCCATGTCCTCATCTCACCACTATTAAAAATCTAAAAAACTAGTACTATGACATTAGTATTTTATGGGAGACTCACATGATGATGAAGATGCGTCTAGTGTCAATTCTAGAGAAGAGGATGTTCCTCTCCAACATAAGGCAAGTGATTCTTCTAGTTTGTCTAGTACTGATGTGCCTAACTTTGACGAAGTTTGTACTAATTATATTTCTCCTATCCATCACTCTATCTCTCTTCTCAATCATAATCTATAAAGTGTGCTAGCTGAACAATGCAACCTCCATAACACTCTACATTCAATTCATGATATGGTTCGGTAATGAATTATAGTTCACACACCAACCTTCTCTGCCATCCCCATTCACTCAACAATGAGTCTATTAGTCCCTTCTCCAATGTTATATTTTGTTTCCTTTTTACACTATGATCACTACATATCGAAGCATGGGGTGGGGTACTTAATATACTTATTGGTATGATCTTATTTTAGCATAGTTGATTTCAATCTATTTTGTCACATAGTTAGTTAGCTAGGCTTGCATTACATACACTCTGAGAATTTTGGTGATACAGATAAGTTAAAATGAGTATAAATTTTATGTTCCCTTGATAAACATGCATATTCTTATTCTCATTTCTCTACATTGGATCTTTTTATTTTCCAAAATTATGCGTTGTCCATGGGAGTTTCTAATCAAATACTCTGGCTTATTGGTATTCGATTTTTGGTAGGGGATTTTACTTTAATCTATTTAATTATTACTTGGAATCCCATGGCTACTCTTTCCACGCTTTAGTAATTAGAGAATTGATTGGAAAAAAAGGAAAATATCCCATATAATAAAAATAAGATCCATAATTGTGTATCACTGGATATATGGAATCACACCCTCAGAAGTGTGATTGTAGTGTTAATAGGTGTTACATATAATATGATCCATGTTAATAATAATAATAATAAGGAATCAAATGCTTCTTTGAGACCTTGTGAAGGAAGAGTATCACCCATCTGTGAAGAAGTAAGTGTATCTCATGCGAGGAGTTCTACGGAATCAAGAGAAAGTTTTTTTTTTACCATAACCATAATCTGATATCAATGAGTCACACACCTACTCTTTTGCACAAAAATCTACACATATACATTATGCCTACGTTTAATGTATGGTATATGATTTTGTATCCAAGTTGAGGTTTAGAGATTTATTTTTTCATCTTTTGCTAACATCTTTAACTTCATTTGTATCTATTACTCTCCCCTTATATTTCATTTAGTTTGTTTTCCCGTTATAGTTTTACTTGGGGTCAAGCAAAAGTCTAAGCATGGAGGAGTTGATAAATGAATTTATGAACTAGTTTATTTCACTCATAATACTCTTAGTTTGATTACATTTCTATGTTCTTATATTATAATTAGCATAATTGTGTTGGGATACTGTTTTGCTTTTTATTTTCCTTGTAGGTACGTCATATTGGAGGAAAGAGATGTAAAATGGATTAAAGTGGTGTGCAAATGATTCTTGAAGCCAAATGGGTACTACCATGAGAATAGGGAAGAAAAGAAGTTTACAGAGACCTAGGTCATTAAAAAGCACACCCATGTTTTTTTCCAAATAAAAAAAGAAATATAATGGTAGGTTGTGTTTCAAAACATACCAGTGCTTTTTCGTAATAGAGCATGCAGAAGTTATTTGTGAAAGAAATAAAAATAAGATGCATGTTATATTTGGGGGGATTATTCATTTTTGAAAATGGGATTTCTCCCTCTTTTATATTCATTGTCAAAAATTTGTATCCAAATAAAAAAAACACATCTTTACCATTAGATTTTAATTTTAAAGTATCATAATCATTTAGATTTTGGCGATCGACTCTTGATGAGTTCATATTTTGACACATTTTATACCCTTATAATCTTAGTTTTTGGTAGTTTATTTAACTAATATAAGGGAATAATTATTGTTTTATGCTTAAGTGGTAAAAATCACATAAATATTATTATTTAAGCTAAAATGATATAAATTAAGTAAATTTAGAATAAAATATTATTTATTGATATTTATTGAATTTTATTTTGTAGGTTTTATTTTTGAATAAAAGAAATAAAAAAAAAAGAAATTGGACCTTTGGACCAACGGCCAAAGGCCCAAAGGCCTAGAACAATGAAACCAAACGGAGCACAAGCTGAAGAAGAGTCATCCGCAAGGGCTGACGTGGTCGCACAAACGTTAATACATAGAAATAGCCGCACGACTTTCAGAGAGAGGGGGGCGGCAGAGCCGCAAGATGCAAGGTACGAGAGCCTTTATAGGCTCGGGAGAAAGAAAAGCTTCGGAGGCTCGGTGGAACGCAACAGAGGAGAGAGCTTTTACAGGCTCGGGCGAGGCAGTCGATGCACGGACGACGCACAAAGGACAGCAACCGCACGGAGAGCGAGGCAGCGGCAGCACAGGTCGTCCACATCAGCTCTGTCAGTCAACCGAGAATAAAAAAGGAAAAGCATTTATTGCACAGAAATCAAAGCACCGAGAAGGAAGAAAATTAGAGGAAAATTAATACCGGTAGAATTTATTTCAGATAAAATTAATTTTTATTTGAATAAATTCTTAATCTTTTATCCAAAATTAATTCTGGTTATTTCTTTATCTTATTTTTAATTTATATTTTAGATATATATTTTTGTGTAGTTAATTCTTTAATTATGGATGGCTGATTATTTATTGTTAGGGAATGAATTGAAACCCTAGACTATGGTTTGAATTATAATTTTATTTTCTTTGTTTCGTGAGATTTTTTCTTGACTCTATGTTAATTGCTATCGTTTATATGTGTAATTCTGTCAAGTATAGTTTATTTGGTGCATGCCTTGTTCTGGTTCCTCATAAGTGACGGTATGTAGGATTATTTTCCTGCGAGGTGGCCATCTAAATATACTAGAATCTATATGTATAAATTGTAGCTAGGTTGGATAACAATTCACCTTATCGTTTTTGGATTCTAACCGAAGTGGTAAAACGTTTCGATACGTGTGGGTCAAGGAAAGGAAATACAGCTAGATATGCGTTTTGTACTAGTTTGGGTACTTAGATTGACAGCCTTCCACTTACACTTAATGCATTAAATCTAGTTAAATATAGGAGCCGCTTGTTGCTGCTATACTGCTAGTATTTAATAGGGTTAATATAGGCACGTGGTCATATTAATTAATTAAGGAAAGTAATATAAGGTGTATGGACCTGTGTTTGGTGTGCAACTTTGTCGATCTCATTCTCACGATTAAATATTGACTTAGAAATAAATATTATATTACGACCTAATCTAGTGGTGGATTTTTATTTCCCTAACATATTTATCATATCTACGGTTTCCCATTATTTTCATTATTTTTATTATTATTAGTTTGTTTTATTTTACTCCTTTTATTATTTTATTATTATTTTTACAACTCCCATTAGTGTTTTTCTTATTTATTTATTTTGTGTTATTTAGGATTTTTATTTTTATTTTTAGTTTTATTTTCAAACTAGTTAAATAGAGGTGAGCCCTCTCAATCCCCGGCTAGAACGATACCCTTATTTACCAGTGCTACAATTGACAACAAGAGGGTTTAAATTGCGTGCCGGCTACGGCCACACCAACTCTGAATATCTTCAACATATTGGTTCTATCTTCTAATATATTACCCTATTTATTTCATTCCCATATAATTTCTCTATTATGTTTATAAATTCAATTATGTGTGAGTAATTTCTAAATCTAGGATTAAATTAATTCTAATTTGGTAGTGAGTCAATGAATTGATTTTATTGTCCATATCAATTGCTCAATTTCATTATTCAATTGCTATACCTTTAATTTCTATTAAATTGATTGGTTTCCAATATTAGATGCAATAAATCAATTGAATAACCTTAACGGTAAAGATTGATACTAGAAATTAGCAAATGAATGGGAAATCTTGAATCACAAAAGTAGACTAGAGTTTCTTGAGAAATTTATCGAATTAACTTGAACCTAATGAGTTTAATTTGGCTTAATGCCATGAACATAGGTTATTAGGCTTTACCAAATACAACTTTAAGGCTTCGAAAGAGGTTATTAGCCAATTCTGGCTAGTTCTTCCTTACAAATAGCGTAATTCATTTTTTCACCTCTAAATTACAATTGAAATTAAATCCTAGGCTTTATTTATTTTATTGGACTCCTTTGAGTATTACCTATTATTATTGAGTTTTTATACAATTATCACTTACTCATTAACTCGCTTAGCCTAAATAGTCTTAATTAGTGAAAATGAAATATTTAAAAACAAGTCCCTATGGAGGCGACCTTAACATGATACAAAGAGTATGTGTAATCATAGATTTGGCTCATCAGTGCTCCAGTATAATTTGTATAGTTTATAGGTCTCCATGTTATTCTTTTATCCCCTTGAGTAATTAAATTGGAAGTAACTCTTATATTATTATTTAATTAGAATTGGTCTTGGTATGTTAGTTTGATAATTGCTTTTATGCATTTTCCTTTGGTTTATGAGGATTAGTATGTTGGTTTTGTAGTTTTCTTCATGCATTACCCTTTAGTTTATTGGAATTGGTATGTTTTTTTTTTGGTATTTGCCTTAGTGCATTATCATTTATGGTTAAATATGATGAAATGATGAGCATGTAACCTATGGAAATGTATGTATTTATAGCATGGTTATAATATTTAGTTATTGCATGAGTTCAATCATATGCTTATGCCATGCTTACCCTGTGTAAACTTCTATATGTTCTATGTGGAATTTGCATGCTTAGTTTTGCATAGGGATTACTTAGTATCATTTTAATGATGGATTTTGTTTCATGGTCTCTTACTTATTTAATGGATAATTAGGACCTTGTAATTTCTATTGGAAGCCTTAGATTGGGTCAGAAAGTTTTGGGTTATCCGGTGTAGCTTATGGTCCCATTTTAGGATTTGTATCCTTTTATTTTCTTCTTGTCACCATTTGATACATCAAGTGATTTGTAAACTTTTCGCCTTATTATCTTTAATATTTCTCTTCCACTATTTTTGGTTTTTCCTCAACCTTAGATTAAATGTTGACCACACTTAATTCTTATATTTGAGTTACATCTGCTATGGGTTAGGTATTAGTCATACCTCTCTCTATGTTGGATGTAATAGTAACACACAATTATTTTATATAATGAATTTTGCTAAAATAATTTTTTAAGTATTAAATCTCCATAAGCATTGTGTAATACCCCCATTTTTAGCAAAATTTTGTTATGAAGAGTTAATTGTGGAAACTAAAATAATAAAAATGAAGGGCATTATTGCTACACTTAATATTAGTTCGGTTTCACCCACCATTCTTATACCAAATGTTAAGGTTAAAATATTGATCCGCTTAAATTAATAAAAATAATCATAAGAACACAATAGATGTAACACCCCAAAAATTTCATAGCCTAAAATTTGAACGTTTAGCCTTTTATCCGAAACCTAACCCTTAAATTTTAGCTTAAGTATTTTTTTCACCCTTGACCCACCAACCCAAACATATTATTTGATAAATTATTGTAATTAATATATCTTTTCCTTTTTTATTTAAATCCACCTTAAACTGATAATTTTACCCAGTTTATTTTTCTAATTGGATACCTTAAAACTGGATAAATTAATTTTATCCTAAACCTAAATCTAACCTAATTCTAATTATAACCATAAATTTATCTTCTTTTCCCTTTTCCTCTTTTTCTTTCCTTTCTCTTTTTCTTTCCTTTCTCTTTTTCTATTTCCTTCAGCTTTCCTTTTTCTCCTCCCTATGCCCCAGCCCACTTCTCCTTTTTTTCCTCCTTTCCCTGACCTAGCCAGCCCAGCCTAGCCCATTTTTCTCTTCTTCCTTCTCTCCCTCGGCCCGCTTGAGCCAACCCATTCTTCCTTTCCTTTATTTTCTTCTCCTTCTCCCTCATCCATTCTACCAACCAAACACGCCCCTACCCAATCCCCTATGCATTCACCAAACACATCTTAGCACACCCCCTTCTGCACCATCCTTACAACACACCCCAGCACACCAAACATACCCCTCCACACCTCTGCGCATAACCAATACCTTATTTCCCCATCAGGACAAACCGACCCCTACATGCCCCCTTACACGCATTTCCTTTCCACCTTTCCCCATTCACACCCAACCATTTCCCACTCCACTACAACCTACCCCATCCTTAACTGCATTGCCTCAACCTACCTTTCTCACCTCTTCTTTGCACTAAACCATTTTACCCCAACCCCTAAGTATACATACATATACACACACACACATTCCCCTTTTCCTTCGACCCCTATCTACTCCTCTTTCATTTCTTCTCATTTCCTTCTTCATCTTCCTCATTCTCCTTCTCCACTTCCTCATTCGGTTTCTAGTATAACTGACTTCCCTTGCCTCCTTGTTTTTCCTTCTTCATCCTCCTTGCCTTGCTTTGTTTTTATCGGCCACCACAACACCATCGCACACCCCCTAAGCCCATACCTCTCTTCTTTCTCCTCCCTTTGCCACCTTCTCCTACCTCTATTTTTCTTCTCCATTCACCCACCATTTTTGCCTCCTACCCAACCTACACCACCAACTCCCCCACCTCACAGCACCTCCCCCTCATCTCCTCTACAATTGGGGCCAACCAATTATTCCATCTTCTCCCCAATCAGGCCAGCTATTAACACACTATGCACCAGCTACCTTAGCCACCCCTCTGTGTTGCCCTTCCCCTTCCTATTGCATTAAGACTACATCACCACTAAATCCCAATCCCCTCTACAACCCTCTATCGTTGCCTTCTCCTCACTACAGCTTTCCCTCACCAACATCACCATCCCTCGACCTTACCTTCTCCTCACTATAGCCCCTATAGTCCCTTTTCTATAACCTCGTCCAATGCACCAACCACCAACTTCCCAAACTTATCCTCCAGCTGTCCTCGCCACTAGTAGTCTCCCTCATCACTACCAACACCACCCCCTCATCCATCACCTCCACCCAGCCAACTACTCCCCCCCCCGAGCCTTCCACCTTTTTCCAAACTCACACTGCTCATATATCGTGAGATTTTCTTATAATTTTTACTCATTTTTCACTTTAGGGGTATTTTGGTAATTTTTTCCTTTAATAATTATTATTATATTAATGGTTAAATATTAATTTAGTTAATGTGGTATTATTTATAGGTACAAAAGTTTGATTAGTGAAGCCTAATAATTTTAGTAGCACTACTACAAAAACGACAAATAATAACGGGACATTAATAATGATGGTTTGAAAACTGTTGTCAAATGCATGAAAATTAATGCACGAGATAGTTTTAATAACGGTTATAGTTCAAAATCGTTATTAAAAGGGCAACGTTAAAATTTTTACAGGTGTTTTAATAACGATTCAAGTAAAACCATTATTAAAAGAGGTTTTAATAACGGTTCATACAAGAATCGTTGTCAAAAGTCTCAAAGTTTTAATAACAGTTCTTCAAGGAATAGTTATTAAAACTCCAAAATCCACCTTTTATTTCGTTCAGTTCTATTTCGTGCCAAAAATTTCAGAATCTCTACACCTTCCCTCTCTTACTCTCATTCTCCTTGCAAACCCTCACACCACCACACTGTGCACCACAACTCTGTCTCATCTCAAGTAAGGGAAACCCTCGCATTGCCAACTCTCCACCACCCCTCTACCATTGTCGGCTTTGCATGTGCGTGTTGTCATTATCCTGAACCTAGCCAACACTTGTACCTTCATCCTCCACCGTGTTTGTAGGTTGTTGCCACTCTCAACTTGTTCACCACTGGTTTCTTGCTTGTCGCTGCTCCCTTTACATATGTGTTTGTTCTTCCGCTCGTAGCTTTTTCTCTACTTATATATATATATAAATGCATGCATGTTGCTACATGGTTGCATTTGTTTGTTATTGAAAAAATGTGGTTTGTCGTTCGAAAATTTGTTGTTGAATGTGTTGGTGAAAATGTTGATGTTCATTGTTGAATTTGTTGCATTACTGTTATATATTAACAAATTCATGTGTTGGCCGAGACCTTTACATATATATATATATAACATGCATGAGAGTGTAGAGTTATATATGAAGCTAGATAAATAAAAGACTTCAAATTATTAATAATGTCACTCATAAAACCCTAGTATTAAAAACCGGACCGGACCGGCCAGTCTGACCAGTGAACCGGCGAACCAGTCGGGTCACCGGTCAAATTTCATATGCCGGTTTTTAAGATCTCGGAACCAGTGAAAACCGGTCAAAAACCGGTCGGACCAGTGAAAACCGGTGAACCGGTCAAAAAATCGATATTAGAACCGGTTAAAAAACCGGTTGGGAGCCGGTCAACTTTATGTAGAGTTTAATTTTCTATATATTTCATATTTGTTGACTTAAAATGTACTACTGGTTCGACCAGTCCAAACCACTGGTTCGACCACTAAACCAGTGAACCAGTTATGAGACCGGTTCGATGACCGGTCCGGTTTTTAAAACTATGCATAAAACTATATATATATTCATTAATAAGTATAGGACACTAGCTATAAGATATAGGAAATGTCATATAATGAAATGAAAATATATTTTACATATGCACATCATTAAATGACAATTTTAATTAGAGATGCATATGTTAATGATTGTTATTTGATGAGGATTAAATAGATATAGAAAATAACGAATATATAAAAGTGAATAATTAAATAAAGAGAAATAATTATGCATAATAATAATCATAATAATAATATAGGATTTATATATTAGGGTTTAATTACAGTTAGCTAGGTTTAGGATTAGGGTTTTATGAGGTTTAGGGTTAGGTTTTATTATAATTTATTAGGGTTAATTAGGGTTAGGGTTTATCGTTTATTATACTAAATATAAAAGTAAAAAATTAAATAGACAGGAATAATTGTGTATAATAATAATAATAATATAGGATTTATTAGGTTTTAATTATAGTTAGCTAAGTTTAGGATCATTATCTTATGAGGTTTAGGGTTAGGTTTTATTATTATTTATTAGGGTTAATTAGGGTTAGGGTTAGGGTTTATCGTTTATTATACTAAATATTAAAGTAAAAAATTAAATAGACAAGAATAATTGTGTATAATAATAATAATAATAATAATAATAATAATAATAATAATAATAATAATAATATAGGATTTATTAGAGTTTAATTATAGTTAGCTAGGTTTAGGATCATTATCTTATGAAGTTTAGGGTTAGTTTTGATTACACTTTATTACGTTTAATTAGGGTTAAGGTTAGGGTTAGGCTTAGGCTTAGGCTTAGGGTTTATCGGTTATTATAATAAATATAAAAGTGAAAAATTAAATAGAGAGGAATAATTGTGTATAATAATAATATAGGATTTATTAGGGTTTAATTATAGTTATCTAGGTTTAGGATCATTATCTTATGAGGTTTAGGGTTAGTTTTTATTATAATTTATTAGGGTTAATTAGGGTTAGGGTTAGGCTTTAGCATTTATTATACTAAATATAAAAGTGAAAAATTAAATAAACAGGAATAATTGTCTATACTAATAATGATAATAATAATATAGGATTTATTAGGGTTTAATTATATGTAGCTAGGTTTTACTATATATATATTATCTTATTAATATCTACTTGATTTTACTATGCGTAGCTTGAACGATTTGATGATAGTTTGATGTTTAGTAGGTTTGTTAAATATATAACTAAATATTATGTCCTTAATTTAAATAGTTTGATGTTGTTAACTTTATATAGTTGGTTAAGATCTAGTAGAATATATTTATAATTTGTCTAGCTAGTTGAAGATCAATTTACATATTCTGTAATTTAGATCCTTTCGAGAACAACCTTGATGATAAGATTTAGTGGTTCTCATATGTAGGTAGTGAGATGATATTACCTCCACCATATTTTCGTATAGCGCCACATACAGATCTACGGACTCATGTGATATGGTTATATGACGAGCTATGTTGGTTGTACGCGAGTGCCTCATCCTATCACCCCTTCCATTTCAGATCATATCACCTTCTGTTGACCCTACCTTAGATAGAGCCATGGGGGTTAGCTACGTCTACTTTTTTGCTGTGGTTTGTCTACCACACTGATGCACCACACCTGAGATTTATTGAGGATGAGGTGTTTGCTAGAGATTATGATAGGATATCGAGAGATCTGATGGTCATTGATGATGAGTGGAGGTTTCATCATAGCTTGCCTCCGAGTATCCACCCCTATTACCCTAGAGTATCCGTGAGTATACTTTCTTGCGATGATGTCAGGGATCAGATGATATATCATGAAGAGTGGACTTTCAGAGTTATAGTTTTTAGTCGAGCTCGATGAGGCTACCGGGGGATTTAGTTTTAGGGATATGAGATTTTGTTTTTTAGGTGTTTGGGTTGTAACAACCTTTTGATGTATATAGTGTTGTTGTTGCTTAAATCTCGTAGTATGTATACCTTTTGTAATTTGAACATTGAGTATTAATATCTTTTTGGAAACGTGTTAGCATGATTCATAAATATATACACAGAATAGCATGATACATTTGAGATTAATTCTTTTTAAGTATGATTCGTATCGATAATATAATGGTAAATTATGCTCAATACATAACACTCTAACATAATTTATTTATTAATTTTTTGTAGAGATATGGCCAACAAAAATATTGATAGGGACAACAGTGATGAAGAAGGGAAAAGAGGACCTACGATTATGAGAATCATCACAGACATGAGGAATAAAGGAAAATAAGTCGAGTTGGGATGGAATACTTACAATCTTCCCATTAGCCCTTATGCAGACATGTTCTTGACTTATATTTCACTTGTGACCCGTAACCGTGTTTCTATCTCCTGTAATAATTGGAAGCAGGTTCCAAAGGGTCATAAGGAGCATATTTGGCAGGAAATCATGGTAAATATATTATTTTATGTAATCATTTTTGTATGTCAAATATTATTAATTTTAATATATTAACATTGGTATACATCTACATGTCTTATTTTGCAGAGAGTGTTTAATGTCCCAGAGAGTAGGAAGAAATGGCTTCTTAGACATTATGGGGAGCGTCTAAGAACATTTAGGTCATATTTATCTCATAGGAAAATGTATAGAAAGAGGGATGGTTCTCTATGGCAAAACCTACCTAAACGATACGGTTTCATCGATAAAGAAAGTTGGAACCAAGCTATTGCATATCGTCTTACGGGGGATTTTAAGGTATTTGTTAGATAACAATTAAAATTTTTGTATCAATACCAGTATTATGCTTAATATTGAAATAACTATATGACTATGTTTTGTCTTGTCACATAGGAAAAAGTGCCAAAAATAAAGAGATTGCAAAGTAGTATAAATACCGCCATAATATGGCTCGCAAAGGCTATGCGGATCTTGAAGAAAAGTTGGTATGCATTTTGTGATTTATCTATTTACATGTAAAAGCCAAATTTTATAATAATATTCTTAATTAAGAATATTTTTCGATTTATAGCTCCTAGCCCAAGACTTGGACCTATGTACCTCGTCCATCAATATTGGTACATTATGGAAGAAGGCTAGAGCAACAAGAGATTGATATATTAATGAAGATGTAGATGTTGCAGCCAAAAAAATTGTGAGTTTATAGATATCTAGAACCCTACTTATTTTTCTTTTAGAAAACTATTATATTATACTTATTCCTATAAGCTACATTTACATATATTATATACATTACAGGACGAAATTCAAACGTTAGATGGTGAGGAGGGGGTGGACCAATATAACATTGTGTCCCAGGCTACAGGAATTGTAGAACACCCTAGAAGACATAGGGGTCTTGGATTAGGTGTTACAAGAACGAGCGTATGTGGTCGATCTCATGGTTCTCATAGAACTAATGTGCAAGTCGCCATCCTCACCCAGAAATTGAACGTGGAATTTGAACATATGGAAACAATGGAGCAAGAGTTCTCATTTATTAAATCTTAAGGGTATAAGTCATCCGATTCAGTCGACCATGACCAGCTTCATATACCTAATGTAAATAGCATCAAAGACAGTTATGAAGCTGATGCACGTCTTTCTACTCTTCCTGAGGTAAGCATTACAAACTATGAATTGTTATTAAATGTATTCGGTGTAATAAATAATTAATAATGTGTAATATTTTTGTTTAGGGTTTGCATAAAGTTGACTTGTTAGCGAATCACCTTTCAACTCTTTTGGCAAAAGGAAGGGTCTGCATCAGTCACAGTACCCAAACGCAAATAGTATACGGGTACAACTTAGCCCCAAATATAAGGCTGGTGAGTATTGACACTCCAATAATTGGCAGTGCGTCCTTGCCTTGTTATAAAGAGGGCGATGAGGTAGCCACAGTTCTAGTACCTCATTAGACCTTGTTTAGTAGTTACACTATTTATACCTTGTTCATATATATATATATGCTCAATACATATTTTGTTTATTATTATCAATTAAGGAATCAAAAAAGGAATAAAAAAGGAAGACTACTCCTACTAGTAAAACTAAAAGATGTACTAGTAGAACGAGCAATACAAAAGAGGGCGCTGCTAAAGGAAACAGAGCTAAATCTGAAAAATCAGTTGCCCCACAAAAGATTCCTTCTTTGGAGAAAAGCCAACCTCCACCAGCAATAGCTTTATTGTATTTCTATGCCGAAAACTACTTCAGAGACAATTATATTTTCATTGATTATCGTCCTGAGTATGTTAGGAGGGAAAATGCTACTTACATGGTATCGACAGTTGACATAAGCAACATTTATAATCAGGAATGGATGTCAACTATGAGTGTCGTCGTCTATGTCACGTAAGTATTATTTCGTATTTGAGATTTGAGTACTCTTGTACAATTGGAATTTTTATGACCTCTTATATGAGTTATTAGTTATTAACAAATATGAATTGTTATTGTCGTCCATAGGTTGGTAGCTAGTCACACTGCGATGGAGGGAATGTTTTCCTCTATTATGTTTGTGTGCCCATACTACATAGCTGATGGTAGTATAATAAGAGATGGTAGGCACATAAACTATTTAACGGATCGAATTTTGATTGAGGGACACAACAAGTTCTATCCCATTCCTCACCTCGCAACTGAACATTTGGTTTTGTAAGCTATCCAAATTGATCTTAATAAAGTCTATGTGTTTGATTCCCTTCGAACCTATGACGTGCCTTTTGAAGTCGCTGGTGCGACCGTAGCCGGCACGCAATTTAAACCCTCTTGTTGTCAATTGTAGCACTGGTAAATAAGGGTATCGTTCTAGCCGAGGATTGAGAGGGCTCACCTCTATCTAACTAGCTTGAAAAATGAAACTAAAACTAAAAATAAAAATCCTAAATAATACAAAATAAATGAATAAGAAAAATACTAATGGGGGTTTATCAAAATAATAAAATAATAAAGGAATAAAATAAAACAAATTAATAATAATAAAAATAATGGGAAATAATGGAAAACCCGCAGATATGAGAAACATGTTAGGGAAATAAAAATCCACCACTAGATTAGGTCGTAATATAATATTTATTTCTAAGTCATCTTTTAATCGTGAGAATGAGATCGACCAAGTTGCACACCAAAAGCAGGTCTATACACCTTATATTACTTCCCTTAATTAAATTAATACGACAAAGCGCCAATATTAACCCTATTAAATACTAGCAGTATAGCAGCAACAAGCGGCTCCTATATTTAACTAGATTTAATGCATTAAGTGTAAGTGGAAGGTTGTCAATCTAAGTACCCAAACTAGTACAAAAATCATGTCTAGCTGTATTTCCTTTCCTTGACCCACACGTATCGAAACGTTTTACCACTTCGGTTAGAATCACAAAACGATTAGGTGAATTGTTATCTAACCTAGCTGCAATTTATATATATAAATTCTAGTATATTTAGATGGCCACCTAGCAAGCAATTAATCCTACATACTGTCACTTATGAGGTACCAGAACAAGGCATGCACCAAATAAACTATACTGGACAGAATTATACATATAAACGATAGCAATTAATATAGAGTCAAGAAACAATCTCACGAAACAAAGAAAATAAAATTATAATTTAAATCCTAATCCATGGTTTCAAATTATTCCCTAACAATAAATAATCAGCCACTCATAATTAAAGAATTAATTACACAGAAATATATATCTAAAATATAAATTAAAAATAAGAGAAAGAATTAACCGGAATTAATTTTGGATAAAAGATCAAGAATTTATTCAGATAAAAATTAATTTTATCTGAAATAAATTCTACCAATATAATTTCTTCTCTAATTTTTCTCTCTCGGTGCCTTGATTTCTGTGCCAAATTCTTTCTCCTTTTTTCGGCGCTGATAGCTGACGTGGGATGCTCTGCCTGGTTCCGTGCGTCGCTGAGGCTTCGGTTTCCGTGCGTCATCCTGTGCTGAAGCCTCTGTCGCACCTCTCGTCCTTCGTTGTTTCATCTGTCGAGCCTCTCTCGAGCCTATAAAGGCTCTCTCCCGTCTCTTTCTCTCTGCGTTGTCTCACAGAGCCTCGGAAGGCTCTGCCGCTCCCTCGAGCCTGTTGAGGCTCTCGACCGCACATACCTTTCTTTCTCTCCGTGCTCTTCCTTTTATTTTCGTTCCTCGTCTCACCCCACGCCACGTCAGCCCTTATTTCGGCTGACTTTTCTCCTCCCGTCTCTGTTTCGTGCGCTGTTTCTTTCTTATGCCGTCATCTTAATTCCCATTCAGCGTCGTTTTGTTTCAGGCCTTTGGGCCTTCGGCCGTTGGCCGTTGGTCCAAAGGTCAAATTTCTTTTTTTTTAATATTCTTTTATTTAAAAATAAAACCTGCAAAATAAAATTCAATAAATATTAATAAATAATATTTTATTCTAAATTTACTTAATTTATATCATTTTAGCTCAAATAATAAAATTTTTACAATTTTTACCACTTAAGCATAAAACAATAATTATTCCCCTATATTAGCTAAATAAACTACCAAAAACTAAGATTATAAGGGTATAAAATGTGTTAAAATATGAACTCATCAGTCGCCCGTCATGGTGGGAAGGAATTTATCAACATGTTAGTATACTTTTCACTTCTTACTTCATTAACTTATTTATACATATATTCTACTTTCATTATTAGGTATATATACTTACACCTAAAAATTTAGAACTGAAATTTTTTATTTAAGTGGAAGTGTAAAATAAACATAAATGGGTGTTACCACCGTAATTGACATAAGTATGGCTTACAAACCATTCTCACATTAATTACAAGGAAAAACAATTTTGAACATGAAACATAATATATATATAAAGCAATGAAACTTTTATAAATATAAGTAATAGTTGTTGGAAGCTAACTCTGAATATAATATTCAAACACATAAAGGACATATATTGGGAGAAGAATCCCAAAAGGGTCTTAGGGTCAAAATAAGAAGTATATAACATAACTCTCTAATTCCCAAACCCTATACATGAGATATAATCACTCCTCTCCAATTAGACTGTCATAAGTAGTATAATCGTCTAGCAAGTCCTCAATGACCTACATAAACTCAATAGGGTCTTGTACTCATAGGAATTAGCAGTACCCATGAAAAAGGTAATCAGTACACTACGTAGTGAATAAGGTAACAATATAGCTATAACCAAGTGCACATAATAAAAATCATATATAATCATAAGTGATAATGTTACATAATGTAATATAATGCTAATTCAAGAAATCCATCAATAATTACAATCATAATCCACATTCTTAATACGTTGAGTTTGGGGACCCCACTACAGTAGAGATAGTGCAAGTGCAGGGGCAATGTATGGCCGGAAAAGGTGAATGGGAAAGCGGTGTGGACCATGCAGGTAAGGATGAGAAGGGGCCAGCCAATGTGGGGAGAAAAAGGAAAGAAATGGGGAAAATAAAGAAAGAAATGGGTTAGGTTTAGAGTTAAGTTTATATTTTAGATTAGGGGATTAAGATTAAGCCAAAATTGATTTATCAAATATTCATGGTTAGGGTTAGGTTAAAATATAAATTATTCATATTAGGGTTATGGTTAGGATTAGATTTAGGTCAAGGATATAGGTAAGATAAAAGTATTAATTATCCGAGATTAGGATTAGGTTAAAATATAAAATAATTGGGATAATGGCTAGATAAAAAAATTCAGGGTATTACATCACCACCCTCTTAAAAGACACACTTCATTTTTAGAGTTAAAAGTCAAGGTTAGGGAAGAAGCAAATAAGGATGGAAGGGAAGGTGATCTTGGTAGTTATTATAATGGAGTTGACACTACTCTACCGAGTACTACCTCCTTAAAAGAGAGAGAACCCCAAAACCTAATGCACTTGTGTTGAAGAGCTCAGAATGCATCTCACACATATCATTCTCTATCTCTTAGGTTGCCTTGTCTGCTCCATGGGGGCTCTAAGCAGTCTTCACGAGTGGAATGGAGCTCTTTCGGGTCCGGTGTACCTTAGTGTCAATAATTTGCAAGGGTCTCTCCTTGTAGGATAGATAATCGACAAGCTCGAACATCAAATCTCATCACATAGGAAGGACATGTAATGTACTTCCTTAGCTATGAGATATGGAAGAAGTTATGGATTCGAGCTAAAATTGGTGCAAGTGCCAAGCAGTAAGCAACCTCACCAACTATGTTGAGAACCTCATAGGGACCAATATATCTTAGGATTATTTAAAATTTCCTACCAAATGTTTACCCCCCCCCCTTAGTTGGTGAGACCCTCAATAGAACCCTATCCCCTAGCTCAAATCCATCACTTCAGCATCTCTAATCTGTATAGCTCTTCTAAGGAATCTAAGTTTCTCTTATCCTATCCTTGATCAACCAACTCTACTGATTCATCTCTTTAATCATCTCTAGTCTCAATACAATAGTATTGCTGATGTCGCTCGAACATAAGGGTGTTAGCACTTACATCCATGCAAAGCCTCAAAGGGTGTCACCCCTATGCTAGCATGATAATTATTATACAAGAATTCTACCAAATGTATATGATAATCCTAACTACCTCAAAATTCCAAAACACAAGACTAGAACATACCCCTAGATTTATGGAGTATCCTCTTAGTCTATCCATCCATAGTTGGGTGAAAGGTAGCACTAGTCCTTAACTTCGTGATCATAATCACCTGCAAATTCCCCTAGAAGTGAGAAAGGAATATCGAATCACTTTCAAAGACTATGTTGATAGGTGTGCCATGCCTACTCACCACAAATTTCATGTAAGCATTGGTCATTTGATCTAAGCTCCAAGTTGACCTCATCAATAATAAGACTACTAATTTAGTCAACCTGCCCATAATGACCCAAATTGTGTCACATTTGATGTGAGTCCTTTTCAGTCTACTCACAAAATCCATGGAGATAGAGTCCCACTTCCATCACAGCACATCCAAAGGCTAAACTAATCTTATAGGTCTATAGTGCTCTAACTTGACCTTTTGACAGGTTAGACATCTCGACACAAACTTCGATACCTCTCTCTTCATATGATACCACCGGTAGATCCTTTTGAGGTCCTTATACTACTTATCCCCTCTTAGGTAAATAGAACAGGGAGTAGAATGACCTTCCTCCAAGATCTGGTGCTTTAGATTAGCATAACTCTGAGGTACACATCAATAACCCTTGCAGTGAGTGCTAATATCTTATGACCATCCTATATCTTTTGTTGAATCCTCTTAAGATTAATATCTCCAAGCTTCCTAGCTAAAATCTCATCAAATAGTGTTAGAGTGATTGTCAATGCAATCACTTAGATCTCTAAATCACCTTATTGGATCAACTATATCCCCATCTTATCGAGCTCATCAAGCAACCTATTAGCCACCACATAAGAATTCAAAAGGTTTGATGTTTTCAACTCAAGGCATTTGCAATAATGTTGGCCTTACCTTCATGGTAGATTAACGCAATATCATAATCCATCACCAACTCTAACCATCTCTTTTACCTTATATTCAACTCTTTCTAAGTGAATATATATTGGAGGCTCTTATGGTCTGTGAAGAATATGCACTAGGTCCCATAAATATAATGCCTCTAAATCTTTAAATATAAGACAACCACAACCAACTACAAACCAGGCATTGAGTAGTTCTTCTCATGCTACTTCAACGGATAGGAAGCATAAGTGACTACCTTACCATACTGCATAAACACACAACCCAATACGTACTTTGACACATCATTGTAGACCTCAAACCTATCTGATCCAAATGGTAGAGTCAAAATTGGTGTTATAATTAGACATTTTTCAACTCCTAGAATGCACCCTCACAAGTATGATCTCACTAAAATCTAATCATATTATTTAGAAGGTTATTCGAGGGAGAAGCTACCTTTAAGAAGTTTTTAACTAAGTGCTTGTAGTACATGACCAAACTCAAGAAACTACAAACCTCAAGAACATTAGTAGGTGCCCTCAAATCTATAACTACAACAATCTTCGCCGTATCCATGAAAAATACTCCTACCTACACCACATGTCCCAAAAGACAACCTACTAAAGCTAGAAATCATACTTGGAAAGTTTAGCATATAACTTGTGCTCTCTAAGGAGTGACAATATGGTGTGGAGATATTGTTCATGGTCCTCTCTACTCTGAGAGAGCACCAGAATATCGTCAATGAACACAACCACAAATTGATCAAGGAACGACTGAAAAATCCTTCTCATCAAATCCATAAACACTAAAGGCACATTGGTGAGCCCAAAAGGCATCACCATGAACTTTTAATGTCCATATAGTGTCTGAAAGTCCGTCTTTATGATGTAAACATCTACAATGCACAACTAGTGATAACCTGGCCTCAAATTAATTTTTGAGAAGATAGCAACACCCCAAAGATAGTCAAATAGATCATCAATCCTCAAAAGTGGAAACCAGTTGTTCACTATCAAGTGATTCAAACCCTTATAGTTGATACACAATTAAAGGCTCCCATCCTTCTTCTTCAATAATAGAACCAATGCTCCCCATGGACAGACACTCTTGCATATGTATTCCTAATCCATCAAATCCTCTAATTGAATCTTCAACTCCCATAACTCTACCAGTCTCATCCAGTAAGGAGCCTTTGACACTGGCTTTGCCTCTAATACTAGTTCTATGATTAAGTCTACCTTATTACTTGTGGCATAACAGGTATCTCTTATGAGAATATGTCTGGGAAGTCTCAGGAAATTATAATATCTTTTAATTCCTCCAAGTCCTTATTCAAATCCTAAACACTATAAATGTACATGGGGTAACCTCTTTACACCAAAGAATATAATGTATGAGCATATACGACCTTGATCGTAGTCCTAGGCTTACATCTCATGTAGGAAACCCTAGCATCTCGAGGTCCCCACAACACTACCCACTCCGAAGCACAATCTATCATTGCTCAGCACCTCCCCAACATATCAATCCCTAAGATGACATCAAAATCTTGTTGGTTCATCATGACTATGTCCACTAAGAAATCTACCCCACCTATCTTTAAGGTCACATATAAGGAGAACCTAATGTAAACTAATCTATCTCTAGAAGGAAAAATCACATATATAACTACAATAGCAGATGGAGATAAGGAACCTCTAGTAATAAAGGTAGTACATATGAAAAAAAAAAGATGTACCCGAATCAAACAACATATACACTAGTAATGAAAGGATGGTGAACATAGCAGTGACTATGTCTAACTATCAATCAGCTTTTGCCTAGCTAATGTTGTTCGGGCAACTATCTAGTTATCCTTCCCGGTATCCTCCTTGATACCCTCCAACACCCTAAGCCTCTCCTCATCTCTAAGAGAATGGGAGATGCCCCTGTCCCTTTAGCCTCCCTAATTTGTGCACTAGCTAGGCAAAGTGCCCTCTACTAAAACTGCTTTGGCGGTGGCCGATACATCTTTTGCTGATAAGCCTACGGCTATGGTACCAATGGTCCCCTCTATTGAAATTCACCACCCTATGGCTAGAACTAACCTTTTTCGTGTTGACACTTGAATGATTAATGGTCCACCTGGCCACAAACTCGGTATTGAACAGCTACACCACAATAATTGTGATCAAGATGATCTCTACCATAGAAGTGACAAATAAACTGCCTCAACGGCTCGCGATATCTGATAGGACCAATTGATCGAATCCACTACTAGAACCCTAAAGGTCCTCCTCCTTGAAACTAGATTATTCCTCCAAAATCCTACATCTTTGAATTCTTCTTACCCAAGAGGGAAGCATGTTCCTAGACCATCGTAGTGACAACATATATCTATGGATACAAGGTGGTTAGGCCTTGGAAGGCTACTACACCCATCATCCTACGGATGCTAAAATGGAGTCCCTACTTGAATAATTAGACCATTGTTGACACACTGGATGCTATGTCTTGTGAAAACATCAATATCTCTATGAACCAAGCGTGGTACTATCGCACCATCATGCCTTTCTGAGTAAGCTATATGAACTCCTTCAACTTGTCCCTTGTGAGGATCTCTAGGTAAAACTTGGTGTGGATAGTTGACTTGAAGTCATTCCAGGACATCGACGGTCCTTGTTATGCATGATGCCCTACCCACCTTGCATTTGTGGCTCCACAAAGGAAGAAAGATGTTATGCTTACCTTTTGAGTAGTAGGACATCCAACCACCTTATAGGTGCTATCCATTTTCTGGATCCATTCCACCCATTTTTTTATTCCTCACAAGTTCACACAAGCTTTCGAAGAACCAATAATTTCAAAAAAAATAAAGTAGACTAATAAAATAGGGCAATATGATCAATTGAAAACTAAATTTTGAAAACAAAATATGATAATAAAAACTAAGCCCTTACACCTACTTGTAACACCCCAAAATTTAGAACTAATTATTTTTTTATTAAATAGAAGTGTAAAACAAACATAAAAAGGTGTTACTACCATAATTGATATAATTATGTCTTACACACCATTCTCACATCAATTACAAGGTAAAACAATTTAGAATATGAAACATAATAAACATAAAGTGAGGAAACTTTCTTAAACCTAAGTAAGAGTTGTTGGAGGCTAACTCCAAATACAATATTCAAATATATAAAGGAAATATCATTGGAGAAGAATCCCAAAGGGTATTTAAGTTAAAATAAGAACCAGATAACATAACTTTTTAATTCCTAAACCCTATGCATAAGAGATAATCACTCTTCCCCAATTAGAGTGTCATAAGTAACATAATCGCCTAATAGTTCCTCAATTACCTACCAAGCTCAACAAGGTCTTCTTCTTATGGGAATGAGCAAAACTCATAAAAAGGGTGATCAGTACACTACGTATCGAGTAAGGTAACAATATAGTCATAACCAGGTACACATAACATAAATCATATAAAAGCATAAGCAAGCATGTTAAATAATGTAATATAATACTAATTATAGAAATCCATCAATAATTACAATCATAACCCATATTCTTAATAAATTGAGTTCACAGATCCCAGTATTTTTAAACTGGTGGAACGGTCTAAACCACCTCTAAGGGACAACACACCTGAGCCACTATTATCGACTAGTATAGCAGAAGCCACACCTCGTAGGGAAAAATGCACCTTACCACTATTCTTAAATTGGTGGAATGGTATAAAGAACATCTCAGGGACAACAAAACTAAGCCACTAATATTGTCCGGTGGAATGACCCAATACCTCAATCTTGACTTACGTAATCTTTCATCTTAAGTAATTAGTATTTTATTCAAGGTGGTATCTCTCAAGTCTTCATACAAACACATATGTAGGCATTTAAAACACATAATATACCTAATCATAATCATTTGTATCATATAAAGCACAACAACATGAATATAGGCACATTTCTCTAGAGAAAAAGGCCACACCCTTTTAAGAAACCCTAATTTTTATAATCCCACCATAACTTTTTCCACGGTATTAATTTTATCACCATTTTCTATAACCATACTTAAAATATTATTATTAATATCATACCTAAAAATTATGGTCTAAATCTAACATCTTACACATGTGATAATAGCTTACCCTTAGGATTACTATTTATGGATTCTCACAACATCCTAATTTCATAAATTTGGCATAACTTTTCCCATAAGGATCCTATGACCCCCCCCCCCCCAAATTTTGTACACACTATTAAAATGACCGTAGTAATAACATATTTAAAATTAAGGTCTAACTCAAACATTTAACACATGTGATAATGAACCTGTCCTTAGGGTTATTATTTCCACTATAGCCATTTCTGTCATTTATTGACCTTAAATAATTTATAAGCACTCCAAATAATACACATGAGGTATTTAGTATATTTATAACCATTTAACACATTTAAATACCAAATATCTCATTTTTCACCCATTTTGACCAAAATACCCTAAAATTAGTAAAAATGTTAATTTTCACAAAAGTTGATGAGTCCCAATGAAGGGTTCCCAACTTCCATTATATCAATAAGCCCTCACCGAGGCATTTGAACATTGAAAATGGGCATACTTAATGAGATGAAAGTGCCCCAAAAAAATTTTGCTCATTAATTATGAGGCTCAGCATGTAAGCGCTATTAGAGGCCATCGAGCATTGAAGGCAGGCACATTTGGTGAGTTCCACTAAGCCCAAGGCTCAATACATAAGCCCTTAATGATATTAGAATTTAATATAGGCACACTTGGTGAGTTGAAATACAAATTTTATTTTGCTCACTAAGCATAAAGAAGCACACATAGTGAAGATGAAAGAGCAAAACTCTCTTTTATTTACTAAGCTCGGGCTCTTAAGGTGCATCTTTGGTCAAGGTACCGAGGCCATTGATTTATTAAGCATACCTGGTGGTTTTTAGCTTAACTAAGCCGATATTCCCATGGTGCGCTCCTCAACCGAGGTGTTGAGGCCACTAAGCCCATGTTGAGGGGTTTGGTTGGTCTATTCGGTTTGATCAGCCATTGGCAACTGGATAGGACCCTACTTTGATTTGCCACTAACAAAGTATAATAAATATTTGAAGTGTGTGTCATATGGATCTTCATTTTTATTATCACAAATATCTTGGCAAGATGGCCTTCCTATCTTAACAATTTTGGCCTTGTTATTCATGTATTCTTATATTCTACTCGACATTAGTACATAAATATATAGGAAGACATATGTGCGAAGAAAGGAAAAAATCATTTCATATATAAAGAAGATATTTACAAATTATGCTGACAAAAAAAATTAATGAAGGAAGGATAATGGCTTTCTAATAATCATCTTCTTCTTCACTATTACCCTCAACCTCCTTGGGACCTTCAAGAACAACAATGTCTTTCGAATCTTTGCTGGTATAAAAATGCCCATTAGAAATTTGAAATTGATCACACTTGGCCTAGATTTTAAACAAGGCATATGTAGTAGAGCCACCATACTCATACCACTGAGATTGAAGATACTTATCATAATGGGAAGATTCTTCACTTGTCAGATATTTTTCTACAAATTTAAGATGAAGGCTTATTTTATACCCTATTATTTTTATCTTTTGATATTTTATTTAAACAATATATGAGTCGAATTATAATTTTGTACTTAAGTAATAATAATCTCATATATTTAATTATTTGAGCTAAAATGATGAAATTTGCATGATATATGACATCTCGTCATACTTTGGCCATAACATTTATGTCTAGGTGATTCAAATTGTTATGCAAAGATCAAATCAAGACCTATAATGTGTATTTATAGTGATTTTTCCTAAATTCAAACTTATCTAGGTAAAATGTTAACCTATAGTTCAAGCTAAAAGTATTTCATGTGATAGAGAATTACTATGCTTAATTTATAAGATTGTTTATTATTTCTCTTATTTTTATTTTTATTTTATTTCAGGTACAACTTTAAAAAAAAAGATAAAGGATAAGAGAAAAAAAAGAGAAAAACTTCAAAAGTCCATCACGTGCAACATGCAACAAAGAAAACAAAGTTAATAAAAAGCCACCCCAATGCATAAGAAGAAAAAAATTGAAGACCAAAAGGGGGATCACTATGGCAAAAACTAAAAAAGAAAAAATCAAAGAGAAAATTTGACAAACTATAGGAGAAAAGAAAATAAAACAAGCTCGGTGGAAGTGAGAGAGTGAAGAGATGTAGAGGAGAGATAGAGAGACAAGCGGCACAAAGATGTATAGAATGAGAAAAATAAAAGAAGAAAGAAGAAAAAAAATCTATGAGAGAAGGGGGAGAGAGAGAGAGAGAGAGAGGAACTTAACAAAAAGAAGATAGGTGTGGGGAAGAAGAAAAAGAAAAGGCAGTAGAGAGAGGTAAGAGAAGAAGGAGAGATATATAATAGGGGGAACAACACAGAAGGAGATGAGAGAGGGGGATAGACGCATAGAAATAGAGAAGAAGAGAGAGAAAGGTATAGAGGAGAGAGAAAAGGGGAACATAGCCAATGAAAGATAAATTTTTAGATGAATAATAAGCAATTTTTCATCTGATTAAATTGCTAAAATTTTCATCCATATTTATTTTTGGTTCTTTCTTTCTCTATTTTTGATATATATATTTCTAGTATATATTTTTTTGTATTATATTTATTTATTATGATTGGCTAAATATTTGCTACGAGGGAATAAATTGAAACCCTAGTCTACGATTTGAGATGTAATAATAACTTTTGTTGTTTTATGGGATTACCTTTTGACTCTAACTTCATTACTATTATTTATAATGTGTACTTTTGTCAAGTATAATTTATACAGTGCATGCCTCATTCTAGCGGCCTTATAGTGATGGTATGTAGGATTATATTCTTGCTAAGAGACTATATGAATCTGCTATAATTCATATGCATAAGTTAGATATCAATTCACCTAATAGTTTTGTGATTCTAATTAGATTATTAAAACATTTTGATACGTATAGGTCAAAGGAGGAAAATACAACTAGACATGATTGAGGTACTAGTTTGAGTACTTAGACTAACATCCTTCCACTTATGTGTAATGCTTTAAATCTAGTTAAATATAGGAATTGCATGTTGCATCTATACTTCTAGAATTTAAGAGCATAAAATATTGATGTTTTTTCATATTAACCATTTTAATGAAGTGATATAAGGTGTATATACCTACTTTTAGCTTGCAAATTGGTCAACCTCTTTCTTGTGATTAAAAGATAACTTAGAAATTATTGTTATAGTTTGACCTATTATAGTGGTAATTTTGCCTTCCCTAGCACATACATTATATTGGTATTCGTCTATATTTATTTTCTTATTTGAATTTATTTGGTTTTTATTATTTAATATTTTAACCCCCTATAATGGTGTTTTTTTTCTTATTTATTTTTATGTGATTTAGAGTATTTTATTTTATTATTTGTCAGCTAGCTAAATTTAGGTAAGCTCTCTCAATCACTAACATAGAAGGATACCCTTATTTACATATGCTACAATTGACAACAAGAGAGTTTGAATTAGCAACGGCTACGGTTACACTAACTTTTGGCACCATTGTCGGAGATTCGTAGCTTTACGTTTATTTTTCTAGCCTTTTTCATGTCTTGTGTGTGTTTTTATTGAGTTAATGTTTTTTTTCTTTAGTGTGTTTTCTTCATTTATCATGTGGTTTACATTTTTATGGTATTTTTCTTATTGTAGGCACTCTTTAGTGAATGCATACAAGAAGAAATCCATAAGGAGAGTCTTTACCTTTGAAATTTGAATTAGAGATATCTATTCAAGCCATTAGAAAGCTAAAGATTTCTCATTTTCCTTCATCACCAAGAGTTGAAGATGAGATTTTTGGTTCATCATCATCATCAAAAGTAGAAAAAGAGGCTTCCAAAATTAGCACATCACCAAAGGAATAGCCTCTCTACTTTACTCTTATGACAGCTAATAGGATTTTGTGAGAGTTGGGAACCCATAAATAGTAGAGGCAGTCCCTATATGCATTAGTTATCTTGATCCTATTGATGGTAAGAAAAGAGATTTTGAGCTCAAGTGTAGCCTACTACACCAACTTTCCACTTTCCATGGACTCCTTAGTGAAGACCCTAACAAGTTTCTAAAGGAGTTTTAGTTCATATGTGTTTCCATGTGCCCTAAAGACATAGATCTTCGTATCTTGAATCTTAAGGCATTTTCATTTGTTGTAGTTAATGGTGCAAAGGATTGGTTCTATGAGTTACCTACCAGACATATCTACTGCTGGGATACTTTAGCCAATGCATTCTTATACAAGTATTTTCCTACTTTACATGTCATGATGCTAAGGAAAATGATCTTCGGATCCAACAAGAACCTAATGAGACATTCCATACTTACTAGAATAGGTACAGGGCCTTCCTATCACAATGCCTATAATATGGTATGAAGGAAGGGAACTTGCTAAAATACTTTTTTTTTACAAGGAACTCACTCCACTTGATAGAAACATGTTGGATGCAGCTAGTGATGGCACTTTCATAGATAAGGACCCCACTTCAGGTCAAGATTTATTGAAAAATTGAGTCTCTACCACACAAAAATACGGTGGTCTCTCCACTCGTGCAAGAGTAAATGAGGTAGGTGTAGGTCAATTTGATGATTGAATTAACCAACTCACTACTGTTGTTTCATAAATTAACATAGATACCAAATTTGTTACTACACGTTGAGCATGTTCAACAATAGGAAATCCTAGGTATAAATGCCCACACATGATTGGAGAAGAGGATCGTGAGGAAGCAAATACCATCAGATTTTCAAATATTTAACACTTAAGTATCTATAAACATCCCATTTTCCATTGGAAAGAAAATAATAATGTTTTCAATTCTCCATGTTCCAACCAAGTGGCACCACATTTATAACAAAAACTATAAGAAGGGTCCTCTCAACCTCAAGCTCTAACTATTAACAAATATGACAAGATGTTTGAATCATTGACGAATGGATAGAATAAATTGATGCAAAGCCAATTGAACATGGAAAAAAGAGTGTCAAGTATAGAGTATCAATTGTGAGAAGTGATCACTAAGTTGAACTAATTACATAATCTAGGACAATTTCTCGGTATTACCATACCCAATCAAAAGGGAATCTTTGAGTTAGCTAATGTAGTGGTAATAAGGAGTGGAAAAACATGAGAGATTGCTCCAAAATGGTATAAGGAGGATTTAGAATGGTTGGAAGAAGATCCTATAACAAAGAGAAGGGGATATCATGTAAATTCAAGAGCTTATAAGTGAATATAGACAATCAATCAGCCGACCCAATGTTTAGTAGAAACCCTAGAGTGCCTTAAATGGTCAATCCTTTACCATTCCAAATTTTGCTATTATTAACATCATCTCCATTACTCCTTTTCTTAGTAAGCTATCCAAATTAAAGAAGGATGAGAGTGATCAAGCTATATTGGATATATTCAATAAGGTGTAGATCAATATTCCACTCCTAAATGCTATTAAACAAATGCCCAAATATATAAAATTCTTAAAGGATTTATGGACCACAAGGAAGAGGTTGTAGGAGAAGGAAGTGGTAAGGAAGAGTGAGAAATTATCTATGGTCATACAAAGGAATTTACCCCCAAAGTATAAAGATCCTTGAAGTTTTATTATTACATGCATAATTGGTAGCAATAGGCTTGAAAATGTCAGGCTAGACCTAGGTGCATCTATTACTGTCATGACATATACCATTTATGCATCATTAGGTTTAGGAGAACTTAAGATATTCAATGTTCTTATTTAAATTTATGATCATTCTGATTCACTCCCCAAGGGGCTTGTAGAATATTTTTTAGTGTAGGTTGGTACACTCATATTTCTAGTGGACTTCTATGTTTTGGATATGGATAAAAGTAGCTTGAGTTCAATGTTATTTCTCTTAGGAAGTCCCTTTTATGAGAACCTATTATAAAATTATGTGTGTGGGAGTATGGAATTATAAATTTTATAAAACCAATGCTCAATTATGTTGGAATTAGGAAGAATAAGATTCAAAAGCTGTGAATTGAAGAAGAAGAAGAAGAAGTAGAAGAAGAAGAAGAAGATGTTTGAATATGGTGGAATAAGTATGACGATGATTCAATGATGGTGTTAATGATTCGATGATGATATATTAATGATAAAGATGATTCGAATTTGATGAGGAGATGATGATGATTCAACAATTAGGGTTTGAAGATGGATGGTTTCGTGGGTTAGGGTTTTGAATGGTAAATTAGGGTTAGGATTTTTCAAATTAGGGCTTTGATTTTGGGATGTGTTTGGATGATGAATATGGCTAATAATGGCATGGGTTATGGAGTTTAGAAAGATAGCACTTAATCCCTAATTCACACAGACGAAGAGATTAAGGTTTTCAAGATTAATCATTCAAACAGATTTAAATTCAGATGAACTCACACAAAATTCAATACTTGCAATTTGCATTCAACTTCAATTCATTCAATAATCTCCAATCATGGGTTCTATGATTTTATATAGCCAAGGTTGCTAATTACAAGATACTAGCTAGAAGGTATAATTCTTCAAAAGATACCTAGCTAAAAGATACTAGAATATAGAATACTCTTCAAAAAGATAGATTTATGCTACTTTATTCTCTAGCTAATCCTAAACTCCACTAATTAATTGATTAAACTAATATGCACGTCCGAGATTCATATTATTTCTCGCATGCACGTAGTCATGCACTCCATGCATGCCATGCACATGCATGTATACGCTCAGTAGCATGTATGGTACGTTTCATCTATTACTAGCAACGTAACCATCCGTTTGTCTTCAATTTTGTGGGAGATCCTTTATAAATGAAGAAAAATTGGTTCTATAATGATGAATACCAAATCTTGAGTGTTTTCTCTTGCATAAATAAAGATATATGTTCATACCAATTCTCTCATCATGGAGTTTGATGGAGAAATCATAAGCTTCAACATCTTTGAGTTTATGAGGTACCCCATGGATGACCATTGTTGATATACTATTAGCAACAATGGCCTTTTGGTATAGGATTACTTTGATTATGATGATCTATTAGAAACCACTCTTGTAAAAAGCTTAAGATTGGATGATAAAGGGGAAGATATTTCTTTGGAGGAGATAGAGACGATACTTTCCCTATATCTTATGCATGTTGTGGCACATATAGAGGTAAACCCTCCATATCGATATGGATCCCTCCTTTTTTTTATTCCCTTAACTATTAACAAGCCTATACATTATATGATACATGCCCTTACACTAGAGCTCAAGCCATTACTAGATCACTTAAAATATGCCTACTTGGGAGATAGTGAGACCTTTCTTGTGATCATATCTTCAAAGTTGATAAAAAATCAAGAGAGCGAGATTTTAGAATTCCATAGAGATCATAGAACAACTACTATATGGATGCTAATAGACTTCAAAAGGATAATCCCTACCATGTGTGTTCACCGCATACTCTAAGCCTCCTAGTGAACCCCAACTCATGCTTAATCCTCTTATGATGGAAGTAGCAAAGAAGGAGTCATCTAACTTTTAGATTGCAAAGTCATCTACCCCATCTTAGATTCTAAAGGGGTGGAACCTATTCAGGAGGCATAGAAAAATTAAGGGATTACTATAGTAAATAATGAGGAGAACGAGCTTAACCCACAAAGGATAGTGACTAGACACTGGGTATGCATTGACTATAGGAAACCAAATGACACGACAAGGAAAGAGAAATTCCCATTACCATTGATCAAATTCTCAAGAGATTGGTTAGTCATTCCTATTATCACTTGTTTGATGAGTACTCCGATTACAACCAAATTCACATATTAGAGGAGGACCAAGAGAAGATAACCTTCACGTGCCCATTTGGTACATTTTCTTATAAATGCATGCCATTCAAGCTATGCAACACCCCTAGTACATTCCAAATATGTATGGTTAGTATTTTCTATAATTACAACGAGAAGACTATTGAGGTTTGTATAGATGATTTTAGTATATTTGGTGATACTTTTGAATCTTATATTATAAATATGACTTTAAATGATGTGAAGAAACTAAAATTTCACTTAGTTGGGAAAAGTTTCATTTTATGGTGACATAAAGAATTATAGTCATTCATATTATCTCATTTGAGGGGATTGATGTTGATAAAGCTAAGATGATGTTGCATGCTACTTACCCTCTCATGCTTGTGTGAGAGAGGTGCGTTCTTTTCTTAGATATGTAGGATTCTATTAATAATTCATAAAGGAATTTTCTAACATTGCACAACTATTGACATGCCTTTTACAGAAGGGTTATGGCTTTTGATTGGACTAATTGTCAACAACAATTTGATGAACTCAAAAAGCTCCTAATAATAACTCCGGTGATGTTACCTCTATATTGGTCCCTACCATTTGAGGTCATGTGTGATGCCTCTGACTATGTGATTGATGCAGTATGGGGACAACAAAAGGACAAAAGACTATATGTCATCTACTACAATTCAAGGAATGTTAGTGATGCTCAGTTAAATTACTCCACTACTAAGAAAGAAATATTAGTGGTGGTATTTTCTCTTAAAAATTTGGATCATATTTACTGTCCATGTAGCATTAAAGTATCTATTGTATAAAAAGGAAGCAAAACCCCTATTAATAAGATGGGTTATCTTACCATAAGAGTTTGATGTGGAGATTAAGGATAAGAAAGGGAGTAATAATGTAGCAGCAGATCATTTGAGCCACATCATTCAAGATGATGAACCCATACTATTGATTGAGAATTTCCCAAATGAGCAGCTCTTCGGAATACAGATAAGGACACCATAGTTTATTGATATTGTGAACTATCTTCTTACTTATAAGCTACCTATTTACATGCCATGATCTGTAAGATTAGAAAGGAGACATATAAATATATTCGGGATTACCCAAATTTGTGGAATTTTGGTAAATGATATAGTGAGGAAATGTGTGCCTGATTCCATATTTGAGCATATTTTATCATAATATCATACTTTACATTGTGGAGAACACTATAGTGCCAAAAAGAACACCTTCAAGATTTGTGAATCTATTTTTTATCAGCCTACACTATTTAGAGATGCTAACACTTATTGCATGAGATATGACATAAAATGCCCCCAAACCTTAATTTTAAGAATTTAACTAATTAAGGATTTATTTCGAAAATAAATTAAATTAATTATTTTTATTAAAATAAAAGGAATTTAATTAATGAAAATTAAGAGGAAAATAATAAATATGTTAATTAAGAAAATTTTGGGTATTTTGCTAATTAATTTGGAATTTAGGAAAAAAAATTTCAAAAATCCTAATTTAGCCTAAAAAGGGAATTTAATATTTTTTATTTAAACATTATTATTTTTAAACATCCCAAATATCTAAATTATTTTAATTATCCTAACTCACCTATTTTTATTTTTCTCTTTTTCCTTTTTCCTTTTCTTTCTTTCTTTTCCTTCCTTTTTCCTTCTTCTCCTTTTCTTTTTCTCTTCTCCTCCGCCAAATCGGGCCTGGCTTCCTATGGCTCAAACCTCTCCTTCTCTTCTTTTTCTCTCGGCATGGCCCAGACCCTCAGAACACCATGTTTTGTTTAATCTTCCCCTATCGCCGCCCGACCGATTGGTTCCCCTTCTTTTCTTTTTCTTGTTTTCTTCTTGGACCACCGGTCCATGCCACCTTCTTCTTCCTCGTCGCAGCCTACAACACCCAACTTCCCAAGATTTTTGCCATCGGCTACGCTCGTGTTGATCGGCTGTTTCTTCTCCTCTCTCCTCCCCCTGACTCGCCAATCAACTTGACCCAACCCACTCCCCTCTCTTCTTGCACGATCCCCCTCTTTTCCCCTGGTCAATCACAGGCCATGTTTTGAATTTCGCCAGCAAACCGTCACCACTGGTGAGCCCTAACCGACCTGCCTCGATTCTCCCATCTTCCCTCTGATTTTAGCCCTCATTTAGCTCTATAAATACCCCTACCCAGCCTAGAATTAAGCCTTTCTCCTAAACCCAGAATTTCCCTTCTTGTGCACCGCCGCCACTTTAGACACTTCTTCCGCTGCCATCATCCAACACTGGCATTCGAACCACCCTCAGAACCACTCCCTGCATAGCCCTCTAACTAACTACACCACCCTTATTCCTCAATTTGCCCTGAATGAGCCACCCCAACTGTGCAAAGTAGCCTCCTCAATCAGCTTTCCCTTTCACTTCGTCGCCCTTAGCACCACCATTAGCCACCACTTCCGCCGTAACCACCGCCCCCTACACCTCCCAACCTGTTTTGCAGACCACCATATACCTTCCCCTACCTTTCTTTTCCTCTTTCTCCCTTTCTTCCTTTCCTCTCCTTTCGCCACCACAGCTGTCGCCGTGTGCCAACACCTTTGGTTGTGCCACCACCATCATTCTACTCCTCTCCACCTAGGCAACCCTAAACACCCCAACTTCCACCCTCTTTCTCTCTCTCTCTTTTTCCCAACACTCAACTTTCTCTCCTTTCTTCTCTTTTTCCGACCACCGCCTCCGCCACTGTGCACCAACGCTAGTGCCACCTGTCACCACCAACCCAAGGTGGAACCCTAAACCCTGTCAACCCTTTTACCCTATTTATACAAGCTTTATTTATTTTATTTCCATTATTTTGAGTATTTTATTATTGTTGTTGTTGTTATGTATTACTACTACTTTTACTACTACTACTACTACTACTACTACTACTAATGTTATTATTATTATGGTTATTGAGGGCAAAAGCCCTATTCTGTTTATTTTTATTTTATTAATAATAATAATATTATTATTATTATGGGTCATTACGATTACTATTACTATTACTATTACTATTACTATTATTATTATTACTACTACTACTACTACTACTACTACTACTACTACTATCATCATCATCATCATCATCATCATCATCATCATCATCATCATCATCATTATTATGATGATGATGATGATTATTATTATTATTATTATTATTATTATTATTATTATTATTATTATTATTATTATTATTATTACTATTATTTCAAAGTAGGGTCGAAAACCTACTTTATTTTTAATTTATACTATTATTAGTATTATTATCATTATTATTACTATTATTTTGTAATTACTATTATTGTTTTATTATTATCATCATCATCATCATCATCATCATCATCATCATCATCATCATCATCATCATTATTATTATTATTATTATCATTATTATTATTATTATTATTATTATTATTATTATTATTATTATTATTATTATTATTATTATTATTATTATTATTATTATTATTACTATTATTATTATTATTATTAGTGTTATTATTATTTCAAAGTAGGGTCGAAACCCTACTTTCCTTTATTTTCAATTTATACTATTATTAGTATTATTATCATTATTATTACTATTATTTTGTAATTACTATTATTTTTGTTTTTATTATTATTATTATTATTATTATTATTAATGTTAATACTATTATTATTAGTATTATTATGGTGAAGGGTCGAAGTCCTTTTTCCACTATTTATTTCAAACCATACTATTATTATTATTATTAGTGTTATAAGTATTATTATTATCGTTATTGTTGTTGTTGTTGTTGTTATCATTATTATTTTTTTAGTATCATTATTATTATTAGGGTAAAATATTCAAATCTTATATTATGATCTTTTACAATATGACTATTATTACTTTTACCTTTAGCAAATTAGTAATTAGTTATTGTTATTCCTATTATATTAGTATTTTATCCAAAACCCTAATCTTGGCATAAATAAGGAATAATAGTATTTTTAGTAGGAAGGAATCTAATCTTTAGTTTTTCCCTCTTATAGGTGAGATCAGTCAAAGCCCTAAGGAGGTGTAGTAGCGTGCTCCAAGACCGGTGTCATATTAGGTAAGGGTGTAGCTAAGACCGTATGTATGTAATCTATCTTATATGCCTTGTATGCCATATGCCATAATATGTGATGTACCTTATGTGTATTGTTATAACTATTTTATGTATGGTGCGGCTTGGAGTTGAGGTACATATATGTGTATCTTATGATTTGTGTATCATATGTTTGTGTTGTGATTGTGATGTGATATGATGTGACCCAGTAAGACATGCATGTTAGGTTATGTAATATGATTATATGGCGTGAAATGATGTGAAGTTGATCTAAATGTTGCATGAACATAAATAGAGGAATCTAGAGTTTTGTATGGCAGAATCTAGGGTTTTACCTAGAGGAATCTAGGGTTTTGTATAGTAGAATCTAGGATTTTGCATGGAGGAATCTAGGGTTTTGTATGGTAGAATCTAGGGTTTTGCATGGAGGAATCTAGGATTTTATATGCATGGATCTAGGGTTCGCATGGGAGAATCTAAGTACGTATGGAAGAATATAGGGTTTGCATGGGTGAATCTAGGGTTTCACGTGGGAGTTCTAGGGTTTCACGTGGGAGTTCTAGGGTTTGCATGAAAAAGTTTGAAGGTTTGCATGGGAAGGTTAGGATCTGTATGAGGGTGAAATTTGCATGTGGAAAGTTGATTTAGGGTGTGAGGAAGGTGATGGAAGTGTTTTTTGGGTGTTTGAACACTTTGTATGAAAAATAGTATATGAGACAATAAAAGGGTGTATAGGAGACTGAGCTAGGGTTTGGTGTAGCCAGCTAGGGTTTAGTGTGGCTACTTAGGGTTTCGTAGTCACACATGAACTTGAGAATTAAAGTGTGATGATGAGGATGGAATCTATGGGTTGTGATGTGTGGGATTTTAAAATGATTTGGGTTGTGTGAAGTAGAATAGGATGGGCCACTTAAGCCTAAATTAAGGTTTCGGAATAAAATCCTAGAGTGAGACGGTGAGTGGACTTAGAAGTGTAAAGTAGTGGGCCTTGAACCACATACATGGGAAATGGGCTCTAGTGTGAGTTAGGGTAAGGAGGAAAGAATGTTGGGCCAAGTTAGTAGGTGCATGAATCTTATGATGTGAGATGGGTCCTTTTGAAGGATAAGTGTAGAGGGAGTTAGCCCTAGGGTTAAAATTTTGAATAAGACACTTAAGACATTAATCATGTAAAGTAAAAGATTATTGAGTTGGGTCCAAGCCGATCCACCAGTTAGGAATAGTGGTTAGGGTGTTCCATCCTATATGTATTCGATCTATCGGTTATAATAGTGGTCAGGAACCTTTATGTCCTGTGTGTTTCCGGCCCACCAATTATAATAGTGGGGGACCCCGAACTCAATAAACCAAACCTGAGTTTGCTAAGACACATAAAAGATACTAAGTACTTATAGTGGAACACCATGCAAGCCAGGACCAACTAATCCATCGGTAAGGAATAGTGGTTAGGGTGTTCTACCCTATATGTGTCCGATCCACCAGCTATAATAGTGGTTAGGTGTATGTTGCCCTATATTTTACCGAGCCACCTACTAAAATAGTGGGGGTTCCCATACTCGCATGGTTTTGATAAAGAGCATGTTATGAAATGAATATCGATATGAGATTAATTAATTAATTAATTTGGAATATAAATGGTCTTTATTTGTTTATTTATCTGAAGTGGTCGTATACTATTTTATCATTCTACTGGAATTATATGCTAATGTGTGTTATCCTTAGTGCACGGTTACCTTACTCAGTACGTAGTGTACTGATCACCCTTTTCATGGGTACTTCTCATTCCCACGAGCAGATGGCCCTTCTGACTTTGTGCAGGTGGGCGATGCATATTTTGATGCCTTCAATGTCCATGAGGCATCAAGCGGGGCTGAGTGTTGATCATGGGCTTGGTTCTATGATCGGAGTGACGTGGTCGGATTCTCTCTTTATGTCATTCTGTTTATTTATGTTATTTATTTTCTGTATTAGATTTTCCATAATTAAACATTATCGTTTGTGTACATTATTCCTTTCAAGGAATTTTGATTTCATACCTTGAGATATGTAACTTTTTACGTGTACTCTGAGTTCTATGCTTTGACTCTTCTAGTTTTTCTTTTGATGAACTCTTGATTAAGTTTAATGAATATCCTTTTAGCATTAGCACTTGGTACCGGAATAGTCAGAGTGAACTGGTCTGGTACTAAGTGTGGTAGTAACATCCCTGAAATTCACAAGTTTTAATTTAATTGCTTTTGTTTAAAAAAATAGAGAATTTTGGGGTGTTATATGACACGTTCCAAAGATCAAGTAACATTAGTCCTAAAGAATAAATACCCTTAACCTCTATCATAGTTGTAGAAATTTTTTATATATGGGGCATTGATCTTATGGGTCCATTTCCATCTTCTAAGGGTCATATCTATATTCTTCTTGCTAAGAATTATGTGTCAAAATGGGTGGATGCAATTGTCACTCCATATTAATTACTCTCATATATTATAGGTTTCCTCCAATCTCATATCTTTTCTAGTTTTGGTATGTTTAGAGTGATCATAAATGATGGATGATCACACTTATACAACAGGACAATCAAAGCTTTGTTATGCAATTATAAGGTTACACATAAAGTTTCTACACCCTATATCCCTCAAACTAGTGGGTAAGTAGAAGTCTCTAACTAAGAAATCAAAAAAGATACTAGAGAGGAATGTGAGCCCAAATCAATAGGATTAGAGCCAAAGGTTGGATGATGCCTTGTGAATTTATAGAACTATCTATAAAATGCCCATAAGCACTTATCCTTTTTGAATTGCTTGTGGAAAAGCATAACATCTACCCTTGGAGCTTGAGTACAAGGTATGGTGGGTTATGAAGAACTTGAATATGAGTATAGATGACGCTGGGTTGCATAGGAAGCTACAACTTCATGAGCTTCAAGAGATAAGGGATGATGCGTTTGAGAGTACTATGGTATACGAAGAGAAGATAAGAGCTTTTCATAATAAGATGAGTCATGGAAAGTTATTTGTTATAGGCTAAAAAGTATTACACTACCATTCTTGACTTCGCTTATTCCCAGAAAAGTTGCATGCTAGATAGTTTGGCCCTTTTATTGTTACTTATGTTTTCCCTCATAGTGCCATACCAGTCAAAAGAGAAAAGATGAAAAATGAGTTCAAGGTAAATGGTCATAAGCTTCAGCCCTACTAAAATACCCCAAAACCCTAATTTAGGGAATTATGGCAAAATAATAATTTATTAGGAAAATTAATTAAATAAACTATTTTATTAAAAGAAGAGGAAGTAATTAATGCAAAATCAAGAGGAAAATATTAAATAATTTAATAGGGAAGAATTAGGGTGTTTTGCTAATTAAAATAGAAATAAGGAAAAATCTTTCAAACATCCTAAATTAATCTAAAAAGGGAATTTATTTATTATTTTATTAAAATATTATTATTTTAAATATCTAAAAATACCAAAATGTTCTAACACCCCAACCCATCTATTTTTCCTTTTTCCTTTTTTCCCTTCCTTTTCCTTTTTTCTTTCCTTCCTCTCCTTTCTCCTTTTCCTTTTTTTCCCTTCCTCCCCCGATCTGGGCTAGCCCACCCTCGCAGCCCAAGGCTCACCTTCCCTTTTTTTTTCCTCCCGTCGCCAGCTGCTCAATCCTCTCCTCTTTTTCTTTCTACTAGTGGCATGCTCATTTTTTCTTACCTAACCCTGCTAGAACTAACCCTTTGAACCAATGAAATTGGCAGCTAACCGATAATGAAGACACCCTTACTCCAGTTACGATTGAACATCCTTTTCCCCCTCATGGTGAACAAGCACCACCTCCTCCTCCCCCTCATTCACATGGTGGATCCTCATCTTCTTCTACTTATGTACCCGAATGGAACCTCCAATTTCAAACCCAAGTTTACTCCCAAATAGATTCCATGCGCAGAACTCAAGATCAAATGATGGAGATGATGAAAACTCTTTATGAGTTTCATCTCAGGAATAGGGATCCACCATCGCCTTCTTCATAAATCCTATCCTTATCCTTTTTTTTCGTGGGTTAGTTCATTGGTGGCAATGAACAAGCTAAGTAGGGGGATGCACTTGTGGTGATATATGAAATTCCAGTGTTAAACGTATATATGTATGATTAGTACAATAGACAAAGTTATGTAATCCAACATTTCTTAGCAAGTGTGTGACTTGTGCATGTATACTTAGTGTATTGAGACAACCATCATCTAAATAACGTGTTCCAATAATGCGCCTTTGAGATAAATAATCATACCTTTGTTGTTGTTCAAGAGTGATAAATGTAATACCTAGCTCATTTGGTATGTTTCTTCTATTTCGATGTTGAGATGGAGATGCTTGTTGTCTTGAAGATTCTCTCTCAGTTCTTTGTTTCTTTTTGGGTGACATCTACAAATATAACCAAATACATTTAATATACTCAGTGGAATCTTACAAAATACAAATGCATTAGCAAGAATCGGAGGGTACAAGACAATTTCCATTTGCACTTGCATTCAATATTTGCCTCATGCAATCCAACACATAAACATAAATTCCAGATATCAATTGCAGTACACAAACATAGTGATATGTGGCATTCAATTTTAGCAACACAAGCATACATGCATTTCATCCATTGGTAGGAATAAAGAAAATGTTTATCCTATGTTAATCATTTCAGCAGACAAAGACATATGTTGCATCCTGCAACAACAAAAATTTCACCACACACACACATATGCATTGCATCTTGTAACAAAAATGTAGCACATAAACACATATGCATTACATCCCGCAACAAATTTAAGCACACAACAAGGTTCATACAATTTCGGTTTAGGTAAATGATGAAAATATACAAACCTTATAGTTGCAATTTTTGGGAATTAATTTTGCAGAATACAGCTCAAATAATGCTCAAAAAATCAAACTAAACAAAATCCCAAAGCTAATTTGTTGAGATCGGGAGTATTTGAGCAAGAATTGAAATTAGGTTTTATAATGTAGATTTGTGAAGAGTGATTGAATGTGAATGCTAGAAGTGATTTTGAGGCAAGAAAAATGGTTGTAGAAGTAGTAGGGACGAATAATTAAAGAGAAGGTGAATGGTTATGGAATAATTATGCAAGATAATGGAAGATTTGAAGAGGAAGGAATTTGTTGACTTCACTTTTGGCAGAGATATTGGTAGGGAATATGGGGTTCATGTTCTATAATGGGAAAAACATAGGCAGTTGTAGGTTTTTTTTTCAAAAAAAACACAAACCATGTTTCAGGAATACGGTACCCTCGTGTTAATGTTAAAACACTACCAGACGGTAAAAATTCCTAATAGAAATATACAGTCCATGTTTTGTAAACATGAACCCCCCGTGTTTATTTTGAAACTTGCTAGAACAAGATGAATTTCTTGATAGAAAAACACAGACCCCCCGTGTTATTTTTGAATCTTTCTAACTTTTGTTGTTCATGCCTAGAAAAGTCTGATGGTAAAACACAAGTCATGTTTTTGGAATACGGTACCCCCGTGTTCTTTTATTATTCTTATGTTTTCCTTCAAATTTTTCCTACAACAAGAGCACGAAGAATCTTACAAACATGATAAGGTCATGAGGTATTTTTGTAAAACTTTCATTATTTACACTACAAAACAAGAAAAACATACTCACATGACACACACTGAACACACATAAAATAGCAAACATACACAACTACAGCATACATGAATTACAGAAAAAACAAATAAACATAGAATGAGATAAGAAAAACTTATGTACAATACTTGGGTGTTTCCTAAGTGGTAATTTCCCACTATTTCAGCCTTCATAACTTGGAGTGGTAAGATCTACCACCTCCAAGCTTCTCACATAGTGTCCCTCGTAAAAAGGTTTGAGACTGTATCCATTCACTTTTCGCATGTTTCCTATCTTCTCACTTTTTATATCTACTGCACCATGAGGAAACACATTAGTCACCATAAACGGGCTGATCCATCTCGACCTTACTTTTCTTGGAACAAATTTAAACGAGAACGATATAATAAAACTTTTTTACCGATCTCAAAATTTTTCCTACGAATGAACTTATCATGAACTGTCTTAGTTCGATCTTTGTATCGCAGTGCAGTTTCAAAAGCGTCATTTCTTATTTCCTCAAGTTCTTGTAGTTGAAGTTTCCTATGTCTTCTAATTTCATTTGACTCCATGTTACATTTCTTTATAGCCCAAAAATCTCTATGTTCTAATTCGACCAAAAGGTGACAAGGCTTACCATAGACCAAATGATATAATGACATACCAATTAGAGTTTTGAATGTTGTACGATATGCCTAGAGAGCATCACTGAGGTATAAGCTCCAATCCTTCCTTGTCGGTTTCACCATCTTTTCTAAAATTAATTTGATTTCTCAATTGGATGTTTTGGCTTGACCGTTTGTTTGTAGATGATATGCTATGGTGATTCGATGTGTCACATGATATTTCTTTAACAATGCTTCTATTGTTGCAGAAGTGTGAACCTTTGTCATTTATTATAGCTTTTGGCAAGCCAAACCTTGCAAAAATATTAGTTTGAAGAAAATATGCAACAACTTTAGCTTCGTTAGTACGGGTGGCCTTTGCCTCCACCCATTTTGACACATAATCTATAGCGACAAGAAAATATTTGAAACAAAAAGATGATGGAAAAGGACCCATGAAATCCATACCCCAAACATCAAAATTTTCACATGCAATAATAAGGTTTTGTGGCATTTTATTTCTAGGACCTAGTCCTCCAGTCTTTTGATAATTTTCACATATTTTACAAAATTTATAAGCATCCTTAAATAGGGTAGGCCAGTAAAATCCACTTTCTAAAATTTTATGAGCTGCTCTTTTAGGACCAAAATGACCCCCGCAAGCATAATTATGACAAAATGTTCAGATAGAAAGAATTTCACTATCAGGAATACACCTTCTAATGATTTGGTCAGCACGTTATTTCCACAAATATGGATCATCCCATACAAAATATTTTGCTTGACTCTTCATTCTATCCTTTTGTGCTTTAGTAAAATGTGACGAAAAATTTTACCATGTCAGCATACCATGGTATTTCATTTCCAATTATGTGAAGTTGTTCATCCGAAAATGCTTCATTGATGGATGCCTCAACTTCAACCTCCGTGATTAATATATGTAGATGATCTACTACTACATTTTATGATCCTTTTTTATCTTTGATGCACAGAATGAATTCTTAGAGTAAAATTATGCATCTAATAAATCTTGGTTTTGGTTCCTTCTTTGCTAACAAATATTTCAAAGCTACATGGTCAGAATAAACAATAATATCAGTGCCTAAAAGATAAGAATGAAATTTATATAAAGCAAAGACAATGGCAAGAAGCTCCTTCTCAGTGGTTGTGTAAGTAAGTTGGGCTTCATTCAAAGTTCGTGAGGCATAGTATATCACATGTGGATCTCTCTCAATCCTTTAACCTAAAACTGCACCAACAACATAGTTAGATGCATCACACATTAATTAAAAGGGAAAATTCCAATCGGGAGGTTAAAGTATGGGTGCACTAATCAAATTTTCCTTCAGATGTTCAAATGCTTTCTTACATGCATCATCAAAATGAAACTCTATTTCTTTCTGCAGAAGCTTACACAAAGGTTGGGCTATTTTAGAGAAATCCTTAATGAATTGTCGATAAAATCTAGCATGTCCCAAGAATGAATGCACATCTTTAACAGTTGATGAATAAGGCAATGAAGCTATAAGATCGATTTTTGCCTTATCTACTTCGATTCCTTTAGTAGAAATGATGTGTCCCAAAACTATCCCTTGTTGAACCATAAAATGGAATTTTCAGAGTTTAGTACAAGATTAGTTTCAAGACATCTTTTCAAGATGAGAGTTAAATTATCTATGCATTGATCAAAAGTATCACCATGAATACTAAAATCATCCATAAATACCTCGATACTTTTCTCCAAATATTCGGAAAATATGCTTACCATACATCTTTGAAATGTGGCAGGGGTGTTGCATAACCCAAATGGCATGCGACGATATGCAAACGTACCATAAGGAAATGTGAATGTGGTCTTATCTTGATCTTTTGGAGCTAGAGGAACCTGCACATATCCAGAATATCCATCAAGAAAACAATAATAAGCATGACCCACTAGCCTCTCTAACATTGGATCCATAAATGGTAGAGGAAAATGATATTTTCTAGTCATGGAATTCAACTTCCTATAATCTACACACACCCTCCAACCATTTTTGAACTCTATTAGGAATCATTTCTCCCTTATCATTCTCCACTATAGTGATTCCTATTTTCTTGGGTACTACTTAAAGAGGACTAACCCAAATATTATCAGAAATTGGATAAATGACTCCCACAAATAACAATTTTAACACATCTTTCTTTACTACCTCCATCATGATCGAATTTAGCCTACGTTGTACTTGCCTACTTGGCTTAACATCATCTTCCATTAAAATCCGATGCATACATACTGAAGGACTAATACCCTTAATATCAGCAGTCATCCATCCCAAAGCAGATTTATACTTCTTCAAAACATTAACAAGTTTTTCTTCTTGTTTGGGTGTTAGGTCACTAGAGATGATAACAGGAAGGGTATCTTTTTCTCCTAAGAATACATACTTAAGATGGTTAGGTAAAGGTTTCAACTCCACTTCTAGTGCTTGTTCTATGGAAGGTAAAGGTATATCCAATGTCAATGGTAAATCCACAAATCTTTTGATTCTACTAGGACATGCAGCCACTATCTCTTTGATCTCTTCATCAATATCAAACTTCTCATTCAATTTTTCCAAAACGTCGGTTTCTATGCATTGAGTTAAGGTTACTTCTAAAGGATCTGCAGATGATAATTCGTAAACCTTTTCGGTCAAATCATTAATAACATCGATCATAGAGACCAATTCACCATCTATAGGATATCTCATAGAGTCATATATGTTAAACCTAATGACTTCACTATCAAACTCCATAGTCAAGACTCCATCATGCACATCAATTTTTGTTTTTGAAGTTTTCAAGAATGATCTACCTAACAATATAGGAGAAGGATTAGATGAACCATTGTCCTGCATATCTAACACATAAAAATCAATAGGGAATACTAACTCATTCACCTGAACTAAGACATCTTCAATTACACCTTCAGGATATGTGTTAGATCTATTAGCCAACTAAATAACAATATGAGTTTCCTTTAAAGGACCTAGACTTAGTACATTAAAAATAGATAAAGGCATCACATTGATTGAAGCACCTAAATCAAGCATACATCTTTCATACCTCATGTTTCCAATCTTGCAAGGGATGGTAAAAATACCTGGATCCTTGCATTTCTATGGAAGTTTCCTTTGCAAAATTACTAATACATTTTCTCCCACACTTACCTTTTCATCCCCCTTTAGTTTCCTTTTTTTAGGACACAAATCCTTAAGGAATTTTTCATACCTTGGCACTTGTTTAATTGCATCAATGAGAGGGAGATTAACCTCAACCTTTCTAAATATGTCAAATATCTCCTTGTCATAATTCAACTTCATGTTTCTTGCCAACCTGCTAGGAAAAGGAGAAAGAATTTCAACAGAAGTGGAAGACTCACCTTTAGTTACCTGTGGATAATTTTCATTTTTTTCTTCTTCAACAACTATCTCATATTCTTCTTTGCTTATTTCTTCCTCTTCACTCAATTGCCTTGGACCTGCCAATTATTTTCCACTCTGAGTTGTGATAGCACTAGCAACTTCCCTAGGACTCCTTTCCATCTGACTTGGGAATTTTGAGGATCCTTGTGCTTGTAATTTCTTAAGGGAATCTGCCAATTGACTCACTTGATTCTCCAAGATCTTGATACCATTTCTAGTTTCTTGTTGAAACTATAATGTATTGGTAGCCAAAGATTTCACCAAATCTTCTAAAGGCATTCTTCCTTATGGTTGTTGAACTTGTGGTGGAGGTAATGGTTGAAATGGTGGTCTTTGGTGATTTGGTAGAACTTGAAAGAATCTGGGAGGTCGATTTGATCCTTGTTGATTTTGAAAAACTTGTGGTTGGAAATATAAATTACCACCTTGTTGATTGTTTCCATACCTTAGATTAAGATGATCCTTCCATCTTGGATTGTACACTGGAGCATAAGGATCATTCCTCTTTGGTATTTGTTGTCCTCTAGTGGCATTCACTTGTTGTTCTTCCTGTAAAGTAGGACACATATTAGTAGGATGACTAGTAAAAGAACAAATTCCACATACCTTTACAGGAATTTTGTCACCCACAACTTTCTCTACAAGAGCTGTCAGATTTGACACTTGTGTTGTTAATTCAACAATACTAGCCTCTTTCACCTGTTGAGACATAGAAGTACTACCCCTACTACAATATTGAGAGTTAGATGTCATATTAGCAATTAATCTTTTAGCCTCAGCAGGGGTTTTATCAACCAATGCACCACCACTAGCTGCATCTATCATGTTTCAATCCATAGGGGATATGCTTTCATAAAAGTATTGTATTAATAATTGCTCACTGATTTGGTGATTGGGCAACTACCTCATAAGTTCTTAAAATGTTTTCAATATTCATGCAATGATTCTCCTCCATCTTGCCAAATACCAAAAATTTCTTTTCTCATGTTAGTTGTTCTAGATGAAGGAAAATATTTTTTAAGGAAATCCTTTTGCATATTAGTCCAAGTATTTACAGAACCCGCTGGTAAGTCATACAACCATTCTTTTGCAGCATCAGCTAACGAAAAAGGAAAGGCTTTGAGATTAAGTTTTTCTACACTTACTCCATTTGGTTTCATACCGAAACATGCAATATGGAATTCCTTAAGAAACTTGTTGGGATTAGTGAAACAACCTGAATCTTGTAAAAATAGGTAAAGCACATATCAAACTAGGTTTGATCTCACAAGTACCACTTTCTATAAGATAATTAATGCATAAAAGGTTAGGGTTGAAAACAAGAGCAGCTAGCTCCTTGAGAGTTTGATATGCCATAGGTGGATCAATGTGACAAGGTAAATTAAACAAATCCTCTATGCGGTATTCTTCCAAATCTGTAGAATTTCCTTCAAAAGGTAATGGAATATGACAAGCATACTCCAATCTCCTTCTTGTTCGATTTGCAATAGGAGAGAAAGATCTAGGGTCTATTGGCGGGATGATCTGTCCTTGATACTCAATCGCGAACAGTCTCAAATGCAAGTGCCTGAGGATTATACACAATTAAAGAATAGATAAGTACAATTGGAGAAATTATTAAAAGCAAAAATAAGAAACAACATCAAAAACAGAAATAAAGATTATAATTTCTATTCCCTAGCAACGACGCCAAATATTTGATGTGTTATCGTATGCACAACAAATTTAATAAATAAATCCTAATTTCCAAAGACGTAGTAGATGGCAAGAAGGAGTCGAACCCACAAGGAATGGTATATAATCAATAATTCTGTAATCAATGTTAAAACCCCGGTAATGTAATAACATTTACTTCTATCACTAAGTTTTATACTATAGATAAATAATAGAACACTTTACTTGCTGATTAATGAATAAGGATAGGAAGGTATTGATTATGGAATTAAGATATCAAGTAATCATGGAGAAAATAATGATTCTAAATGATTTAATAACTTTGACTTTTAGATGATCCAACATATGCTCTATGTGCTGAAAATAAAGATGAATCTATACAACATCTGTTCATAGAATGTGCTTTTAGTTTGGGGATATGGAGTAAGATAAGAATGGCGTTTCGTCGTCGAGATGCTATCTGCTCTTAGGATGAAGAGATTAAAGTTTTGGCAAGCTCTACGAGACAACCCAAGGAGAAGAAGGCTATATTACGTGCTTCCTTTGTCACCTTTATTGCTTTAATTTGGTATGAACGTAATTCAAGAATTTTTCATAATTCAGGCCACACTCTTAGTAGTTTGCTATGTGACATTAGTTTTATTATAGCTAGTAGATTTTTGCATTTGGATCGTAAAAGAAACTTTCAAAGATGGCAGCATTGTATTGACAGTATGGTCATGTAATGAGTTGGTTGTACTCCTAGCCTTTCGGTTGTTCTATTTATAAATTTTTTCTTTACTTATCAAAAAAAACTTTGACTTCTAGAAACTTATAATGATTCATCTCCTTGCTTTCTCTTAATTCTAATAAATTGAATAAGCTCTCAATTTATCACCTAACCAATTAATAACCTAGGTTAAGAACACTATATTCAATTGATGGCAGCATTACAAATGGAAAGCAATCAACTACGACCATAATCATATAAACTCGGATCATGCAATTGTACGAATTAATGGACAAGATTAACAATTAATTTTTTACTACACTAGATACGTTAATTAATAATTACGTATTAATTATGTTATCCTATCATAGATTAAGATCTAAACTAGATAGGTAATCAATCTAATTAGTTTAAATTCTTAATATATGATGTGAGATTATTCAATTCCTTCCATCAATTCAATTAAATTTCATATAGAATCATGAATTCAAATTACATTATCATATTTGAAACCTAATTCCGTCATCAAATTCTCCTACCCTATATTATCTACTCTATTATCTTCATGATTGTAACAACACACAATTAAATTCAGTAATTTATAATTAACATTAATGATTACTAATAAATAAATAATGAAACACTAAAATAAGAGAAATAATAATGCAATGAAGAGAATTTACTTGCATTTAATCAAAATTCAGAACTTGAAATTAAGAGAGGAATGGATAAGAACTTATCAACTTGAATTGCATAACGTCAAATAATCAATTGAATACAAGGAAGACAAAGAGAATTGACATTGGGAATTACATGTGTTTTCTAGAGAGAATAGAGAAAAGAGAGAATTACACTTTTGAAATTGAAAAAAAAAAACAACCCCCAAACTCCAAAATTATTAGAGAATATATCAAATAAAAGTTTGTATAAGTGGTTACAAAAATTAAGAAAAACACGAGACCTCCATGTTTTTCTTTCAATTCTCTACCAATTTTTGGATTTTGAAAACTGAGATTTTTATCTTATAGTGGAAAACATGCCCCGTGTTTAGGAAACACAGAGGTACCATATTCGTTGTTCCTTCATCATTCCTCTATAAAATTTCAACACAAGGTTCACTTTGATATTTATTCTTCATTTCTGGTCTTTTCTTCCATTGATTCAATATCTCTTGATGTGTTATTTTTTTCATTTCTTCTTTCCTTTGGTTTTTCCTTTGAATTTCTTCATTTTTATCTTTTCCTGCAAAATCTATTCAAAAGAGAAAAACTCAAGAAAAGATTATATCTTATAAAAATAATGAGGAATGCATGACATTTTTACTCAGGAAAATAGCATATAAATCCCATATTTTAGTTAACCCTTAGTATTTCCCTCTTATAGGTGAATCCAGTTAAAACCCTAAGGAGGCGTAGGAGCGTATTCCAAGACCGGTGTCATATTAGGTAAGGATATAGCTAAGACCCTCTATGTGTGTGTTATGTGCCTTGTATGCCATATGTTATGTTATGTTGTGTACTCTATGATTATTGTGACTGTTTACTTGTAGCGCAGCTTGGAGTTGAGGTATGCATATGTGACTCCCTTATGACATGTGTACGTTGATATATATGTTGTGCATATGATGTTATATGATGTGACCCTTTAGGACATGCATGCTAGGGTGATTAATAATATGATATGGGGTGAAAGGAAGAAAAGGGAAAAAAGGGTGGGTGAGTTGAAAAAAAGGATATGAGATTGACCTAATTATCTCATGATCCATGAGGGGGCAAATAAAAGGGAATTATGAACAAAGTAAAAGAGTGGAGTGAACCTTGCATGGGATGGAAGAAGTTTGCATGGGAATGTTTAGAGTTTGCATGGGAATTTCTAGGGTTGCATGGGAGGGAAGGAGTTTTCATGGGAATGATATTTATGTGAGAAAAGTTATCTTGGGGTGTAAGTAAGGTAAGGGAAGAGTTGTTGAGGTTAATTGGAGACTTTGGGTGAAAAATAGTTCGTAGATTGGTATAAGGGTGCATAGGAAATCTGGTTAGGGTTTGGGAGGAAAACCCTAATTGGAGGTGATCGTGAAAGATTGAGGAAGAGTGGAATATGGGATAAGAGTGGAAGAATATCATGTGTAGGGTGAGTATGGGTGTCATGGGAAATAAAGGATGGCAGGTGAGGAATGGAGAGGTGACATATGGGAAAGAAAGGTGCTAGGGTTTGGAGTGGTCAACTAGGGTTTCATGGTCACAGGTGTATTTGGGGAGTAAAGTGAAATGATGGGGGTTGAATCTAAATTGAATGATGTGTTAGGTGATAAATGGGCTTTGGTTGGATAAGACAAAGGAAGGATGGGCCACATAGGTCCAATTAGAGTTTCAGGGGAAACCCTAGGGGAAGATAGTGAGTGGACTTGGATGGCATAAGGTAGTGGGCCTTAGCCCACACACTTAGGAGGTGGGCTTCCAATGTGAGTAATTGGAAGAAAGAGAGGATGGCAGGGTGTGCGAGGAGGTGCAAAAGTCTCAAGGTATGGGATGGACCCTCTTGGAAGAATAAGAGTAGAAGGATTGTGACATGCATGTCTAGGGTGAAATTTTATTGAATAAGACACAAATAAGAGACTAAAAATTTAAAGAGAAATATTTTTGATCCAGGTCTAGACCGGTACACCGGCGAATAATAGTGGCCAGGACCCAGGGTGCCCTGGAGACCGATCCACCGACGAATAATAGTGGCTAGGAGCATTCTACTCTGCATGTTTCTAGTCCACCGGCTATAATAGTGGGGGATTCCGTGCTTAACAAACCGAACATAATTATGATAAGACATGGGAAAGACACTAAGTACTTATAGCGAAACACCATGACAGTTGGGGCTAGACTGGTCCACCGATGAATAATAGTGGCTAGGATCACTTTGCCCTGGAGATCGATCCATCGACAATAATAGTGGTCAAGAGTGTTCTGTCCTGTAAGTTTCCATTCCACCGGCTATAATAGTGGGATTTTCACACTCGCATGGATTGATAATAAGCACGGTGTAAAATGAGTATTGATCAGAGATTTAAAGAATTGGTTTATCCGGACTATAGCTCAACCTTTATTGTCTGTATTATTTCTATGTTGTCTATATGATCATGCTTGTGTTATATGTCTTTGTATGCTTGGCCTTAGATGCATAGTTACCTTACTCAGCACGTAGCGTACTGACCACCCGTTTCATGGGTGCTACACATTCCCATGAGCAAAGGGCCCACCTAAGTTTGTGCAAGTAGGAGATGCTATCTTCGATGCCTACAATACTTTCGAGACATCGGGCGGGGATGAGAGTTGAGCCTGGACTTGACCTATGGACCAAGAGCAACTTGACTTTATTTCCTTTTACTATTCTTTTACCTTATATCGGTTTATTTCAATTCTGTTTTATCGTACTGTATCTTTTATCCCTTTGGGGACTTTAATTATGCACTTTTGGATTGTAAACTCCTTTACGCATACTCTAATTTCTGTACTTCAAACAATTTAGTACTTCTATGAGACCTCATTTTAAGTTTGACTCATGATTGTCGATGATTTTTCTTTAGCCTTGTTGTTTGTGCGAGACTGGCCGAGGGCCATGCTTGTACTGATCACGGTAGTAATATCCCCGAAATTCACTATTTATTTTCTTTTCTTCCGTTGTATCTTTTAAATAAAACTAAATTTTTTAGTAGTAAATTTTAGGGGTGTTACACCTACTATGAGGCATTCATCGAGCATAACATTGAAGAGGTGTATCTGCAAAAAGTGCCCACCTTGACTGAGTAAACTAAGATCACATCAAGATAAAAATGTAGAAACAAGTGCTATGGGGAGGAAACCCAATGTGATAGGGGAGTTTTCTACCCTTTACTTGTTTCTATTTATTTTTTTCTTTTATTTTTTTAATCTCTACATACTTAAAATTACATATTCCTTTACCTGTCTATACATTAAGGACAATGGGTGATTTAAGTATGGGGGTGTGAGTGTTTTTGTGTGTATGCATTAGTGTGTTTTTGCATATATTCCCAAAAAAAAAATCATGCATCGTTTTGTTATATTTAAATTCTTAGGAGCCATTAACTAGTTAATAATGATTAAATCTTTGAAACATAACTAAAATAGGATCATATGATTGAGATAACATGAGTGGAATTTTTTTGTGTTAATTTTGATATAGGGAATGCATATCTACATGTCAAGATATGAATGAAGTAAAAAAAATGAAAGATTTTTTAACCACCGACATGGCATATTGAGATTTATCATGTCCCATAGTAAGCTTTTGAGTCATATATACCTTCGTTTCTAAGTGAATTCACATGAAATAATCTATACATCTTTACTTCAAATTTTCTTTGAAAGCCTCATATACATGTAATTGCTTTGATAAAATTATTTGCCATAGTTCTTGCAATAGACTCTAGAGACTACTAGAACTTTCTATGAGACGTGATGAATGTATATTTTTGCATATTGTATGACATTTTATTCTTAAATTTTGGTCTTTCATTTGAACAATGTATGAGGATAATTATAATTTTTTGCTTAAGTGATAATAATCTCATGAATTTAATTATTTGAGCTAAAGTGATGAAATTCCCATGATATATGACAACTCTTTTTATTTTGGTCATAACTTTCATATAAGAACTCGGATATAGGTGATTCAAATCTCTATGAAAATATCAAATCAATATCTACAACTTATATTTCTAGTATTTTTGTTCCTAGGTTCAAACTTATCTAGATAAAAATTTAACCTAAAATTCTAGCTAAGAATATTCCATGTCATAGGGAATTGCTACCCTTAATTATGAGGTTGGTTACTATTTCTATTACTTTTATCTTTGTTACAGGAAAAACTTAAAAAAGAGATAAAGGAATATATAAAAAAGGGAAAAAAAATTAAAAGTCCAGTACACACAACATGTAATAATGGAGAAAAAAAGGTTGGCAAACATATATATATATATATATACACGCACAAAAAAACATCTCAAAGCATAAAAAGAATAAAAAATTGAAGACCAAAAGGGGATGCCTAAAGATGAACCAAACAAAAGATAAAAAGTGATAGAAGAAATGAGAAGCGAAAGAAAAAAAAAGCCCGACAGAAGTAAGAGGGGTAAGATATGCATATAAGAGATAGAGAGACACGCAACATAGGAAGGCGTAGAAGGAGAAAAGGAAAAGAAGAAAGAAGATGATAGACTAAGAGAGAATAAGAGAGAGAGAGAGAGAGAGAGAGAGAGAGAGAGAGAGACCTGAGAGAGAGAAAGAGGGCAACATAGGACTAAGAAAGAGAACACGGGTGTGACGAGAAAGAAGAAAAATAAAAGATGGCAGAGAGAAGTGAGAGAAGAAGAAGATACAAGTGATATGGGCAACAATGAAGAAGGAGATGAGAGAGAATAAGAGAGAGAAAATATCATATGAGACAAAAAAGGGGAACAAAGCTTATGGAAAAGAAATTTTTGGATGAAGAATAAGCAATTTTTTATTCAACTAAATTGCTAAAAACTGTAACCATATTTATTTTGGGTTATTTCTTTCTCTATTTTTGATATATATTTCTTATATATACTTTTATGTAATTTATTTATTTATTATGATTGGTTAAATAATTCCTACTATGCAATAGATTAAAACCCTGGACCATGATTTGAGATGTAATAATAATTTTTGTTATTTCATAGGATTATCTTTTGACTCTAATTGATATTTTTAATATGTGTAATTCTATCGAGTGTGATTTATATAGTACATGCCTCATTCTAGCTTCAGCATAGTGATGGTATGTAGGATTATATGCTTGCTATATGGCTATATGGCTATATGAATATGATATAATTCATATGTATAAATAGTAGCTAAGTTAGAGTTTTGTGATTCTAACTAAAGTAGTAAAATATTTTGATATGTGTGGGTCAAAGGAGAGGAATACAACTAGACATGCTTAAAGTACTAGTTTGGATAATTAGACTAACATCCTTCCACTTATGTTTAATGCTTTAAATATAGTTAAATATAGGAGCCACTTATTACATCTATACTGCTAGAATTTAATAAGATAGAATATTGATGCTTTTTCATATTAATCATTTTAGAAAAGTAATATAATGTTTATATACCTACTTTTAGCTTGCAACTTGGTCAGCCTCTTTCATGTGATTAAAATATGACATAGAAATTATTTTTATATTTCGACCTTGTAGATTTTTACTTCCATAGAACATTTATTATATTGGTATTCATCCATATTTATTTTCTTATTTAAGTTTATTCAATTTTTATAATTTACTATTTCAACCCCTATAATGGTGCTTTTATTCTTATTTGACTTTATGTCATTAAGAATATTTTATTTTATTATTTATAAGCTAGCTAAATTTAGGCGAGCCTCTTAATCTCTGGCCTAAAATGATACCCTTATTTATCAATACTATAATTGATAACAAGAGGTTTTAAATTAGTATTAGCTATGGTTACACCACTTCACTAACATGTCTTAGTTCGGCATCAGTAATTAATTTATTTATATGATCATCCATGCCCTTTTATCATGCCTCGATTATTTTTTTTAACGTCAGATAGTTGTTCTAGAATACTCGTTATGCCTTTAACATTTGTCGAGTCTTTATTTGCAATCATTTTATATAGTCATTCGACCTTAGCATTGCTCTAGTGTTTTCTGTAGGATAGAGAACTTTAACTTATGTTAAAATACCTTAGCATAGAGAATTTTATTCTATTGCTAGGCAACCCTAAGTCTATTGGGGTACTGAAGAATGAGTAGTCTTCATGCATGTACAAATCATAACTAACATCCTCCAGTAAGACCTTAGTCCCCCTTTGAAGAACATATTCCTTCAGAAGGAAACTATATAACATAGGAACCCCACCATCAGGACCTTTTAGTATATCAGCAATGGGAGTGGGATAATTATTGTTTGATAATTTGGTGCTCCCACTCACCTTTTCTTGATAGGGGTATAATATTGGATCCCACACAAACCCCAACCCTTCTTGCTCCTTCCTCTCCGTCATTATTATCCTCATCAAGCATAATAATCTCCTTATTAAGAGTTGGAATGAAGGGCGGTAGGGATTCTCTTAAAAAAAGAGTTTAATAACCCCTTACCTTCTTATGTGGGTAGTTTCTAAGAAGGATGGGCGGGTTTGTTTATTGAAACTAAGGTTGATGACTTTGAGTCAAAGGTGAGAGCGATAAATGAAGATTTAACTTACCCAGTAGTGGATTTGGGAATCTTCTTGGACGTGCAGGACTTTAGGGATGGCCTTTAGTGGGTATGCTTCCGACAGAACATGAACAAATTATAAAGAGAAGATAACTGACGAACTAACAATTAACATTAGCAAATTTAATAATACCTCCAACCTATATATTATTACTTTTTTCTTTGGATTTTTAGGGACGGACTTGGCAACCCCTTAATCTCTTGAACATGCAATAAGGGAGAAGGAATTTTATAGGAAGTACTATGAATTAATATGATTTATGGCGTAACACAAGAAGACTTACTTTTTGTTTAGACCCCTCAATAATAATTGATCCAGTGGGAGGATGTGTAGTGGGATTCGTTACACTCTTCGCTAAGCTGGGAATGAGAGTTTATTGTCAACCTTTTCAAACATTGCACTCTACAAAAACATTGAAGGAAATAACCTAGTGAGACGATAAATAGTGTAGAACATTAAAGAAATTAAATTGACAAGAGGAAAATATTCTGCTCACTAACTTTAGAGATCAATTTGATCTTTTTCAAATGATAGGATCATTGGTGATTTCAATATTATTAATGATGTGCCATTTTAGTACAAAATTTTCAAATTTATCCATGGAGGCTTCTAAATTTGGAGTGAAGGGAGGGCACTCCCGGACCTTGGGGTTAAGTTGGCCCCACTATGCTATATTCTATTCAGAGTTACCTAGAATAAAGAAGTAGTATGCCTTCCACTTCTGCACAAAAGATCGAGGCTCCTCAATAAATTTGTTTTCCCTCTTGTTTGAATGGAGTAAAATCCAATAGCTAAGGGATGACTCAAGAATTTACAAAAGTTCGTAGAGGGATCCATTGTTAGCACGACAACCAACAAATGATGCTTATATAAAAATCCTATTATCATTCTCTAGGCATTGGGAACAAACTGTGTCAAGCTAAGCCCATAGGCTTGGAGTAATTCCCTCATGAAATGGTGTCAATGAAAATGGATGCCAGCATAAAGAGCCTCAGCATAAAGGGATATACACATATTTGATGAAATATTAACCCTATCCGACAAAATCAATGATATTAAGGTAAAAGAATATGGAATGAAGTATTTCCTATGAAAGTGCACGAGTTGAGTGTCATTAATATTACCAGGAAAGATAGTGTTTGAGTTAAGCAAGGAATATTCAGCCATAATGATGGATAAGGAGAAATGGGCAAAAGTGGAATGCCCCATATTTTTGAAATTTAATTTTTGTAAGCTTAATGATTTTAGTAATATAATTCGATGAAAACATTTAATTGTTTTTATTTTGATTCGTTTTATGGTTTATCAACTATTTCAAATTTATATTAAAATTTTAACACCTAAAATTTAGAACTAAAAATTTTTGTTTAAGAAGAAGCATAAAATAAAAATAAATAGGTGCTACTACTGTAATTGATATAATTCAAGCTTACAAGCGATTCTCACATCAATTACAAGGTAAAATAATTTAGATCATAAAACATAATACACATAAAGTGAGGAAACTTTAATAAACATAAGTATGATTTTTGGAGGTCGACTCTGAATACAATATTCAAATATATAAAGGAAGTATCCTAAGGGAAATCCCAAAATGGTATTTGAGCCAAAATAAGAAGAGATAACATAACTCTTTGATTCGCAAACTATATACATGAGATATAATTACTCCTTCCTAATCAAAGCATCATAAGCAGCATAATCACCTAACAAGTCCTCAATGACCTACACAAACTCAACTAGGTCATCTAATTGTGGAAATGAGCAATGCTCATTAAAAGGGTGATCGGTATGCTACGTACAAAGTAAAGTAATAATATAACCATAACAAGGTACACATAATGTAAATCATATAGAAGCATAAGTAAGAATTTCACATAAGGTAAGATAATACTAATTCCAAAAATCCATAATTAATTGCAAACGCAATCCATATTTTTAATAGAATGAATTCAAGGACCCCACAATTCTTAAAGTGGTGGAATGGTCTGAAGCACCTCTCAAGGATAGCAAACATAAGCTACTATTATTGTCCGATAAAATAAACCTAACACCTCTCAAGGCAAACTACACTTGACCACTATTCTAAAATCAGTGGAACGGTGTAAAGCACCTCTCAAGGAAAAAAAACACATGTGAGCTACTATTATCGTCTAGTGGATCGAACCAACACCTCGGTCCTTACTCACGTAATATTTTCCTTTAAGTGATTGATACCTTGGTCATTATGCTTAACTCAATACTTTCACATTGAGCTTGAGAACCCCTACTATTATTAAATTGGTGGAATGGTCTAAAGCATCACTCAAGGAAAAATACACCCGCGCCACTATTATCGTCTAGTGGAATGGACATACAATACCTCGACCATAGACTTTAAGTAATTAGCATCTTATTCAAAGTAGTATTTCTCAAGGTCCTCGTATATATGCATAGGTAGGCATACAAAATACATTATATATGTAAACATAATCATTTGGATCGTATATAGTACAGCTACACGAATATCGACACACTTCCCTAAAGAAAATGCCACACCTCTCCTAAGAAATCCTAATTTTCATAATTTAACCACAACTTCTTCCCTAGTATTCATTTTATCACCATTTTCAATTCCCATCCTCAAAATATTATTATTAATATCATATCCAAAAATCATGGTCTAACTCCAGCATCTTACACATGCAATAATAGTCTAACTTTCATATTACTCTTCATGGATTCTCACAAAACTCTAATTTCACAAATTCACCATAACTTTTCCCATAAGGTTCCTATGAACCCCAACGTTTTTAAACATTCCTAGAACAATAATAATAGTAACATATTCAAAAATCAAGGTGTAACTTTATCATTTTACAAAAGTGATAACGAACCCTCCCTTAGGGTTACTATTCCCACTCTAGCCACTTTTCTCATTTATTGACCTTAAATTGTTCATAATTAATCAAAATATTTCACAAAGATATTTGATACATTTATAAAATTTTAACACATTAAACTACCAAATATCTTATTTTAACATATATTTACCAAAATACCCCTAAACTAAGCAAAACACCCATTTTCACATAAATATACAGGTCCTAATATGGATGGTTCCCAACTTCCATTATATCATCATAATACTACTTACCAAATTTTTAATAATAATTCCATATATATTCAAACCATATTGAAATATCATAGGTCAGATGATCACACTTAGGGTTACAAAGTAAGATTACCACAACAATATTTAAGATCATGATTTTCACATATTCTCACTTTACATAGATTTGATACCACATAATAATACCATAACAATACCAACATAAAATTATCATCATAATAATATTAAGTATGAAATATCATACAAAAATACACATTACACATACAAAAACCTAGCTACGACATATATCCTTACCAAAGCGTCTCTGGTCTCTATGCATATATAACCTAAGATACCTCCTCTAAGACCACAGGAATAGCACCTAAAAATTAATATAAAAAAATAAAAAATTATAACTCATGAAATAAAATAAGGAAAATATTAGGAAAAGAAAAGTGAAAAGTGGAGAAAAAATTAAGCTAAGCCAAGTTAATAGCTTCGATTGAAATGGAGAGCAAAAATGGAGGGAGAAACGACACTTGTTGTGGTTGCTATAGAAGGGGGAATGGCAAGGAGTGCTAAAGCTAGGGGGATTAGTGGTGGAGGCTATAGAAAGGGGGATTGGTGGTTGTTGCCAAATCTTACGGGGAGTTAACGGTGGCGAATGTCAAATGTGAACGAGGTGTAATAGGGTTACGAGACTATAATACCCTAAAAATTTAAAACCTAGAATTTAATAAATAACCCTAATTTGGGATAATTTAATTTTTAAATTTATTTAATTTAATTATTTTGTGGATTTTTAGGTGTATAAAAATGGATATGAATATTTAATAAATTAAAATAAATATTTGGTTATTTTATCGTACTCATTTTATTTAAATAATTTTTCAAACCCATATTTTACTAAAATTACCCTCTTAAATTTTAAATAAATTAATTTATTAAATTAATTTATCCATATAAATAATTAAATACCATTATTCCAAAAATTATTTTAATTTTATTTCCCCCTTTTTTTCCTTTTCCTTTTTCCTTTTTCTTTGTTCTTTCTCCTTTTCCTTCCTTTTTCTTTTTCTCCTTTTTCCTTTTCTTTTTCTCTTCTTTCTTGAGCCGCCGGACCTATCTCCTCCTTGCTGGGTCACTGGCCCTTCTTTCTCTTCTCTTCTCCTTGCCCTGCATCATCGCCTCAGCCCATCTTCCTTCTTCCTTTTTTTTTTATTTTCCTTTCTTCCTCTCCCTCGCGTGCAGGGCTATCCCACCTTCTTTGTTTCTCCCCCGCCTGGCCAGCCTATCCCTTTCCTTTCTTTTCTTTTTCCTCTTCCCTCCTCCTTCTTTCTTCGACCACGGCAGCCTGTAGCAGCTTGCAACCAACCCCCCTATAATCCTGCCACACAAGCCCCTGTACCACTCCCCCGCATGCCCCTCCTTTCCCCCTCTTTTTCTTCTCCTCCCTGCCACAGCATGCCATGTACCACCACCCCTACACCCTCCACCTAATTTGACCAAACATGCCTCCTCTCCCTCTTCTTTTCTTCTTCTCTTCTGCTCATTTTCTCCCCTGCTCAATCTCCCTTTGTCCTTGTAGACCTCCCCTCTTTTCTTCCTTTTTCCCTTCTCTTCTTCTCCCCTATTTTGTGTTACGACCCAACAACCATTGCCTCTACCGCCCAGTTGACCACCACAGCCACCCCCTAACACCCCCTATTGCCTCCCCGCACCACCTAATAACCTTGCTCACCCCTATAGCCACCTTTCCCCTCCCTTCTTTTTCTTTCCCCTTTTTTGGCCTCCATCCTGCACCACCACCGTGTGCCACAGTTCTCCCTCTTCCACCACCTCCGTAGCCACCACTCTACCCTCTGGCACCTCCTCTACCACCACCCTTCCTCCTCTTGGCCGAAACTCCCCTACAACCTCTCCCTTCTTCTCTTTTCTTCCCTTCCTTCTTCTTCTTCGCCTTTCCTTGCACCCACTTTCCCAGCCCCACAACAGCCGTCTCCGTTGCCCTAAACCGCCAACCTTCAACCTCCAACCACCACCTACACCCCTACTCCCTCTCTACACCCAGCCACCACCCTCACTCCCCTCCACAAGCCCTTAACCCAACCCCCAAAACCCTTACCCGAACCAGCTCCTCCCTCTTTCTTCCATCCTCCTTCGACCCCTAATTCTCCCTTGGTTATTGCATGCAGCTCACGCTGCTCATCCAGGTGAGTTTACTGCATCCCTTTTGGGTAAATTTTGGTTAATTTTATGGTATAAAAATAGTTAGTATTAGTATATATTAATTAATCTTTTGATAAAAAAAATTTATTCTTTTTATTTTCTACGTCTAATATGCTAATTTTTTATATTATTTTTTAGGTATTAATTTTTACTAATCAAAGCTCAAACCTTGAACCAGGGTACAAATAAGGTTTAATTATTACTGGAAATAAGGTAACTATTATACTCTACTAAAACATGTGGATATACGTATGCTTGCACATTAGGATTTTTAATATAATTATGAGCATGATGTGTGATGTTAAGTGTATTAAAATTTATAGTATGTGTTGGTTGTTGAAAAGAAAAGCATGTTAATTTATGTGTCATGTGTAGTAGGGATGGAAATGGGTCAGGTTTGGGCCAGGTCCAGCCATATCCAGACCCAGACCCATTTATATTACTTAGACCCAAACCCAACCCAGACCCGTCGGGTCCCAAAAGTTCAGACCCAAACCCAGATCTACCAGGTCTAGCAGGTAAACGGGTCCTAAATGGGTCCAGGTATTTAAAAAAAATTAATAATCTATTTAAATACAAATACATTTATGTTTTATATAACTTAATATGTGTTTTTTGTTAAAAAAATCCTCCATGTGAAAAAATAAATATATTAAAATAGTTACGTTAACTTTTTAAATAGTGTTTTAATACTTTTAGAATACAATATTGTACATATTTCTTATAAAGTAAATATATAAAAATAAAATTAAAAAAATGAATAAGGAGCTCAAATAAGATTATGACAATAATGGCAAGCATAATATCAGTATGTATATATATAAACACACACACACACATATATATATATATATATACTAAACAGGTCTGGCAGGTAGGGTCTGGGTCGAGTCTAGATCTAAAACTATTGGACCCAGACCCGATGGGTCCAAAAATCATGGATCCAGACCCGCTAAAAATAAGGCGGGTCTAGTAGGTATAGGTCGAGTCCGAGACCCATTGCCATCCCTAATGTGTAGGAATGATGTTTAAGGAAGGAGTCTTTTTGTTAATGATAATATTAAATATATATATATATATATATATATATATGTATATATATATATATATATATATATATATATATGTATGACATGATAAGCTAAATATGGCCATTTGTTGCATAGATAATGTTAATATAAGCCTTAGGGGCATTTTAGTAAATTTTCTTGTACAAAAGGTATGGCCTAAAAATAAGTATATGTGGTAGGTGATAATTAGTATTAATAATAAATAAGAATAGTTGGTGGTGTTGGATGATGTATATAGACCATGTATATTAATGGTTTATATGGTAAGGGTATTTTAGTAAATTTGGCATAATAAGGGCGAAATAGTAATTTACAAGAATAAAATGGGTAATATGGTAATTTAATAAGTAAGAAGGGTATTTTAGTATTTTTACATGAAAAGGGGATAATTTGGCAATTTTTATGAGTAAGAAGCTATTTTGGTAAATTAATATAATGAGAAGGATATTTTGGGTAAATTAGCATAAAAGAAGGGTAACTTGGTAATTTTGTGAGTATAAAGGGGTAAGATGGTAAATTAATAACTAAGAAGGGTATTTTGGTAAATTGGCATAAATGAAGGGTAACTTGGAAATTTTGTGAGTAAAAAGGAGTAAAATGGAAAAGTGATAAGTAAGAAGGGTATTTTGGTAATTTGGCACAAAATGGGCAAGTTGGCAATTTTAATAAGTAAGAAGGGCAATTTGGTAATTTAACTAACCAAAAGGGTAATTTTATAATTTATCCAACCAAAGGGACAATTTGGTAATTTTAATAAGTAAGAAGGGCAATTTAGTAACTTAACCAACCAAATAAGCAATTTGGTAATTTTAATAAGTATAAACGGTAATTTGGTAATTTAACTAACCAAAATGACAATTTGATAAATGTAACAAGTATGAAGGGTAATTTGGTAATTTAATAAACCTAAAGGGCAATTTGGGTATAAAGGGTAGTTTGGTAGTATAACCAACTAGAAAGGCAATTTGGTAACTTAACAAGTATGAGGGGTAAAGTTGGTGATTTAATAAGTATTGAGGGTAATTTGGTAATCTAATAAATACAAGCATGAAGGGTAATATGGTAGTTTGGCAAGTCAAAAGGGGTAACTTGGTAACTTTACAAATAAGAAGAGTATTTCAGTAATTTTGTAAGTATGAAGGGGTAAATCAGTAAATTGCAAGTAACATGTCAATGAATTAAATAAGCCTTCATAATAAGACATAAAGGATATTAAATAAAAGAATAAGAGTTTATGGCCTTAATAACACTTGTTAAAGTATATCCATGTATATTATAAGGATAAGGGTATTTTGGTAAATCAGCAAATATCATAAGGATAATGTATGGTATAGGGTTGAATGGGCAATTACGGGTGTGATATGATGTTTATTTCATAATCCTACAATAAGTGCCTAGTTTGTAAGTATGCATGGAAATGTGTGTTGGATGTGTTAGAAGTACATGTTAGGGTTTTATGTGTGTCATGATCCTTGAAATGGAATACTTGATTCTATAGCCGGTATATCTTTGTGTCTCTGGATTCGTGACCCCCCTCGAATTAAATGAATGGACTTGTTGAATAAGACGTGAATAAAATACTAATTACGTAAAGTGAAAGATTATTAAGTTGGGCCCACACCGATCCAGCTGCGAATAATAGTGGCCAGGTGCAAGATTCCCTAGAGACTGGTCTACTAATGAGTAATAGTGGTCAGATGCTTTCTGCCCTAAAGTATTTTCTAGTCCACTGGCTATAATAGTGGGGGATCCCAAGCTTAATAAATAAAACATTGGATGTTAATAAATTATGGGAAGACACTAATAACTTATAGTGGAACACCATATGAGTCGGGCCCAGACCATTCACAGGTGAGAATAGTGGCCAAGTGCGGGGTGCCATGGAGACCGATCCACCGGTGAATAATAGTGGCCAAGAGCGTTCTATCCTAGGTGTTTTCAATCCACCAACTATAATAGTGGGGTTCCCGCACTCACATAGATATAATTCGAGAAATGATATTAAATAGTTGTTTAATTAATGGCTTATGATCAAAAGTATTGATTTCACATTTATGATCTATTGATATGGTATAAGTTTGGCTTTGGTGTCTGCCCTTGTTTTGGTATGTGATAAGTATATGGACTTCGTGTTATGCATTTCCTATTGTACGTGGTGTTGTAGTGTGTAATAGTTTTTGTGTCAATTGTGATTTTTCCTAAGCCTGCATATGTTGTTGTTTTTATAACATTTAAGTATGATGTGTTGCATGCAAGCCCTACCTTTTAGTTTGGTATAAAAGGGTTACTTAGTACCAAAGTACTAAATGGTTATGTTTGTGGGCTCTTGCCTATTTAATGAGTAGTGTCCCTTATAGGTTAGTTGTAGGTCCTATTCAAGTTGGTATTGGGTATGAGCGTAAGGATTATTCGAAAAACTTTTATGGTTTCTCTTTTAATCTCTTATTTCCTTGTTTAAAATTATTTTACTCTTTTAACCACTAATAGTGGGCTTTACCTCTTGTAACAAATTTAATGCACTACTCTAATTTAAATGAAGATTGAATTCGAGTAAATTGTATTTTTTTTCTTTTTAGTCTTAGCACTTGGTATTGGAACTGTAGGAGGAAATCGGTCTAGTACTAAGTGTGGTGGTAACATATCCGGAATTTACAGTTTTTGCTTCCACTAATTTTTAAATAAAACAAAATTTTTCAATAGTAAATTTTGGGAGTGTTACAGGGACATTGATAGGGGGGACCAAAGGTGATGGAGGCCAAAGAAAGGGGGAGAGGGACGGTGTGAGTGGCGTTGATGGTTGGTATAGAGCTTGTGGTAATAGAAGAAAAAAAGAAAAATGAGGGAAGAGAAGAATAGAAGAAGGTCAGTTGTTATTGTTCGTCAATGAGGGAATGGACACGAGGGAAGGAAGGAGAAGAGGTAGGTTTGTATGGTTCAAAAAGGAGATGAAGTAGAGGTGGAAGGTTGTATTTATAGAAGGAGAGGGTGAGGCAAGTAAGGTGATGAATAGACTGAGAGATTGAAGATCGTGGGAGTTAAAGTGGGTTGATTTTCTACAACAAGGTCAAGGAGAATGGGATGAGTTGGTGGTGTAGGGTAAGAGGGAGTAGGTGGCTAGTGCAGAGACAATGTAGGTGTAGAGGTGGCAGTGCATGGTCGAGAAGAGTAAAGAGTAAAGGGACGTGAACCATGTGGGGGAGGAGGAGAAGGGACTGATCGGGTGGGGAGGAAAAGGAAAGAAAAAGGGAAAAAGAAAGAAAATTTTTTGGGTTAGGTTTAGATTTTATATTAGGGGACTAGGATTAGGCCAAAATAAGTTTAGCAAAAAATCAGGGCTAGGGTTGGGTTAAAATATAAATGGTTTTGTTTTTGCAAATTTCAGTTGGTATAATTTTTCCTAAACCCTAACTTTGATTTCAACCAATTTTGGATATATTAGGTGTAATTAAGTTAAATTGTTGGTTCTATTATATGTATATATATGATTTTTATGATTGATTTTTATGGGCTAATTGTATGGTATATGTTTAAATTTTAGAAAATTAGATTTTTGACCCAAATATGTCTGGATTTAACCTATTACACGAATTTTGATAAATTGTTGTGTGACATGTTTTGAAATGTATCTAATTTTAAGTTGGCATCTTTAATTTGATAAAATTGATGAAATGGATTGAATTAGAATTTTGGACTCAAATCTTAATCGAAGAGGCATGCCTTTGAATTAGACTTGATTTTCAGTTATTCCTGCTTATTAGCCTTATATGTTTTAGAATATGACTAACGATATTTATGATTTGTTAAATTAATAAAATTGATAAGAATCAACCGAATTAGGATTTTTAGGCCATGAATCTAATCTTGTTAAATTGGAACATGTCTTTATGGTTTTGTAATAAAATTAATTATATAATATATTTTGGAATATGCTTAATTTAATTTTTATATTATCAATTTGAATATTTGAGCAAGATTTGACCGGATTTGTATATTAGACTAAAAAAACTTAATTATGCTAAATTAGATTTTTCCTTTATTGTCTTTGATCAATTGATTATACGATATATTATAAATAGGTCTAATTGTATTTATAACCATTAAATTTAAATAAATTAATATAATTTAATATAATTGTATTTTTGGGCATAAACCCTAGATTTTAAATGAAATTATGAAATTGGTTATTTTTATAGTTGTTTATTCTCAAATTGATTTTATAGAAATATTTAAAATGAACTTAATTGCATTCATGCACCTTCAATTTAGATTAATTGATTTGAATTGTACGAATTGTATTTTAGGTTTTAAAACCCTAATTTTTAAAAATGATTATCTTAAATTAGCTATTTATAAGATTATTTTTGTTGAGAGTGATTATCTAGATTTATCTAAAATTAGTTTAATAGCATTTTTATACTATAAATTTGAGGTAATAAAAGTGAATTGGTTAGTTTGTAGTTCAAGCTTAGAAACCCTAATTTTTAGAAATAGATTTACAAAATTGATTTGTTTATACTTCTTTTCCTAGTTGATTACTAATTTTGATTTAAAACCATTTGAATTGTGTTTTTATCTTATCACTTTGGATTAGTTATCTAAAATTGGTTTGCATGTCTTTTTTTGTTCTAATTAGCAAGTAATTTTTGATAAAATTAACTTATCCTCTGTAGTCCTTTTCCTAGTTTTCCAAATCGATTTGAAATGTCCTAAGTGATATGTGATGAACTCAATTCAATTAATACTCAAAATTGAGTCTTAATGAAGCTATGCTATCGAGTCTTAGGTTTTGGACACATTTTTTAAGAAAGACTATCTATGCCTTTCTTTATTGATTCAATTTTATTATTTATGACCTAGTCCTATGAATTCTATCGGTGATTTAGGAAATCATTTTCGTAGATTCTAGAGCTAGCGATCTCTCTCTCTCTCTCTCTCTTATTTTACTTAGCTAGCTTCAAACTTAAGTATCTACTTACCTTTGCTTGTGGTGGAATCATGAGATGTATGTCTTCTTGAAGTTGAAGGTAATGAGTATGCCTTATGTAATTTAAGTATGCCAAGCATATACCATGTCTTACATGATACTTCCATGTATCTACAAGCTTATAATTTTCAATGCAAACATACATTACCATGTCTCTTGATTATTTTATGAGTTTGAGCATGTAAATGGTTGAGTATGATTATATGGTTAACATGTTCATCTAAATTATAAATTGTTTGGTGATTTTAGAACATGCTTTGATGTGTTTGAATTGTAATGTGTTTTAAAAAGTTGTACAACTAGTTAAGTATGGATTGAAACTCTGTGATGCCTTATGTTGGAATTTTATGCCATGGAATTTATCGGCTTTAATGCTATATGGAATTGATCACCTTTAATGTCAACTAGAATGGATAAGCTTTAACGACACTTGAAATTGTTCAAGTTTAATGCCACTGGAAATTGTTCGAGTTTGATGCCATTAGGAATGGATCGGCTTTAATGCCATTTGAAATTGATTGACTTTAAGACCACTTGGAATGAATGTGACAATAGAACTGCATTGTGTTGATAGAAGTGATTTAAGTGCCATTATATGGGCATGATTTTTGCATGATTAAATCCTTAAACAAAACATTAATTATTTAAAGTGAAATATCTTGAGTCAAGAATTGTACCACTTGGAATAGTTATCCAGGTTAGGTTTGGTATTTACTTGGTACTATTTTGGTGTTTTTATTTTCTATAATCATAGGTGCCTTATGAGGACCATAAAATCTATCTTTTATTCTATTGGTGTCTTGATACATTTCACCCCTATAGGGAATATGAATATTTAGGGGGTGTGCATACTTAAGTGATTATATAACACCCCAATTTTTAGGAATTAAAATTTTCATTTCAAATAGTTAATTGCAGAAGATAAAACATTAAAAACGAAAGGTGTTATTATTCTCATACCAAGTATTAAGACTAAAATCATTACTCCACTTAAATTAATTATATGATTACAAGAAACTAGAGGGAGAGGCCAATCAGATTAATCATTATTATGAATAAAAACAAGCATTGATGGTTACAAAAATTCAAGAGAAAAAGTATAGGAGGACATAAGAATCCAAGTATAATTGGAATCAAAGATAACAAAAAGACACCAAATAGTTCTACGCCCTCAATCAGAACTGTCAGCTTTCAACCGAACTCATAAGCTAACCTATAAAGACCACTGTCTATTAAATAGATAGGGGCACATGAAAGAAACATTTCAGTACAATGGTACCAAGCAACTCATTATACTAAAAAAATATGAGAAACCAACATGGAATACATACAAGGTATATAACAATACATAGTATAAAACATTGAAGTATACATGCGTTAATTTGAATATGATAATCATTCATATAACCAAATACCACCAAGGATATATGTTGTTCAAACTCGCACATCTGAAAACAACTTAAACTTACTAATTAAACATCCAAAGGATTCTCTTTGAAGTATCATTAGAACCAACATCAACCCAAACCATAACTATAGTAATGGTCACATATCGCATTATCAATACTAATAAATCTCATAACATAGATAGACCTGCAAGCACAAAAACCAATAAAAACCATAACGTTATTCTTATCCGCAAGCAAAACCAATCGGTGAATACGATCATTCCAATTATTTATTCATAGTGAGCTTAGGGATATCACTATTCTCAACTAGTGGAACAATTTATCAATATACAACCCTATGGCATAACGCTTCTAGCCACTATTCTTAACTGGTGGAACGATATCAATATGTAACCCCAGGGTAAAACACTCATACCACTATTCTATACCAGTAGAACAATTCATCAATATAGGTGAAGCAATTCATTAATATACAACCTCAGGGTAAAATATTCTCGACCACTATTCTATACCGATGGGATGGTTCATCAATATACAACCTCAGGGAAAAATGCTCCCACCACTACTCTCTACCGGTGGAATGATTCGTCAATATACAACCCTGGGGAAAAATGTTCCTACCCAAGATTCTTGTCCGGTAGAACGGACAAGTACAACTGATACTAACTCACTTGACATTTCACTTTAAATGATTAATGTCTTATCAATCATCATAGCAGCATAACCCATAACAATAAGACCATTAATAATCATTTCCATTTGTATTTGTTTACTCGAGTGGATATCATATCAACATAGAGACACTAAGGTACTCTAGTCATGCCAGCACACCAAAGCAACATAGTATCCTACTGACTATCAACCCAAAGACACACATGTACCCTGGTTGCACTGGTATACAAAGGTAACACAATACCCTACCACCAATGACACTTAATCTATAAGTATGCATACCCTCTATAAGTTTGCATAGCTAAATAGAGTAAGATATAGAGTCTAGCTAGGGCTTTAAAGCACACCATAAAAAATCCATAATCAATTGTGGGCTAAACCAAGTCTTTAGGATAGTGACCCCTAAAGAATCACAATTTCTAATCTCGAAGTCTTTCACTTCAAGTATTAGTATTTTATTAAGGTGACCACAAAATTGCATATAAATCACATAGATCTAATTTCCATACTTAACCATTTGTACTCATTTCCCATTTATTCAATATAGCTATCAACAAAAACATTACCAAGGTCAATCATAAAAATATACTAAGGTCATCCTAGATCAATTATTCATATTTGGGTGCATCACACTAAAATAACCAAAATGTCCCTGTGCCCAAAATTTTCCAATCATCATCGATTTTAAATTATTGATTCCATTTTACTTATTAACTTGTCATGAAAAGGCTAAAATATCATAATTAAGTTAATTATCATGTGAATAAATTATTAGATACGTTAATTGACCATTATGCTCTTATTCCTGATTCAACACATAAAATTCTAGCACACATATCTAATCCATCTAAAATCATATAATCTCATGCTCAATGATATATAATACACATTAGAGATGCTTATTGGGATAAATATCATAATACACATAAAACGACCAAATTACCCCTAGGGCACACATCAATAATAATTATTCCACACTTATATCTAGTTACCATGCTTAACATATCATTTTCCATATACATGTCACACATAATCATAAAGAACATTTTTGTCATACTTTCGTATCCGAATTAGTTTACATAAGACAACTATAACACCTCGATTTTTTACTACTAAAAAATTTCGTTTTAAAAATACCGTAGTAGCGAAAACTACTAAATCCTTAGGAAAAATGAGGTATTACTATAGGATAGGCGTAAACTACTAGTCTCATGTTAGATATAAGGTTGAGAGTCAAACCAATTAAAACCATAGTAGAGTGCTACAAAAACACATTATATAAATATCAAGGAAAGGTTTTCAAGTACAGGCCCTTGAAGATCCCCGAATATTCAAATACATGAAGGAAATTAAGCTAAAGTGTATAATTTCAAATTATAGAAACAAAAGTGGGGTGTAGCCTTAGACTCTGGTCCACGAAGGAAGGCACAAAATGTAACACCCTCAAAATTCACTACTGAAAAATTTCGTTCTAAAGGAAAGAATTAATGAAAGCGAAGTAAGAAAACCGTGAATTTTGGGGAATGTTACCGCCACACTCAGTACCAGACCGGTTCACTCCTACCGTTCTAGTACCGAGTGCTAAGGCTAAAACGGATTACCATTAGACAAAAGCTAATACTTAAGACGAGGATTCATAAGGAGGTTAAATAGTTCACAATATAAAATTCAGAGTACGCATAAAAAGGTTTACAAGCCAAAGAGGTACATCGACAAGGTTCTCAAGGAACAAAAGTATCGTACGACAAAACATAACTAAAATAAAACAATACAGGGTAAAACAAAATGACAAGGAGAGTCCGGCCATGTCACTCTCGGTCCCCATGCCAAGTCTAGGCTCCACTCTCAGCCCCGCCCAATGCCTCGTAAGAGTCGTAGGCATCGAATATATCGTCTCCTACCTGCACAAACTCAGGTGGGTCCTCTGCTCGTGGGAATGAGCAGCACCCATGAAACGGGTGGTCAGTACGCTACGTACTGAGTAAGGTAACAGATGTGCTAAGGCCAGCATACAAAACACACAACACAGTACACGTAGCAAAATCACGTGAGCAACATGTAGTAAAATAGATGATAAAGGCTAGTTACGGTCCGGAAAGTCTTATTCTTTGGATCTCTGGTAAATATAGAGTCGATTCACAGCATAGTCTTTATCAATTCATATGAGTGCGGGAACCCCACTATTATAGCCGGTGGAACGGTCATGAGGGTCATGCCCTGCCACTATTTTAGCCGGTGGACCGGTCATGAGGGTAACATACCCTGCCACTATTATTCGTCGGTGGACCGGTCTGGCCCCGACTCACATGATGTTTCACTATAATTACTTCGTATCTTTCCAAGGTCTTATCTTTATTACATTCGGTTTGTTGAGCACGGAATCCCCCACTATTATAGCCGGTGGACCGGTCATGAGGGTAACATACCCTGCCACTATTATTGCCGGTGGACCGGTCATGTAGGGCACCCCGACCCTAGCCACTATTATTCGCCGGTGGACCGGTCTGGGTCCGGCTCAACATCTTTCTCTTTAAGTGATTAGTGTCTTAACATATCTTATTTGAAAGAATTACCCTTGACATGCATGGCTAACTATATCCACACTTATCCTCCCAGGAGAGCCTGTCCCATATCTTGGGACTCTTGCGCCCCTTATCACACCTCGATATCCATTCCCCTTTACACTTACACATAATGAAAGCCAACCCTTAAGGGTGTGGGTTAAGGCCCAACCCCTCATGACATCCATTCCACATGCTATCTCCCTCTAGGGTTTTCCCTTGGAAACCCTAATTGGACCTATGTGGCCCAACTTTCTCTCACTTACACTACCATTACTCCATTTATCGTCTCACTCCCCATCTCATTTAGATCCAATCCCAAATCATATCGCTTTACCCCTCGATTCCACATGTGACCAAAAAAAACCTAGTTGGCCACTTCAACCCTAGCACCTTTCTTCTCCCACAAGTAACCCCTCTCTTTTTCACCCAATATCTCTTCTCTCTCAAAACACCCATAATCATTCCTTATAACATAAACTCTCACTCTCAACCCGTACTCCACTCTCCCTTAATCATCTTTACTTCCACATTTTACCGATTAATGCTTTCTCCCAAAACTCTAATCGGGTCCCTTATACACCCTTACACCCACCTACGTATTATTTTTCATCCCAAGTCTCCAAACACTCCACGGCTCTCCCTTTAGCTTATTTACACCTTAATACAAATTTTCTCACGTCACAATCATCCCCATGCAAGTTTTATCCCCCCCCCCATGCAAAGTCTCGAAGTTCCCATGCAAACCCTAAAATTTCCATGCATAGTTCTCATCTCTTATTCATCTTGGTCAACCTCATACCCCCTTTAGCAACTCACTTCCCATTTATTTCTTTTGCCCTTTCATCTCTATGTCATAATAATAATTTCCCTAACATGCATGTCCTAGGGGGTTAAATCATGCCACAACACATCATAATCACCACGTATGATTATCACATTCATGTCATGAGAAAACACATACCACGTACCTTAACTCCAAGCTGCGCTACGCGTAAAACACGTTAAGGATAATCATGTGATACACAACAAGACATGATATATATACAAGGCACCCAAGGCATACAAGTCACATAACACGTAGGAATCTTAGCCACATCCTTACCTAATACGACACTGGTCTTGGAGCACGTTCCTACGCCTCCTCCGGGTTTTGACTTGATTCACCTATAAGAGGGAAAGACTATGGATTAACTTTCCTCTAACCAAATTGACTAGCCTTCCTACCTTACCCTTATCACAACTTACCATTAGGGCTAAAATAATAATATTACTAATGGTGACAAGGAACTAAAATAATAGTAATAATAATAACCATAATAATAATGATAATAGTAATACTAGTAATAATAGCAATAATGATGTTAAAATAATAATACTAGAGTTATAGGTCATTAATAATAGTAATAATAACAGTTATAAATATTTCAAGGTTAGGTTAAATAATAATATTAATAATATTAATTATAACATTAAGAATAATATTAATAATACTATTAAAAATAGCTAGAATTTGTATAACAAGGGTTTAGGGGTTGGGGAGTTTAGAGGACCACCTAGGGGTGCTGGTGGCACAGGCGGCGGCGCACAGTGTACGGCGGCGGCGGCGGTGATGGGGGAGAAGAGAGGTGGAGAAGTGGTGGAGAGAGGAGAAAGGAAGAGGAGAGGGTGGCAGGGGAAAAAGAAGATATGGGGAGGTAGAGGAAGCTCCCCTGGTGATTTTAGGAGGCAGAGGGGGTGTGGGAAGTGGCGGCACCGGAGGTGGGCGGTGGTGAGAAGGGCGGCGGGCTCAAAGCAAGGCTGATCGGGAAGAGCTCTTTGCACGGCCGGGGTGGCTCGTGCAGAGCAAACCGAGGGGTATGGGAGGCCTAGGTTGGTGGAGGGTGATGCAAGGGGGAATTTAGTGGGTGGATCGGGCGACGGCGATGGGGTGGTTGTCTGAAACGGGGATGGCGCAAGGGTGATTTCTGGGTTGGAGTTTCGAAAGAGCCCGATGCTGGGCTCGTGGGGGTATTTATAAGCTCGAAAATGGGGGAGGATCGAGAGAGGGGCAGAGGGAGGTACGAGCAGGCTGAAATCTAGCACGCCGGCCGTCGGTGGCAGGCGGACATGGGTCTGCCATGGCAGACCTGTGGTTCGGTCGGGAAAAGGAAGGGGGCGGTAGCAGACTTGTGTGAGGCATGGGGGTGGTCGGTCGGTCGAGGAGGGACAGACGGGCGGTGCAGAAGAGGGGGAGAAGGTGTGCAGGCGGCGTAGAGGAGTTGTCGGCGCAGAAGAGGGGTGGCGGCGATTTGTAGCGGGGCGCGGGGAAGAAGAAAAGGGGAAGGGGATGGACCGGTCGGTCCGGGGGAGAAAAGAAACAGAACCGGCCGGGCGGTTCGGGTGAAGGGGAAGCAGGTCAGGCCTGCGTGCGAGACGGGGGGAAAGGGAAGAGAGCCGACCTGGGCCGGTGGGCTGGCCCAGTCGGGGAAAATGGGGGAGAGAAGGGAGAAAGGAGAGGGGGAGGGAAAAAGGAGAAAAAGGAAATTAAGGGAGAAAAAAGATTAAGGAAAATAATTAGGGAAGAAAATAATTAAAATGAATTATGGGGTGAGTCCTAGTATTTTTGGGAGATAATTAAAATTTTAGTAATTTATCTTATTATATTATTTTAAAGAGGTAGCTTTTAGAAAAATATTGGTTTGAACCTTATCTAAATAAGAATGAGTATGATAAAATAGCAATCTATTTATTTTAATTTATTAAACACTCACATCTAATTTGATATACTTAAAACCCACAAAATAATTAAGTTAAATAAATTTAAAAGGCAAAATCCTTAACGTAATTAAATTAAATAAGTTTAAGAGTTAAATTATCCCTAATAAAAGTAATTTAATAAATTATAGGCTTTTAAAATTTTTGGGAGATTACACAAAAGGCTTTGGATTTCCACACTCTCATAACCCACACCCAACATAAGGTAGGCCAATGATTGACCATACTAAAAAACCTACACATAACCCTCTACTCATGGGAATGAGTAGGCGACTAAGTAAACGGGTACATCAGTACACTTCGTACTAAGTAAGCCAAGTTACCTACTTAATGGGAGTCACAGGTACACAAGTTCCAACATATTATGGAGATCATACTAACATATTTCATGCATATTCCATATAAATAGATATACATGCTCTATCATGGTCATATCATGCATCGAAAACTCATACCATACATGACTCATCATGCTTATCAACATAACATAGCATCATAGATGGCAACATACAATCAACTATATAGATTGTCTAGCTACTATTGAGGCTACTATAATCCATGAACGTAGTTTCACCATAAGTCCATTTTTTCGAGTTGCTTAATCCATTTGGTCATTTATTTATAAACTATTGTTTTCCCTTTTATTTTATTTTTCTCTTTAACCACACTCTTATTCCAAATTCTTATCAAACGATGGACTGTACACTACTCCATGGTTTCATATATCATGGAAATCTATCTAAAGAAAAGGACACAAAAGTTCGGCTGAAGCCTAATAACCACCAATGGACATAAGTCCAAGCCGAAGCTAGGTAACCAAAGTATTTAGTATCGATAGTCCCTAGAACATCATCGGTATCTAGAGTAGGTAAGGCATCGTGATCTACTAGGATCACTCCTAAAGGCAAAGCCCGAATGCACTAATAAACATCCGAAGACAGACTAACCTCCTATAGCTAATTGAGGATCAGGTAACCCCAGCTCGATCATATTTTACTTTAAGTGGTCAATACATTATTTATTAAGGTTACGTGATCATATAAGGCCCATACAACATACAATTAAGGCATCCATATACTTATTCCATCTTAGCTATTTCCATTCCCCTAACCATGTGGTGGGATTTCCATTTATACTTCATCAATATTAACAAAGCATTAGTTAATTCATTTTAGGCTAATAATCCAAATTACATTACCCTTTAAAGTCATAAAATACTTGTTCAGGTTTTCCCACTAAAGCCTTTACAAACATCTATTGAGTATGCTATAAAGTATGATCCATTAGGTTGTCAATCCATGTCAAGGAGTGTATTTCACTCATTAAATAATCATATAATAGCATTAGGCATAGTCTCAAAGCATATCTAAGTTAAAAGATCAAAATCACACAATCTAGCTGAGCTAGTTGATCAGTTTGGCCTAACTAGTCAATCAGTTCTACCAACCAATTAATATGTTTAGCTCAATAAAACCCAATGTTCTCTCAAATTGATTGATTAACTTTAGCAAAACCAAATGATGGGTTTAAGTAGAGAGCAACTAAAGTCACTATAGACCCATTGGTTTATCAGTTTGGGTTAACTAGTTGACTATTCTAAGAACCAGTCGATAGGTTTGACCTAATTAGTAGATCAATTTTCCTCCAAACAACATAAAATAGGCATTTTCATGCAAATCACCCTAAAAATTCATACCACATACAAACCAAAACATATCATAGCATCATGTTAATACTTTATCAGCTCATAAACTAAAATATGTTTCATAATTAATCAAATTGGCCCTATTTCCCTAAAATTATACCTTTTTCTCAATATTCACAAATAAATCAACATGCATCAATCTAAAGTCAAACTCTCATGCATACTTATGAAATTATGAGTTTAAATAATACACCACATCACTTGCTTAATCAGGCCACATTTTAGAAGTAAGAATGACTTACTTGATGCAAGATTTTTTTTCCCACAAATGGGAAAACTCAACCTGAAAATTTTTCAACTTCTAAACCTTTAAAATAGAAAAATTTAAAACTTCAGAAATCATTAAATATTTTCACAACCTATAACTCAAAGTAGGAGGAAAAGCAAGCTTACCAAACCTAAGGGAGAAACATAGGAAGATTATGCTGAGAAAGAATTAATTTCCTCCTAAATCTAACCCACCATCACTTAAAAGATAAAAAAGAAGGAGCTAGAGAAAGGATCAGAAGAGTGGAAAGGAAGCAAAATTAAGCTTAAAGTGGGGAGGAAAGAACATAGGTGCTAGAGAGCTGGAATACCTCAGAGGTTGAAAGAAAAGTGAGTAGAATGGGTGATTAGGGCTATTTATAGCTAATGAATCGGTTCAAGAATGAGTGGGTTATGCATAGATCAAAAAATTTAATTCTTACCATTTGAATTTGAGTTGAACATGATATTTTATTTAAGATAGATTGACTTCCCTTCTAGAACTAAAATGGCAACTTTTAAAGAATGTAGGTAAAATTCACCTAGAAAATGTCAAGCATAAGAGAGGTAATGGAAGATCACCGTAGGAAGGAATATCCCAGCTAGTCAGATATAATCTGGGAATCAAAGTAATGGATCTAGAAGTGTGCAAATGAGAGAGGATGAAGAATACAAAGCTAAGGACATCCTCTTTTTCAATTATCCAAATCGAACCTTCAAACTAATTTGAGGCAACAACTAGGGTCGAGTGTATGATAAGAAGGGTTAATAATCTCTAAAGAACAACTTAGAGTGGGTTTATCAAGGTTCCATTCTGGTATAATAATTTTTCCTAGAAAAATCAAGTTTAAAAAATGTACTTAGCCTGACCAACCAATTGATCGATTTGGCCTACTAATTGGCTATTCTACCGACCTACTAGTTGATTATTCTACCAATCAATCGATTAGTTCTTCCAAACTAATCAATCAATTTTTTTGAACCACATCCCTTAGTTGAAACAATAAACCGATCGATCAGTTCATAGAACTAGTCAATTGATTCACCTAAAACTCATTTTATTCAATTTCCAAAACTTCTTCAAATCCAATTTTTTCTCAAACTCAATTATAGTCCTAAATCAAAATCAAATATTATCAAAATTTAATAAACACTATAACTTCCCATTCAATAAATCTTACAAAAATATGGGGTATTACAATAACATGCTCTTTTTATTGATTTTCATGATAACAATAATAAACATATAATTATAACATAATAAATTATGCTTAACATATTTTATACACAAAAATTCTAATGTGCTATTATGCAATATTTATTATTTTAGCAGAGTATAAGAGTTACCTATTTTTCAACAAAAACGTAAATTATTGGTATCCTACTAAAAATTATAAGGACCCGCTAATCAAACTTTTATACCTACAAATAATATAACAATTACCGTATTAATATTTATCAAATAAAATAATAATTATTATATTTAAATATTTATTTTCTAAGATTACCAAAATATCCTTATTAAAATTTGGCACTAAAAATTTTTAGGGGAAAAACTTCCACATGTTGAGCATGAGAGGGGTTGTGTTCGGATGGCTATAAGGTGGGTTGGTTGTCTAGTAGTGGTGTGGGTGATGGTATTGGTGATGGTAGCGAGGTCGAGGGTGACACGGCTAGTGGTTACTAGCTCGATGTGGTACCGTTGTGCGTGGTAGGCTAGGAGGTGCTGGGTTGTGTGGAGGATGGCTCAGTTGGGAGGGGTTGCGAAGAAGGCGGTGCAGGGGGTGGAATTGGATGGTAGAGGCCAATGCAGGTGGCTAGAGCTGCTGAGGAGGGGGCCAAAGGTGGTCAAGATGGTGCGGTATAAGGTGCTAAAGGAAGAGGCAGAGTAATGATGGTTTATGCTATTACCTAGGGATGTGCTACAGAGGTTCTGGCCATATAGGAGAGGAAAAAGAAGCAAGGAGCGACAAAGGAGAAAGGTGAAAAAGAAGAAAATGAGAAGAAGGATAAAAGGAAGGCTGGTGATGGTGATGGCTGGAGGTAGGGTAGTAAGGAATGACATAAAGGGTTGAAGAGGTTGGGAAAGGTTGCGATGGATGTGGCTGATGGTTCTACTAGGGAGTGAAGATGGGGGGAAAGGGAGGTCAATGCTGGGATGGTGCAGGCAAAAAAGAACCAAGGGGGAGGTGGTAGAGGACAAGTAAGGTAACACAGGAGGATAAGATTGGTGGTAGAAGTGCATGCAAGATGGTCAAGGGTTGGTGCATAGTTGGAGGCTATATGCACAAGAAGGATGGCCGGGCACAGCTGGAGTAGAGGGCATTAGAGAAGATGGTGTAGAGGGATGTTTGGTTGAGGAGATCTAGAGGGGCTAGATGATGGTGGACGGTGGAGGTGTTGCACGAAAATGGAGGGGAGTAGGGTTTGGGTTTTGAACAAATAAAAGAGAGAGTGAAGGAGGGGTGGTGGTGTTGCATGAAATACCAAATGAGACGAGTAGGGAGTAAAAGGTTGGATGGTCAATTTGGTTGAGTTGAAGAGGAGCGCTTGTGTGTATGTATATATGCATGTATATGGTGGTGAGGGAAGTGGGTTCGATAGAGGAAAACTTGAACAACCAAAGGGGAATAGGAGAAGGGCTGTGTGGGTTTTATGGTGATGGAATATGGCTTGGAATAGGGTGAAGGGTGTGCTAGCAAGAGAAGTGGAGAGAATTAGGTAGTGTTTGGGGAGGAAAATTTGGTATGCAAGGGATACATCAAGTGGTTAAAATGTTAAGGTAGACATAGAAATATTTTATTTTAGTTTTAGGTTTAGTTTGGTTAGGTTAGGGTACCTGGTAGGAAAAATAACCCAAGAAAAATAAACCGATTTAGGATAGGTTTAATAAGAAGCAGAAAAGGTAAAATAATCGAAAAAATTATTTAGAAAATTATTTGGGTTATGAGTCAAAGGTTAATAATAAAATAATTAGACTAAGGTTTAAGGGTTAGTTTTGAATAAAAAGGCTAAATACCTGAAAGCAAAGGTTACCAGATTTTGGGGCGTTATGGATTAGGTGTCATGTTATTTGCTAGTTTAGCTATGTTTATGGATTGACCATCTAGGGTCGGCACCGTTCAAGCTCTAGATTAGTTGTTATAATTTCTTTGAGTCTCTATCCTCAAGTTAAAATCAAAATGGTTGTGATCTCAATAATGGAATATAATAATTGATTATTTTCATTCATTTATGAGATTTATATTTTATTATCTTATGCATGTCACTTAGCTGTCTTCTTTACAATTGTGCTACCATATGACACCTATTCTTACCTTGTTATCTTATGATCTATTATTTAACCATATGTAGTTCTTATGTGCATAATGCTATCTTGTAGGATAGTTGTGTTATTCAACATAAGTTCATGCTATTCTTACCTTGTTATAGCATAATCTATTATTTAACCGTGGAGGACCATGATATTTGTTTTGGGCCTCGTGCCCCAACCCATGTTTTGTAATTTCGTACTTTTAATGTGTATTCTATAACGATTTGATCAGAACCCATTAGGGTCATTTGTTGTAAATATTTTGGAATCATTTCAATTAAATCATTATTTACACACTCTGTTGTTTTAGTGTTTTATTGGTTTAGCCTTGTATCTGATATGGCGTAGAAGGCTGACGTCTAACCTATGTCCGGTACGTCGATAACACCCTATTTTTTAAAGTATTTTCTACTTTGGGAACATGTTTTTAATGAAATTTTTCTGTAGTGAAAACTAGGGATGTTACACTTATCCCTTAATGATTTCTATTCATCTATATATACATATTGTGGAATTTTCAAATGTTGTATTGAAATTTTAATGGTTTTGTAATTGAATTTTAGTTTCCAATTTCTTTGTTAAGGCTTTAAAATCTAGATTTTCTACTTATTTTTATCCGCGATGATTTTGTTCATTGAAACTGTTAGCATTCCATCTACCATTGGACAACTTCTTCTGGGAGTTTATTCTTTTGGCATTGTTTAAATTTTAGTTGAATAAGTTTTATCCTTCCATCTAGCATGAGATAGATGATGAACATTTGTCTTATGCTAAATGTGGTGATAACATGCCCCATTTTCTACTTGGTTTCCACATTATTCTTTAAAAACAAACTCTTTAGGAGTGATTTTTGGAGGTGTTACAAAAAGGCATGGGGGTTTGTAGCATATAGGATTGTGGAAGATGAAGAAGTTATAAAAGAAACAGACGGTGTTGTAGATGTAGGTGAAAAATTAGAAACATAAGGATATTTAGAATGAGTAAAATATTTTAGGAAAATACCCTATATAGAGTAGGGGATTTACCAGGATGTTCACAAATATTGGTTTTTGGAGCATCAACAATGCGAACTCCACAAGTGCAATTCTCATTTGAAAGCTTGTAATGTTGCACACCTCCACTTATAGCAATTGTGGGATGAGTCATGATGATATTTATAGATGGAGATGATATTGGTGTGGATAATATCTTACTATATGATGGAAATAAAAATGTAAGGGATGAAGGTTTGAATATGTAAAGTAAGAAAAACGGAAAGTAGAGAACAATAATCACAAAGAGCGAAGAAGAACAAAATAAATGTGAAAAGGAATGTATGTACATAGCGATGTAGGTTGAGTGAATTTATCTCATTTTTTTTATTGGGAAGATGAAGAATGTACACTAATTACTAACACGATCTCCTCGACAATCTCGTATGGGAGAAGACAAAACATCCAATCAAGCCTTGGTTCTCACTCAATCTCTCCCTTTTTCTACGTGAAATAATGATGTAATGAATGTTTTGCAATAACCTAGGAAGTTGATCCATTTTATAACAACTATCGAGCATATTATGCCATCCGCATTTACTAAGCTTTTCTACAATTTAGACAGGTGGGGGAGGGGTGAAAGTTATTCAACAAGTTTTATTTTGGGTGCCATTTTGGATTTTACTGGTATTCAAAATTTGAATTTTACATCCATTGATGAAATTGATGTAGTTTTATTTTTCTCTTAGCAATACTTTCTAACAGACACTGCTGATGATATAAATCTCCAAAATTTGTATTTGAATAATTCTATTAATTGTTATATATTATGTTGTACCTATAATTATTTTTCTTATTGTGTTATTGTTTAGGAAATTAATTCAAAACATGAGAAAATGGATCAAGAGGTTGCTGTAGCTGCTGTTGGGAGTTGTTGCAGAAATTATGTTATATTTGTTGTAGAAAATCCCATGTGATGCATTCGCCGGTAATTTTGGCTAATGGGGATTAAGCTGGCTGTGTAATCTGCCACCCGACCCATAATTATTTGGGTTAGTTGGAATGTGGATTACTCAACCCTTGGTAACCATGATTAGCTAATATAAATTTTAGCTGATGGGAAATATTTGTACATTCATTACTTTGGATTATTATGCCTTGTAATATTTTGTAATTTTGGGCCGTTTTTCTTTAACCAGCCGTCGACCCATTTGTAAATGTCTCGGCTGATTAATTGGGCTGAATTGTATAAGGATGGAGGCCTGCGTTTGTGTATTGTACACTTTTTTTTTGTATTGTATATGCCATATATATAGGGCATATACATGGTTGTAATATATACTACTTTGGCCGAATACATTCTTGAGATTTTCTGGAACTCTCTCTTGCTCTCTCTCTCGCACGACCTTCTCGTTCGCATTCTTCTCGCTCTTTCTTCGATCTCTTCTCGATCTCTTCTTGATCTTCTTTGTTTTATAACTTCAGTAGCCGTTGATTCAACTGCGCTCTGAGTTTTCTGATCTTCCTTTGGAGAAAATCCTTAGGCTGATTGTTCGACAAATTGAACCCCGCGCTCGATTCTGTTTGCGATCCGGCGAAATTTCTGTGAAACCCTTCCAGGTTTCATCAGCTGATAGGATTTGATTCTCCAACATCTGATTATGCATATAAGCAATATTCGACACTCTTTTTACTATTGTACTTTCAAGTTACTGATAGAAATTTTCTAAATGTAATGTATAAGTCAATCTTATTATTTGTGCCTTCAAGTGGACGGAGGCATTCCTATGTAATTCCATTTATAAGAGGTCGACAATATTTTCTTTTGTAGTTGACAACGGTTACTTTATAATTTAGGTCATTTTTTTTTTTGTAAATTTGCAATGTGGGTTGCCAACAAACCACTAAAGTTAAACTACCTACTCTAAGGGAGCAACTAGCTGGCTCATGTTTGGTCAGTAGAAAACCATTGAAGTTTAGCCTATCTACTCAGGAGAATGATTGAAGTGTGTTGGTGGAATTTTGAAGAAATGATGATACAAGTCTTTCCCAAATTAACACTCTTGGGCCCAAGGAGTGGAAATCCAATAAAAGAAAGACAACCCAAAGATTTTCGGACACATAGGTCTCTCGATATGCCCTCATGGTATGATAGAGGCTTGTTCACCTTGCTACCCAAAGTCGGCCAGCTACTCTTGACCACATAGTATTTTACCCCTTTCCTATCCTCATTTTGGAGAATTTGAAATTACTAACACAATTTACCACTTTTGATCTCTCCTTTCACCTCTAAGATTTCCTCTCGGCATCACTTAATTGTTCGACATCTCACTTAACTTTCTTAAATACCCCTCAGTTTCAAAGTAACAACAACAAAGACAAATGTGTTTGTAAGCTTATTTGTCCCATGTTTCCATTTGCATGTATAAAGGCAACTCACTAGCATACAACTTGACTACTTGCCAACATATTGTTTTTTGGAAATAGATTCCTTTAGATAATTTGAAGTTATTTTTTTATATTATTTAAAATTATTGTAGTGCAAAATAATTACTCCTATATTATGTTTATTATTTAAATAATATTGTGCATGCATTTTCTTTTTCTATGGTATGCTAGTAATGTCACAAATAAATTGATTAAAAAAATCTCACAAATAAATAAGTGGATAGAAAATAACTTAAAGGATTAATTTAAATAATACCATATTGGTATATTTACTTTTAATAGCTAAATCTCAACTATCAAGTACATGCTGCCAACAACAACCAAGTACCAAACAATGATATCTAATAACATCAGCAAAATCTTTCTTAGTTAGACCTAATGTGCTATTTGGTTTAGGATGAATTACGATAAATCGATTAATTTACCTCTATCTATTTTGTTAGGGGATAAAAATAAAAAGTTAATTAAAATTAATGAGGGTTTATAATTTTTCCCTTTATTTAATCCAATCTTCATTATATTAACCTCTAATTTAGGAGGAAATGGGAGTGAAGAGAAAAAAATGAATACTTTTTTTTACTCAATTAGATAAAATTAGCCTCATCTTAATATATATCGTAGAAGAGACTTTCCTATTTAAAAAAAGGATAGTATCATTTATTTAACTTTTATTTACCTCATTTTAAATAAAATTTAAATAATATTTATTTCAATTTATATAAGTTAGATTCATTCAAATAATATTTTAAAATATTTTTCATGATTCATATTTATTTATTTAATTTAATTTAACTTTTAATATTTATCATGTTAATTCACCAAATACCAAATAAATCATAAGTTTTTTAGGTGCCCTAGTAGTTACGGAATGGAGTCTAACGAGCTATGACCGCAACAAATGGGTTTGCCCGAAGTAAAGACGGGTTACAACTTACGAGCATGGAGGCGGATCTTCTGGTTTCTAGGGCTTTCCTCTAGTCTCTGCTTCTTCTGCATTCAAACATAAAAAACACCGGGTCTCTCCTCTCCGTGACCAGCTCTCCCTGATCGGACTAAGAACCCTTAAGATCTCTATTTTTTCGCTCGTTCTTTCCGTAGCTGCAAGTGGTTTGCGCCGCAGTAAAGGCGCAGGAGAAGGCAAAAAATGGGGTTCCAATTGCAGCCGTATGGAATACAGTCGATGCTTAAAGAAGGTCACAGGCATCTATCTGGCCTAGACGAAGCCGTTGTCAAGAACATCGAAGCTTGCAAGGAGCTCTCGACTATCACTCGCACTTCTCTCGGTCCTAATGGTACGCCACTTAATATATGGACGCTCTTTCGGTTAGGTCATAGATTTTCGCATTTTTTTACTCGATGGATTACTGTAAGTTGAATCGATATTTTGTTTGTAAGATTAATTAATGTTACATTTACAGTGCTTTGAAGTGCATCTCGTTGCTTAGATTGCATTTCTGGGGTACAAGTTTTATATGCTTAGTTTCGCTTGCGGACCTGAACTATGAGGATAAATAAATAAAATTATGTTTCACTTCGTGCTCTTCTGTTATTTTTTAGCGCCTGAGCTTGAAGAGTTTGCTTTCCTCATATGGTATCTCATGTGACCTTGACTCATTTATGTCTTTGGTGTCATGGATTGAAGCACATTTCTACCTCTGTCCATCGTTCTTGAATTCACCACGCGTTACTTGGATTTATATATTTCTTTGCTCGCTGTGAAGTTGGGTTATTTTGTTTAACTGTGAGCTTGCTTTGGAGGCTCCTAGAAAATGATAATGGAGTTCCCAGGAGCCATCATTCTGCAAATGCTTTCCAAATTCATAAGCATAATGTAAATAATGTAAAGGGTTCCTTTGTTTCATTGAATTTTATGTATATGATGTCTAGGGATGAATAAGATGGTCATCAACCATTTGGACAAGCTTTTTGTAACAAATGATGCTGCCACTATCGTGAATGAGCTCGAGGTTCAGCATCCCGCAGCAAAGATTTTGGTCTTAGCTGGAAAGGCTCAGCAGGAGGAGATTGGAGATGGAGCTAATTTGACAATATCCTTTGCCGGGGAACTTCTTCTAAATGCAGAAGAGCTAATTAGGATGGGCTTGCATCCCAGTGAAATCATTAGTGGATACACAAAGGCAATCAGCAAGGTATTGATGCCATTTCATGCTTTTCAATTATCTACTTATATTATGGGACATATGTATGAAATATCTATTAATGATGCTTTTGTTCTCTTGGATTGCTTGTTCTACCTTCTCCAGACAACTGCAGTATTACAGGAACTGGTTGAGGAAGGTTCTGAGAAAATGGATGTGAGAAATAAGGATGAAGTTATTACTCGTATGAGAGCTGCTGTTGCAAGCAAGCAGTTTGGGCAGGAGGATATCTTATGTTGTCTTGTTGCTGATGTAACCAGACTCAGCACCCACCATTTTCCCTTTCTTTTTGAGAATTCCACTAAGTCACCTGTTTTATTCCCCTGGTTAGTAATTTCTGATGGACTTTGCAGGCATGTATCCAAGTGTGTCCAAAGAACCCAACCAATTTCAATGTAGACAATGTACGTGTGGTGAAGCTGCTTGGTGGAGGTCTGCATAACAGTGTTGTAGTTCGAGGCATGGTCTTGAAAAATGATGTCGCTGGCAGTATAAAACGAGTGGAAAAGGCAAAGGTAACTTGATCATCATTTGATAATTGTCTGTTATCTTTGCATAATTCTTTTTATGCTGCTCCTAATGTCATCCACAGGGAAGATGATCTCTATAGCGTTATCATGTTGAAATTCCATTAACCGGTCACATTGAAGCATCCAATTAAATAGCGGTTCCGTTATAGCATAACGGCTGCTATTTAGCAGTTTTTGGGTCAGCTGTGATGCAAGTTACCATACACTACGGTTTTAAAATTCACATTTATTGGCCAATAAATTGCCGATAAATCAAAAAATATTGGTGATGAATTGGGATAAATTGCCGATAAATCGGCAATTTATTAAAATTCTTAAATTTGTTGGAAAAAAGTATGCATGATAATTTTTCTTATTCATTTACTATATGTATCTTGAACCAAGTTACTATTGAACAATAGTAAAGTATTGTTATTTGTTGCCTTTATATGTCCTACTAAATAACATGCCTTTTTTTATTCCAAGGTAAAATTAAGGCTGTGAGGAAAATTTAGCATATAATAACTCATTTAAATACTTCTAATATAATATAAAATGCTAGTTTATTGAATATTTATATTTAAATGATCAATAAATTATAATTAAAGTATATAATGAAATAAAAATAAAAATTCTTAAATTTATTGGAAAAAAGTATGCATGATAATTTTTTTAATCTTGAACCAAGTTACTGTTGAACAATAGTAAAGTATTGTTATTTGTTGCCTTTACATGTCCTATGAAATAAGATGCCTTTTATTTTATTTTATTCCAAGGTAAATTTAAGGTTGTGAGGACAATTCAGCATATAATGTCTCATTTAAATACTTCTAATATAATATAAAATACTAGTTTATTGAATATTTATATTTAAATGATCAATAAATAATTATTAAAGTATATAATGAAATAAAAATAAAAATTCACACTGCAAAGACCGCGTCACATAATTTATTATTCTCGACGCTTTGATACCACGACACCACGACCTCATACGCAATTTTATTACTTGCATTGAAGGTGCATACTGTGGGCTTATGGGTTTGTTGATACTAATGATGTGTCAGAAAGAAAATGATGACATATTTGAGATATATTGGTGAAAGATGTGTCTATGTTTGTTATGGGTGGAATATGTGATACAAGTGTAAGATATTTGATTTTATAATTGATATTTGTTAATTTTCATTATGTCTCTATTCTATACTATAGAACCTAAGGGTTTTGTAGATATAAAATCAATCCTATTAATAGTTAGCATAAAGCTTGTTTGTTTGGTGTGCATGCTTGCTTGTCTGAATTTGTTTTGATGTGATTTTATTGTCTCTTTGGTACTAAATAGGATGACCTATCTTTGTGAAATCATGGTAATTGTAGCTTGTTTAGATCATGGTTCCAAAGCAATATAAGTGCCACCTCATCATAGAGTCTGAAGTTGTAGCCCCAAGTTCGATGTTGAACTATTAGAAGGATGAACAAGGTCTAAATGGATATATCTTTTTCCATAGGTCCAAATAGAGGATGCAATTGTTGGGTTTGTTTAGTTTGCATGCTTGCTTCTCTAGACCTGTTTTTATGTGATTTCATTGTCTTTTCCGTACTGAATATGATGACGTGTCATTGTAATTGTGGGTTTGTATGGATTCTTGTTCCCATGCAATTTAGCTTCCACCTAGAGCTTGTAATTTTGGTCTTAGTTTTCCACCCATGCAACTACTAGAAGGAAGACCTAGCCGCCTAGGTTTAAATGGATATGTCTCTTCCATTGGTTTGAGTTTAGTTGAACTAATAGCTTTTAGTTATTAAAATTTTACTATTTTCTATGATTTTGATAATATTTAAGGAAGATTAATTTTTATAAACTAATATCTTTTAAAAAATATCATTTGTAGTCTTTTTGGCCTATGTATTGGCTTAGGCTTGTGTTATTTGGTATATTTTGATGAATTGAATTGAGTTATTAATTTAAGTGAGGAATATTTCGCCTTGCATTAGATTGGTATCATAGCCAAATTGATTGTAGTTGGCAATACGTTTATTTGTTTTCTAACACCAATTTTGGGGTTTTCACTAACTTTGACCACACTAAATAATACTTGAAGAAAAAGATTGGGCAACATCGGCGCATGACAATCCTATTTGGATTGACCCCTAGCTGCTAACCCCCCTAGTGGCTGTGTCTTGGGGTTGCTCACATTGCCTCGTGGTCGTTTGAATAGAAGAGCACATACTTGAACCACAATACCCAAGGCATTGGTAGCGTTGTCACTCGCGACATGCTAGCGTATCGGTTCCTTCCGTCACATTTGCCTCTTAGCCGCCTCTGCTTGCGTATCTTTGGTCAGTGTGGGTCACATGACAATCTATCCTCAACATGTGTCGCATGCCCCCCTCCCCCCAAAAAATAAACCTTAATCATTTGGAATCCTTGCCTTCATCTACCCATATTTCTTCTTTGTGTGTTGCATGCCATCTACACTTGGTGTGTGTTGTATGCTGCACCATTGGAAGTCTTTGTCGCCTAGGCACCTTGCCCCATGTTCCTCCTTGCTTGAAGCTGCTTCCTTGCCATGGGCGTGCTATCACCATCGTTGTCATCTTTTAAAGACAACAAAAGATGAGGTTCGAGGGTTTGAAAAAGGGGTAAGGTAATGCCGTAATGGGACTTTGGAGATTTTTTAATCCTAGGCCAGGTGACATCGGTAAGACGTTATGAAGGTGTACCAGGCTCTAAGCCGCTTGCCTTACTAAAAATATTTTTTTTTAAGTTTTAATTTCCTTTAAAAAAATTCTACGATCAATATGGTAATTATATCTTAGGTTAGGGAGGAGGGATAAAAGGTTATAGGAAAGCAATAGGTATTTATTGTAGAGAAGGAACTTTGATAAACTATTTTTAGGCTCTATAGTAACTAAATAGTTAAGGGAAAAGATATATTTTTTATTGGAAAATAAGGAACACATTTAATGTGGAGAACGAAGGAAAATATCATATAAAATGAAATATTAGACTAAATAGTTTTATCTCCTTCCTTTGCCTAAGAGTGTGTTGTCGTTGTCTTGCGCCTATCACCTAGATGCAGGCCTTTGTCTTAAGCCGTTGCACCTAATTAGGGTTCTAAATGAGCTGAGTCAAATACCACTAGGCTCGAGCTCGTGGAATAGGACTTAGGTTCAGCTTGTTTAATTAATCAAATGAGTCAAACTGAGCTTTTAACAAGTTGAGCTCACGAGTCTAAGGTATAATTGAGTCAAGCTAAACTTTTTCGGGCTCAAGCTTAGTTTGTTTGATCAACAAGCCTAAAAGTGAGGCTCATGCTTGGCTCGTTTAATCAGCTAAACCAAGATTCTAATGAGCCGAGTTGAACAATTCGCAAGTCAGCTCAAGTTATTATAACCCTACATGTAATGCCTAGGCGCATGCCTTCGTTTTGTCCCAAGGCCTAAGGTTCTAGGACCCTATCGCCTAGGTGCGCCTTAGGTCCTTTGATTTTATTTTGCCAATTAGAAATTTAATTTTTGTTCAAACCCTGAAGCTTTAAAAATAGGTCCTTGGAGAAGGGAAAGTGAAAGAAAAGGGTCACAAGTTAGTTGGCGAATTCAACAAAATTGACTATTTATTTCAATCATTATTATTCTTTCTTGGGTGAATACGGTTAGTAACAATGCCTTTCAAATGCTCAGCTAGTAGTTTGATGAAGCTGGGCATGAGATGTTGGAAGTGACAAATGAGATCTGTGGTCTTAAGGATGAAGCTAAGCAACTTGCTGCAATCATTTGTTGGGCAATCTGTGAAGTAGCTGAGCCTATTTCTACTCCATTTGTTGTTGAACGGTTATAAGTGTACCCAGTACAGCCCCTCTGCTTTTCGCACCAGCGTGTGGTGCGGAAGTTATCATTCTAAGTTCACATTATGTTCATCTTGCTGCAGCTTGCAAATGTTAGGTTAGATATGAACTGAAGTCCTCTCAAGCGGCTCATGGTCGATCCAAGGAGTCAAAGTCGTTCTGCTAGCCTGGCCCTTCCAAGTTCCAAGCTTCCATGTTATGGCTGGTCATGTACGAATGTCTATCCCAAGCTAGTTGCCCCCACACTTTGATGTTTGTGGTTGAACTTTTCTTTTGTGGGTGAAAACTATCTTCATTCCACGGCCTTACTGTAAGACTCATGTTTGTAGTCTTAGTTTGTAAATGCTTGTTTTAAATGGATATGCCTCTTTTCTTAGGCCCAAATTTAGTATAACTTGTGGCTTTTATTAAGTATTTATGTTTTGCTTTGCTTCTAGGAGTAATTATATTTTCAAAATATTATTTTTTGGATATATGATATTATGTCAGGATTTGTTTCTATATTTTGTAGTTCTTTGGCCATATAGATGGTGCTAGGCTTCTGCTAATTCGGTGTGTTTTGATAAATTGTATTGAGTGATTGATAAAGGTAAAGATTTTGTGGTAGAAATCAGCCTTGCATTTTTAATTTCATTTGTGGTGCTGATTGTTTTCCCTCCATAAAATGTTTAAAATTCATTTGCTGGTATGCATTAAAATTTGACACACTGCTATGTTTATCTCTTTCCAGGATCATCACCATTTTGATTCTTCTGATAATTGTCTTTCTGCAGGTTGCTGTTTTTGTGGGTGGTGTTGATACATCTGCTACTGAGACAAAAGGAACTGTACTCATTCATAGTGCTGAACAGGCATGCGAACCTTTCTTCTAAAGTCATGCATATTGCTTGTTAGGGCAAAATCAATCTGTTTTTCGAGTTGGCTCACATTGTTATGGTATTATTATCTGAAATACTAGAAGACTGTCCTGCTGATCTGGTAATTCAATTGTATGCAGCTGGAAAACTATGCAAAAACTGAAGAAGCAAAGGTTGAGGAGCTCATTAAATCTGTTGCAGATTCTGGTGCCAAAGTAGTAGTTAGTGGTGGAGCAGTTGGTGATATGGCATTGCACTTCTGTGAGCGTTACAAGTATGTTATTGTACTAATTGAATTTATTTGTTTTCTGACACGCTAGTCTTTGCTGAATTGTGGGCAGACTTTGAAATTTGGCCTGATGGAGTTGTTCCTATGATTGCATATTGCATTTAAGTTGCGTGACTTACCTAGTAGTGCTTGAGTGCTTCTACATTTCTAGTGAAATAAGTATCTCATTTCTCTTTGTGTTCTGATTAATATTTAGTGGTTCTTATTTGTCAACTAATCATCATCACTGTGCATGTTAGTTGGGTAAGTGGTAGTGGAATTTTTATTTAAACATGAAGACATAATGAAGCCAGGAAAATAACAACATGCTTTTTAACGTAATTTAAGAAGATTTTATAGGAAACTAGCCTATGGGCCCTTATTTATGAAAAGAAAAGGGTCAGTTACATATTAGGTCAATAAAATACATTTTTTGCTAAATTATGCCTCTATAAATTTTTGTATAAATCAGAAAAGATACTGTTAGATCTTGCATCAGCTCTAATACTCAAGTAATGACAGATCATTCAGCAAATGGGAGGAAGGAATTGAAGGTGATAAATAGAGAGTGATGTATCAACTTCTGTGGAAACTATGTATTTGAGGTCCTGGCACCTGCCTCTCCAAAAATCAGCCTGCCTCCCTTTCTCACATCATGCTCTATCCAAAATCAGCTTGCTTCTCTCTTTCACATCATGCCCCGTACACCCCCTAACACGCTTAGTTGTGGTATCTTCCCATGTTATTAATGGAAAAATATACCATGCTTCTCTCTTTCACATCATACCCCATACACCCCCTTGGACTTTTACACAGGGTGATGATGGGAAAATAGCTGGTCACAAGACCCATCGGTTGCCCCATATCAGCACAAAAATCGAAGAAGGAAGCACGTGCTGCAGATTCAATAGCAAATCCTTTAGCAGTATCTGTTTTAGTCCTCCCAATTGCATCAAGATCTGTACTCTCTTGGGCAGTATCAGGCTGTTGGCCCAACAATTACTATTACTACTACTACTACTACTACTACTACTACGAGTATGATTATTATTAATATTCTTATCATCGTCGTCATCATCATCATTATGATTATAATTCTTATTTCTATTTTTATTACCACTACTTATGTTATTGTTGGTAATGGCGGTGTTTTAACCTGCAAACTAGTTGATGTAGATAGAGATATTGGCTATTATTAGATGGAAGTTTTAGATTATTTTGTAGGTTATTGAGTAAATTGAAATATTATTTAGTTTAGTTAATATCTAGTGAGTTTAGATATTTGGTTTGAGTAATTATCTATTAGAAATAGTCATTTATCTTTTAAGATAAATTAATACTCTCTATTAGATGGAAGTTTTAGATTATTGAGTAAATTGAAATATTATTTAGTTTAGTTAATATCTAGTGAGTTTAGATATTTGGTTTGAGTAATTATCTATTAGAAATAGTCATTTATCTTCTAAGATAAATTAATACTTTTTCCGTGTCAAAGAGGAAGTCATTCTGCCATTTTGTACACTTTTTATAAAAGTAATAAAAGTAATCTTAAAATTACGTTAATACCCTTTATTGAAAAATAATATAGCATTTAATGTATATATAATTAAAAGAAAAGTAAGGATAAAAATGGAAAATATACTTTTACTTTTCTGAAATGATTTTCTTTTTTATACAAAAAATTAATGACAGAATGACTTTCTTTTTGATATGGATGGAGTATTTTTTAAGATACCTTATTATTATCTTAAGCTTAATATATATTTTTGTGGCCTTTTAGCCTATATATTGGGCTTTAGGTGCATATTATTTTAGAACTGAATGAATGAGTATTGAATTATTGAAAGCCCCTATCTAATTTCCTCTCCTCACATCTTGTAATATTTGTCCTCCTCCTGACTTTCTTTTCTTTCCTTCCTCTTCAGTCCTGTCAGTCCTCCTTTCACTTCCATCTAATCCTCACTGATCTGCATCAAATTTTGGTATCACAGTGAAGTACAACCTATGGTGCTCGCAATCCGAGTGTATCTAGGGTTAGGGTTAAGGGTTTTGTTTCAGTTCAAACTATAATTGATTGTATTAAGGTTCAAATGTGGTTTAATTGGCTATTATGAGACTCTAATTGAACAATTTTGGCATCAATCTGAAAGATATTATTTGGTTTAGATATTATCTTTTAGTTTAGACATTATTTAGTTTAATGATTATGTATTAGGAATAAGGTTATCTTGTGCTTATATTTTCATCTTTTATCTTAATGTTTATCTATGTAGTCCTTTTCCCTACTTGATTTCCTCTCCTCTCAGCCTCTGATTCCTGTCCTCCCCTACCTTCTTATCTTTCCTTCCTCTCCTGGGGGCTGGGAGTACTCCACATCTTTCTCCCTCACTGTTCTACTTCACTAGTTTTCATAGGAAAATAAAAAAACCATACTGACCTTCCAGACCCTTAGGTTTTATATTACAATTTTGGAGCTTCTTAAACTCAGTTTGGTTTACTTTACTTTGTACACTTTCTGAGCATTCATCTGATTACTTGTCTACTCTGAAATTGTGGTATTTTATGGATGTCATACCATGCTTACTCAGTCTTGGTGCTAAACCTAGCATATTGGGATGTAATGCATGTGCCATAAATATCTATCTGTTCTCATCTGTTTTCTGATTTCTTGGACTTTACATTTATAAGATTTACCTTACTTTAAAAGACTAGAATACTGAATGATTGGATTTTTCTTGTATAAGCTCTCCTCCTATCCCTCAATTGCATTCTATGTGTGTGCATGAAGGAATTGCTATGCCCACATATATAGAGAGAATATATGAAGGTTTAGTTCAGGCAGTCTCTTCTTTTAATGGTTGTCTAAAAGGAAGTAAAAGATCTGTTGATTTGACTGGCTAAAATCTTCACAAACGTGTTCTGGTTACCTGGATGGATGAATACTAATGTACATTGTTGGTTTTCTGGCCATTAAACAGGCTCATGGTGCTGAAAATTAGTTCAAAATTTGAATTGCGGAGGTTTTGTCGCACAACTGGTGCTGTTGCTGCTGTAAGCATGCCATTCCTATTGATATTTGCACAGTTTATCCTTTAGCTGTACCTAATGTACATATAAATATTTTTTCCTTTTTCCTTTATTTTTTGGACAGTTAAAGCTTAGCCAGCCCAATCCTGATGATTTAGGATTTGTCGATTCCATTTCGGTAGAGGAAATCGGTGGTAGTACGGTACACCCACAGTTTTTGACTTGGTTTTGTGCTTTCATGCTGCCTTATTGCCCTATCTTTGGCATGTTATGTTTTCCCTTGTGCTATTCCATATCATTTTACACTCAACTCTATTTATTTCTTCTTCTAGGTTACGATTGTGAGAAATGAACAAGGTGGAAATTCTGTATCTACAGTTGTTCTGCGAGGAAGTACCGACAGTATTCTAGACGACATTGAAAGAGCTGTGGATGATGGTGTTAACACTTATAAGGTGAATCTGGTTGTACATGATGAATAGGAGAATAGTTTGTTAGTACACGGATCATAGTCTTAGATTAAGATTTAACCTTTTCCTTAGTCATTTGATGTGGTACATAGTACACTGAGAAAGTTTTCAATGCCAGTCCATGTGCAGGGACAGTCGTATTGTTCCTGGGGCTGCTGCTGTTGAAATTGAATTAGCTCGAAGACTGAAGGAATTTTCTTTGAAGGAAACAGGGTAATCTCTGTATTTCTCAACCCTCATGTCATTAATGCATGAACACTTTGTACTGCCTTGTGGCTTCCATTTCAGCAGTAAACATTATACGAAAAGGCACTCATAATGCTCCTTATTGCCATATTTGTGGCCTAGACGCTGGCCTTTGTTTGCTCCAGTCAATTTTGTGGGGTTAGCAGTTTCTTGTTTATATCCTGCAGTTGTCTCATAGTATTACTTTAATTTGAAAGTTCTCATGCTGGAAACATCTCTGCTGCCTGGAAAGTTGGATAATGTGGCCAATCCACATAATTGATGAAACTGTTTTTTGGACTAGGCCTCTCACTTTAATGTGTCTTATAGTTCCTTGTATTGTTTCCCTGTTCTCTGTGGGATGTGCCAAGACTTTTCTTAAACCAAATTGGAATGATTAAATTTAAATGTCCCTTTATACCTTATTGAAAGTTAAATTTACTCAGTATTTTCTTACATAAAACATTGTGAATTGTTTGATGTGGCATTCACAGATAGTTCTTGATGTTTTACATTAATGTAGTAGTGTTTTTTGTCCTGCAGTTTTGCCTCTCAATATAAATTTACTTTGAGATTTATCATGTTGTTGGCAACCTCTGCTTCCTGGAAAAGTTGGATAATGCACGGTCAATCCACAGAATCTACAAAATTGTTTTTAGTATTAATCCTCTAACTTTAACGTGCCTTGTATTGTTTGCTTTTCCTCTTTGAGGTGTGCCAAGATGTTTGCATAAACTAAAATTGGAATGATTAAATTTAAATCTCTCCTCATGCCTTATTGAACATTCAGATTTGCTCAGTATTTTCTCACATAAAACATTGTGAATTGTTCAATGTGGATTTCTTGGATAGTTGATTTTTTCTCACTAATTTAGTACTTTTTTTTATTAACTTATTTGTTTGTATAAATTTTCAATATTAAGCATACAAAAGTAATATTTAATTTGTCTTGAGGATGCCAACTTCATGTTACTGTTGACATCTATTGCTTCTCTTCTCAAAATCAATTTACATTTATGTTAGGAGCTTTCTTCCTACCTTCTAGTGTTAACAACAGCATAAATGAATCCGAAGGATAGAATTTAGGAATGTCAATGGATTGGATACGAATCGGGTACCCCTATTCGTTATCCAAACCCGATAAGAGAACACATACTGATATTTGTATTGAAATCTGGCGGGTATTTTTTTCCCTTCATATTCATGTCCATATTTGTTTATGAATATCCATTTACATATTCATCGGGTAAACTCCATCGGATTAAGGGTAAAATCTGTCAGGTTTAAAATAAAAACTGTCTAATATTAGAATTAGATACTTAAATTTTTAGGTTTAACTATATTTTCACTTTTAGTCTTATTAGAAAATGTATTAAAGGTTATATAAATGAAGGTAAAGAAGTAACTGATGTGGGTATGGGTACAGATTTGATGATCCCATATCCGTATGCATACCTAAACCCTGCGGATATTTCTCTCTCCTTTCTATCCGTTTATCCATATCCGTTTACATATTTCTCGTATAAAACCTATCAGGTTTTGGGCAAAACCATCCAATTGCCATATAGTGTTTGGATAGATGGTATAGAACTGAGAGAAATTACAGTGAACGGAAATTTTGAGGATATGGATTCCTCCCACTTAATCCCAGTCAGCTGATTCCTACCTCTCTAATCATTGCCTTGTCTCTTTTATTGACAGCGAGAAGTAACAAACTCCCCTTGCCTGCCTGACTCGTCATTCTCTCTAACAAACAGAATATTCATCCTTTTCAGCTCCACCTCAGCTTAGTGACTCATCATTAATCATAGCAGATTTGATTCTAATAGCCCTTAATTCTGATAAAATGACCAACTTGCCAGCAACCATACTACCCACAGACCTTCAGGTCCAAAACCAACCTTATTCTTTCTCCTAATGCTGGGCTCTCCACTTCCTTTATATATAAAAGAATGTCACTTTAGGTGTTATTTTTGTATTATAAAAGAATGTCACTTTCAAAAAGTCAAAATACTAATTTTCATTTTTATCCTTGTATCTTTTATTTTTCCAAGACATAATAACTTTTGATGTACTGTCTTTTTACTTAGGGGAAGAGAAAAGTAAAGGATAAAATTGGAAGATTGAAATTTATCTATTGCTTTTCTTAAAGAGTCTGAAAAAAGTGACAGGCTTTTGTATAAGGAGGGAGTATATTTTACCATAGGTCTCTCATTGTATTTTTTTCTTTCATTATTTTTTTTGTTTCCATTGTATGAGTTCTAAAACTTCACTTTTTTTTTTTGGTGTTGGCAGACTGGATCAATATGCCATTGGCAAATTTGCAGAAAGTTTTGAGATGATTCCAAAAACTTTATCTGAGAATGCTGGATTGAATGCAATGGAGATTATATCATCCCTTTACGCTGAGCATTCTGCTGGGAACACAAAAGTGGGTATTGACATAGAGGAGGGCGTCTGTCGGGATGCATCAACGATGGCCATCTGGGATCTCTTCATTACTAAGTGAGTAGTTATTTGAGTTGCTCTTTTTGCACCTGATGGAAATGGTTGTTGAGCAAGGGTTTTCTTGTAAATATGCTTAAATCTCTATTTTAATTGGTAAATGTGATTTTGTTGGATATGCATCTAACATTCCATTTGTGAAGCTAATTCTCTTCCGAAGCTTTGAGAGCATGCATGATTATTACTCTAGACCCATATTATAAAATTTAATTATTTTATTAATAGTTTAGGTTATTTAGTAGGTTTGTGGATTTATCATTATCGTGCGAGGTTATCTTTATTAGTTGATATCTTCTAAGATTTAATTTTATAACAATTTGACTTAGGTTTATGTGTGGCCTTAATAACCTGAGTGACATGAATGGATATTGAATATTTAGATAAGTGCCTTCCATTTGTCAAAGTTGCTCTCTCCTTTCAAGTCTGGTCTACACCTACCCAAATTACTCTCTTCCTCGGTTTTCTTCTCATCTCCACATCCCCCCTCCTATTTCACTTCTCAAATATCCAATCTTACCTTAGTTTGGTATTATTTCCTCACATCCACTGGTACAACACCATTAATAATAACCACATGGCAAACCCTCTGCATTGGAGCAATGCTCAACCAATGCCACAAAATTGCCTCCAAAGTCCAAACAGACCTGGAATAAAATATAACAAAATCATGACCGGTCAGCAAACTGTTTGTCGCCACCTCATCTCTGACTCCATACCGATGCACCACTGTACGTCAGCGATCATTGCATGGACCTGAAAGGTCTATTCCGCTATCAGTCTTGAGTGTCTAGATTTTCCTCAATTGACAGCACTAATTGTTGGTCTTCACCACCTCATGTCTCCTAGTTTCGCCGCTTCTCTCCGTTGATGCCTGATCTTGTTAAATGTAGACCTTGTGTGGATTTAAGTCACCTTCAACCTCCAGATACGGAAACTTGTGACTCTGTAAATCTGCTATGTTCATATAATTGATACAATACTGTCCAATAAAAAAATGTTGAAAATATTTGTAACAGGTTCCTAGTTTGGTAAAGAAATGTGAATTACATTCATGGGTGTAGCACTGTAGCTTCCCATGTTTATGATTTGATATTTAACATATCTATTAATTGCTTGCAAATTGCAATCATGATAAGCTTTTTTCTGCTGCATCTTATGCAGGTTGTTTGCGCTCAAATATGCTGCTGATGCAGCTTGCACTGTTCTTCGAGTAGATCAGGTAATCGCTTTTCATTGCACTGTTCTTCGAGTAGATCAGCTTGCACGGACTTGCTGTGAGTTCACCTGCAATATTTGCAAAGAGCTTTTAAAAAGACAAAAGGATTGTGAGGAAAAAAATCCAATTGTTTGTTATGAACAGAAATGGAGATTCTAAATCAATTTGGTTTCTGTCCAGTTGATTTTTGAAATGGCCAGGATGCAATTTGTGATGTGTTGAACCTAAATTCATGTCAATTGACTGGGTGAATTTGTCACTGGACTGATTCATATTTTTCTGTTGTCATCACCTTACCAGGCTGTCGTAAGGTGAAAATGTACACATCCCTTTACTTCTCATTTGTCTGTCTGTTAAATCCATTAAGATGGTGGTTCTGGGAATGCGTATTATATGTGCCTGGTTTACAGTAACATATTCAGGCTTATTTGAGGTGCTCACACTAACAACGATGACCTCAGTTTTTGATTTGTTTTTGAGATCCTTCCCTTGGGCGAGGGGAAGGTGCGAGGATGTCTGAATCTCCATCAAGGAGTCAAGATGTATAAAACGAAGTATGATGAGTATTGTGACGCAATGTTTTTGTTAAAAGAAATAAGGTCTCTTTCTGTTGGCTTTCCGGGTGGGGGCGAAGGCCAGTACATATTGCTTTATTACTGCACACCGACCCTTTTTGCGTTATTAGTGCCGTCTCCGTCTAATTGCTCCTACTCCACCTCCTGAACAAACAGGATCCCTAACATTGTTTTTTCCTCACTCGTCTTAACATCATTTGCGGTTATTTTGCAGATTATAATGTCAAAACCAGCTGGTGGCCCCAGGAGAGATGCACCAGCTGCTGCTGGGATGGACGAGGATTGATGTTGCTGGAAGCTTAAGATTGTATGGTACTGGAATTGGGAAAGGTTTATCTTTTTGTTGGTGTCTATTACCTTTTTCTACCGGTGGTCTAGTTGAAAAATTTTGAGTTGACTGTTAGGTTTTCTATGGTTGTACTTTGGACATGCTTTCAGTTCGATATGGATGAGTATTATTAGTGGAAGTTAGCCCCTGAACAAGAAGTTTTCAGCCAATTGGATATTTCTATAACACTTACATTTCGCGAGAGATGTACCTAGGTATAAATTGAACATTAATATAATTCAAGGTACTCATTAAAAGGCTAGTGATTACTAGAATCATAAATTTTATTTAGAACAAATGCAACTATAGGCTAGCATTCCAATTTTATCCTTATTGTAATCCTCTTTGAAATCGAGGCCTGAGATACTGCTGTCGGTAAACGTGTTATTTTCTATATATAAACTTTCAGGTTAATTGTTTTGCATTTTATTTAAAGTTCTATTATCGCTAATTTTAACTTAATGTATGACATATCCTACATGAAATCTTTATTACCATAAAACTTTACCGCCAATTAATCATAATTGTAAATAAAAGAGAGTAATATCAGATAGAATTCTAAATTAATAGTTAGTAAAATAATACTAGTTAAAATGAAGAAATAGAGTTAAATAATCATTACAAATAATGTTAATTATAATTAAAAATAAATACTCATTTTGTATTCAAAATGGTGTCACTTTATTCATGAGTTTTTGTAAATGAAGAAATAGAGTAATATTAGATATAATAATAAATTAACTATTAATAATTAATAAATTAATATTAGTTAAAGTTATAAATAAATAATCATTATAAATAAATTTAATTGTGATTATAAAGAAATAATGTTTCGTAATCAAAATAGTATATTTTATGCTTAATTTTTTGGTATTCTTTGATATTTATAATGTTATTTATTGAGGGAGTGTAAGTAGGAATAGAAGTTATTTTATTTTTTATCTTCTTGTTTGAGAGAGATTATTTAGGAGGAAAAGTAAAACTTATTGAGGTCTTTCTAATAAGTAATTTATTACAAAATAAATAAGAGATGAGTCAAAGGAAAGTTTAATCTATCTTTTAACTTTTCGTGTACTTTCTATCAAACAAAAACTATTTGATCACTTCTTAAAGTACTGCTACTTATTTTCCTAACTTACTTTATACAAGACCTTTATATTAGAAAAGTGTCATTGTGATAAAGTTAGAAAAGACTAATTTCCATCTTTATGTCTATTCTTTCATTTATTTAACATGTAATACATTTGGTTTTACCTTATTTCTACTTAGGAAAAATAAAGGACTAGATTAAATGATTAATTTTTAATAATACTCTATTTGAAAAGTGTAAAAAGCTCAAAAATAGTCGTATTTTGAATATGAAGTGAGTAATTAAAAAAATTATATGAATTATAATCATAATTACTTAATGAGAAAGTATTTGTTTATTATTATACTTAATATTTATTATAATTATAAATAAATAATTAATATAAATAATATTAAGTATAATAATAAACAAATACTTCCTCGATTTTATAATATTGATTAATTTTTACTTTTAAAAATTGTTTCAAAATACAAGTTATATTAAGAAAACTTATATGAATTAAATACATTTCTTACTATTCCCTTTACTTTCTCTTTTATTAAATGATGATTAAGTTTTCAAAACATATTTATGTGAGGGTATATTAGTAATCTTATGCATTTTATTCACTCAAATTTATTATTATGTACTATATATGTCCAAGCTAAAAGAGACCTGTATAGTGAAATAGATGGAGTAGGTTATAAGATAATATGAATCATAATGATCAATAAATAAATATTTCAAATAACAAAATTAAATATTATGAATAAATAATAAATACGAATTATATTATTTATAAATGTTAATAATGATAATATTAATAATGATTGTAATAAATAATTAGTACAAATAATTTAACAATAATTATAAGTACATAATTAATAAGAACAATTTTAATTGAAATTATAAATTAATTATTGTTAGAAATGAAATTAATCATAATCATGAACATTTAATCAATATGAATAATAATAGTAGTAATAATAATTATTATTATGAATAAGTAATCAAGAGGAATAATATTGAATTGTAATGATAAATTAATAAATAATATTAACATAATTATAATTAAAAAATATATAAAAATAAAATTAGTTATAATGATAAATAAATACTTTGTATGAATAATATTAATGATAAGTATAAATAAATAATTATCATAAATAATATTAATTATATTTATAATTATCATGAAATAATTAACAAAAATATTATTATTTAGAATTAATAATTAATAAAAAATATTTAAATTATTAACCATACTTTTAATTGCAATTATTTTAATCAATTAATTATAATTTGTAATTAATAATTTATACATAATTTTAGTCACAAAATAATGAATATATATATGAATAATATTAATTACACTTATAATTAATTATTTTACAAAAAGTAGTATTTATTGTAATTATAAATGAATAATTAGTATAGATAACATTAATATATAATCATAAATAATCAATCAAAATAATTAAAATAAATTGTAAGTATAAATTATTAAGTTATAAAAATAATATTAATGTTAGTTATAAATAAAAAATAATATAAAAAATATAAAAAAAGTTTATAAAAATTGTATAAATCATAATTATAAATAGTTCTTATATACATCTGAGATTACTTATTAGACATGGTTATATTAATAAATGATAAATAGGAATACTATTATTAACAGTGAATACAAGTATTTTGCTACTGCTGCTCCTACTCCTACTGATCCTGCTTTTACTACTTCTGCTCCTACTTCTACTACTCTGCTATTTTTGCTGTTGCTGCTACTACTGGCGTTGGTGTTGCTTCTACTGCTGTTGTTGCTGCTAAGCTGCTACTACTACTGCTACTCTTGTTACTACTGCTCCTATTCCTACTACTACTACATCTACTCCTGCTACTGCTACTGCTACTACTACTGCTCCTGCTGCTGCTACCCTTGCTCCTGCTACTGCTCCTACCCCTACTCCTACTCCTACTCCTACCTCTACTCCTTCTACTACTACTTCTACTGCTATTGTTCCTGCTCCTACTACTGCTACTTCTCGTGCTTTTGCTCCTACTACTCCTACTGCTACTCGTACCGCTATTGCTACTGCTACTACTACTACTACTGCTACTCCTGCTGTTGCTACTGCTACTCCTATTACTACTGCTACTGCTACTCCTATTCCTGCTGTAATACCCCAAAATTTACTACTGAAAATTTTTATTTTAATCGGAAGTGTATAATCAAATAGTTGGGTGTTATCACCGTATTTGACATAAGTTTGGCTTACCCCACCATCCTTACATCAATCACAAGGCAAAACGAATAGAAAATTAAAACATGATAGTAAGAAATGAAACAACTTTTAATGACATTAAATAAGTGTTTGGAGATCAACTTCGATTATAATATCAAAATACAACAAAAGGGATCCCATGGAACTAAGAGTCCAAAAAGGTATCCGGGTAAAACTATCATCCAGATAACATGACTCTACTCCCAAAACCCTGATACGAAGAAATCACTCCTCCATATATATATATATATATATATCACCAAAGGCTGCGAATTCGTCTACCTGGTCCTCATCAACTTGCACATATATATCTGGGTCGTCTACTCGTTAAATTGAGCAGCACTTATAAAACGGATGATCAGTATGCTATGTACTGAGTAAGGTAACGATACAGTCAAGTAGGGTTACACATGATACAAGAATTCTCATAAGAAAATCATACATGGGTAAATCAAAGAATGCTAGATAATTACTGATTTTGGGCCTTTCATTAGATATACCATATTTCAATTTTTTATTTACATTAAGTTTAGGGACCCCATTATTCTTAAATCGATGGAATGGTTTGAAACACCTCTTGGGGACAACACACCTGAGCCACCACTATTATTATCTGGCGGAATGGAGCCAACACCTCTCAAAGTAAAATACTCCTAAGCCACTATTATTAAACCGGTCAATACATTCGAGCCACTATTATTATCTGGTTGAACGGACCCATATAAACACCTCGGCCCGACTCACGTGATCTTTTACTTTAAATGATTAGTACCTTATTTATAGTTAATTGTATATTATCATGCTGGACTCATATAAATATGCAAGACATATAATTGAACAACATAAGTACTACCATATAATTATCCTCAAATGATCATAATACCCTCAGGAAAATCAAGACAATCGTATTCTCCTAAGGCCTTATGAACCAAACACATATAAATTTCCAATCATTATTCGAGGTACATATCCTCAGTTTTCCATAGATATCCTGTATCCAACATTATACCAAAATACGTACTTACATAATTTTATTACTCTCAAGAATATCATTTCATAGCATTTCCATAAATAAATTATTCAATACAACATACTCAACACAAAAGCACACATGAAAATACATATATCATATAAAACCCTAGCTACGACATGTATCCTTACCAACAAGGACATCAGGCTCTATGCACATAAATCCTAGACCTCCTCCTAGATCACTAGAAGATCACTTACGAAAATAAGATAAAAAATACGATTAGAATTGATGATTAAAAAAGAAGGAAAAGTTAATATAGAGGAGGGTAAAAATGGAAATAGCTAGAGTCAAATGGAAGCTTGAATTATATGGTAGTGTAGAGGAATGTGTGGTGGAGCTATGGTTAAATTTTGGTGGTGTTTGGACAAGGTTAGGGGGTGAATATAAGGGTGCACAACCAAAAATGGGAAGTTGTACGGCTATGCAGCAAGCTGTGTGGCACCATGCCGAGAGAAATTATGACATACGGCCAGGTGGTGCGAAAGTTGTACGGCTGTGCAACAGGGGTGTGCACCAGGACGAGAGAAAATATGATGCACGGTCAGGCAGTGCAAAGGTTGTACAACTGTGTAGTAGGATATTTTAAATATTGTACGACCATGCAGCAGGCGGTGTACAGGCCGTTCATGCTGCAAAACTGTGACGAATGAGGGAAATAAGAAGGGAAAAGAGATGGTGGTTGGCAGCAATGTAACACCCCCAAAATTCACTACTGAAAAATTTCATTTTATTTAAAAGAGTTAGCCGAAACAAATTACAAAACCGTGAATTCTAGGGATATTACCACCATACTTAGTACCAGACCGGTTCACTCCTACCGTTCCAGTACCAAGTGCTAAGGCTAAAAGTGTAAAAAATAATTTACAACCCATATTTAAATCAGAGTCGCGTAACAAACCATTTACAAGAATAAAATCCACCAGTGGTGGTTACAATAACAACAATAACATTAAAAGTAGGGATTTAAAAGATAAAGAGAAAAACCCTAAGAGTTCTGGATAATTCCTTACTCTCTTTCCCATTGCCCACTTGAATAGCACCTGGAAAGGACCTGCAAGAGACACTGCCTATTGAATAGGCAGGGGCCCCACGAATGGAACCCTTCAGTACTATGGTATTGAGTAAACTTTAAAATACACTTAAAAGTAGACCCGCAATGCAACACATGATACAAGGCTATATACATATATAACAAGAAATGCGTACACCATAATCACATACTTAACAAGTCCATCAATTATTAATAAGTTATAATGTACAATCAATGCTTATGGGACTTAAGTCATGTTATAGTGCAAAATCAATACGTTCGGGCTTTAAGCCATTAGTCCATCATTATTCAATAATCTCTCAGATTTTATACCCATGTGAGTGCGAGAACCCCACTATTATTCGCCAGTAGACCGGTCATGCAGGGCAAAACGCTCCTTGCCACTATTATTTGCCAATGGACCTGTCTGGTCCCGACTCACATGGTGTTTCATTGTAAGTGATTAATATTTTTCCATAACTTTATTCACATCCATGACTAGTTTTATTGAGCTCAGGACCCCCACTATTATTGTCGGTGGATCGGAATATATATCAATATCATCTAGGGCAACACGCTCTTGGGCCACTATTATAACCGGTGGATCGGTACTCAATATTATAATTTAACTAGGCCCAGCTCATTAATCTTTCACTTTCATGATTAGTGTTTTCCTTTTTTAATCAGCACAACAATTCCATTTATTTACCTCGGACGGGAGATCAAGAACCCGGGACACAAAGGTACACCGGTCGTACTGGTGCATACAAGCTACTCAGTACCCTTCAACCATCAACTTAGGGACGCAAAGGTACCCTGGTCGTACTGGTGTATAAAGCTATTCAGTACCCTACCGATAAGGACACCTAATCCATAAGTATGCATACCCTCTAAATATGTCCGTAGAGCTAGATAGAGTAAGATATAGGGCCTGGCTGGGGCATGAAGGCACACTAGTAAATACCAGAATAATCGTGGGCTAAACTACGTCTTCAGGGTAGCGACCCCTAAAGAACCACCATTCCCGATCTCAATGTCTTTCACTTTAAGTATTAGTGTCTTAATTAAAATGATCACGAAAAACACAATAATCAGATACTTATTACTTTCAATTGTTCCGATATCATTAGGCATTTCTTATTCATACGATTATCCAAGATAACACAGAAAAAATCATTAAGGCCATCATAACCTCATCTAACTCTGATTCAGGATTTGTTCTCGTGATACTTACTAACCGTCAAATACTCTTACCTTACTATTTAGTGTTACTTGAGTCATATTACGAACCTCTAGTGTCCCATCAACATGTTAGATATAAATTATTGATTTACTCCTTACCTATATAGTTGTTAAGCCATCCCTTCCTTACTTGCCAACTTACCATATCACCCTTTAGGTTGCATAATTACTAAATTACCCTTTACTCGGTTTAGGTTACCAAGTTATCTCCTACACTTTTTAGATCACCATTCACCCTTCATAATTGCTACACTTATCATATTTCCCATTGGTTGGTTAAATTACCGAATTGCCCTTCTCCTTTGTTATAATCACTAAATTGCCCTTAAGTTGGATAAATTATCAAATTACCCTTCTTCATTATCATGATTACCAATTTTCCTTTTAGTTGGTTAAATAATTACCAATTTACCCTTTAGTTGGTTAAATTACCAAATTGCCCTTCTTCGTTATCATAATTATCCATTTGCCCTTTAGTTGGTTAAATTACCAAATTACCCTTCTACAATCTCATAATTGCCAGATTACCCTTATCCATTATTATATTTACCAAATTACCCTTATCCATTATCAAAATTACCAACTTACCCTTCTGTTGGTTAAATTACCAAATTACCCATTTCCATTATTATAATTACTATTTTACCCTTCTCCATTATTATAAATCCCAAATTACCCTTCTCCATAATTAAAATTCCCAATTTACCCTTCTCCATTATTATAAATACCAACTTACCCTTCTCCATTATTACAATTACCAATTTACCCTTCTCCATAATTATAATGATTAATTTACCCTTCTCCATAATTATAATTACCAATTTACACTTCTCTATAACTATAATTACCAATTTACCCTTTTACTTACGAATTACTGTTTTACCCCTTTACTACCAAAATTACCATATTGTCCTCTTATTTATAAAAATTACCACTTTACCCCTTACATCCAAATTTACCATATTACCCTTGTAAATTACCATAATACCCTTTTACTTGTAAGTTACCATAATACCCCTTTTACATCCAAAATTACCATTTTACCCCATTCTTAAAAAATTACCATTTTGCCCTTCTCTTCCAAAATTACCACTTTACCCTTTACTCCCAAAATTACCATTTTGCCATTTACTTATAAAATTACCATATTGCCCTTTTGCCTCTAAAATTACCACTTTACCCCCTTTATTACTCCACTTTTATTAAATTAACATTACCACATGGAATAATAATATTAATACTCCATTAACAATATCCAACTCTACCAACCATTATATTTTAATATAATACTTATTAGCACCCACACATATTAGGCCATATTCTTGCACAAGAAATGTTACTAAAATTCCCCTAGGGCTCATAATAATATTATTCATGCATAAATGGTTACAATAACATAAAATAACATGGATAAGTACTTAACTCTTTCATTAATAGCCAAACTCTTTCCTTAAGCAATATTTCCACACATAGTACATAAACTAGCATACTTTCCTTTTTATTAATCAATACAAGCAAATATATGCATTATATTAGCAAACATATAACAAGCATAATAACGTATTAAAAACCCTAATGTGCTAACATATGTATATCCATGCGTTTAAGTGGGGTTTAACGATTACCTTAATTCCCGCAAAATTGAACCTTACCGGTATTCCGGTTAAAGGTTCAAGCTTTGATTTGCAAAATCAATACCTAAAAATAATATCAATATTTATTATATTAGAAATAAGAAAATCACAGCATAAGACTTTATAAATTTTACTTAATACAATAATTAATTTAAATATTATTATACCTTAAAATTATTAACAACAATGGGCTAAGAAATGCAGCAACTCATACTACTTATGTAGCATGAGCTGCATGCAAAAATAAGGTGGAAAGGTCGAAGGTGGCATGAAGAAGAGGGAGGAAGGAGTGTTTTTTGGGTTCGGGTCTTTAGGCTAGGAAAGAAGGTAGATGGGGGAGGATTGGAGGCAAGGGAAGGGTGCAGGAGTGAAGAGGAGGTGTAGGTGGCGGTCGGGGGTAGGTTGTTGGTGGCCAAGGGAGGCGGAGGCGAGGCTGCGAAGTGGGTTGCAGGAGTGGACCGGGCTGAGAAGGAAGGAAAAGAGAGGAGGAAAATGAAGGGGTGTGGGGGCTGGTTTTAGGAAATGAAGGCATGGGGGTGGTAGAAGAGGTTGTAGGGAGTTGATTGGTGGTTTGGGTGGCGGCAGAGGCGGCTCGACGGCCGCAAACGGAGGGGTTGCAGGGAGGTTGCCAGTAAGGGAGAGAAAGAAAGGAAAAAAAAGAATAGGGGAGGAAGAAGGGGCTGTAGGGTGGCTTGGGTGGTCTTGTGGTGGTGTAGGGCTGAGGTATAGGGTGGCAGTGGGTGGTGCAAGGGCTTGGTACGGTGGTTGAAGTGGCGATGTAGCCAAAGCGGGGAGGAAAAAGGAAGGAGAAGAAAGGGAGAAGAGGGAGGTCAGGGAAGGGGAAAGGCTCAAAGAAATGGGATAGGGAGAGGCTGGAGAGGTGAAGAAAAAGAAGAGGGAGGATAGGGGGGATAGGCGGTCGGTTGGTGGCAGTGTTTAGGGTGGCAGGGAGGTGTAGGGTGGTCGGGAGAGGGAAGGGAAGAAGAGGAAAGGGTGGCCATGCGGGATGGGGGTGCATGGTTGGCCAGTTCCAAAATGGTGAAAAAAAAGATAGGTGAGAGAGAGAGAGAGAGAGAGAGAGAGAGAGAGAGAGAGAGTGGCAGTGGTTACAGGCTACGTTGGTCAGCATGCTTGAGGTGCAGGCGGTTATGGCGATGATGACGGGTCGGGGGCGCTGGGTCGAGGCAGAAGAAGGAGGAAGATAGGAAGGGGAGAAGGCCGGTGCGTAAGGGGGAGAAAAAAAAGGAGTTAGGCCGACCTAGGTAGGAGGGGGAGAGAAAAAGAAATAAAAGGAGGGGGGCTGGGCTAGTCAATGCAGGCTAGGGCAAGGGAGAAGGCAGGTTGTGGCTCGAAGGAAGGAAAAAGGAAAAGAAAGGAAGGAAGAAAAAGGAGAAAAGGGAGAAAGAAAAAAAAGAAAAAAAGAAAAAGGGAAGGGATATTAGGGGAAATTAAAATAATTTAATTTATAATATAATAAAATATAATATTTTTGGGAAGTAAATTTATTTAATAATTAGATTGAATTGAATTGAATTTATGTGTTTAAAAAGGATAATTTTATTAAAATATTGGTTTGAAAAATTATTTAAATAAAAAGAGTATGATAAAATAACAAAATATTTATTTTAATTATCAAATATTCCTATCCAAATTTATATACTCAAAAATCTATAAAATAATTAAATTAAATAATTTTAAAAGCTACTTTATCCCAAATAAAAGCTATTTATTGAATTTCAGGTTTTTAAAATTTCAGGAGATTACAAGCGATGGCCGGTGTCGGCGAAGGGGAAGGTTGGGGTGACCTTGGTGGTCGGTCCACCGGCCAATGGGCGGTGAGTGGTGCCGAGGTGGTGCACGGTGGTGGAATAGGCTGTGCACAAGCTGAAATAGGGCATCAATAGGGAGGAAGAAGAAGAAAGAAGAAGGAAGAAGAGAAGAAGGTTGGGAAGGTGATGGATGACGATAAAATGGAGGGGTGGAGGGGTATATTTACTAGTATGGTGGCATGCCAATGAGGTAAAAAAATGGTAGGGAAGTGGCGGAGTACGAACGGGGATTTTTTTTTTTTTTTTGCAGAGGATGATGGATGATGGGGGTACATGAGGGTGACAAAGGTAGCAGGGGAAGAAGTAGAGGGTAATGGTGATGGTGATCAACATGGTAGGGAAAGAGAAGAAGAAATAAAGATAGGCATGAGGGATGACAGGGATGATGGTGTCATGGTGCATGTGTGAGGTAGGGTGATGGTTGATTGTGTAGAGGAACCCAAATCCGTCATGCCACAAAATCGCCGTAGGAGAAGAAGGAAAAAGAATAGAAAAGAGAAAGGAAGAAGAGTTTAAAGGTTAAGATTAGAATAGGTGATTTTAGATTATCCAAGATAGTTAAGATTAGTGGAAATTTTAGCTAGTTTTGATTTTAGTTTATGAATTACAGTTTATTCGAGTCAAGGTTTTTGTTTTGGTTAAATTTTCAGGATTAAGAAATTAGGTTAAGGCTAAAATAAGATTTCTTGAGATTAGAACCAAATTAGGACGTTAATGATGCGAGATTAGGCTAAGTAAAATTTTGGGGTATTACACCTGCTCCTGCTACTTTTACTACTACTCCTACTCCTACTACTCCTGCTCTTGCTCCTACTCCTGCTCTTGCTACTCCTACTACTGTTCCTACTCCTGCGATTGCTCTTGCTACTCCTGCTCCTGTTACTACTACTACTCTTGCTCCTACTATTATTGCTCCTCCGACTCTTGCTCCCGCTACTGCTCCTGCTTCTGCTCCTCCTCTTCCTCCTGCTAATACATATGATTTCAAATAAATAATAAATAATCATAAATGGTAATGATAAATAATATCATTATGATAATTATTACTATAAAAAATAATATATTTTAAATATTATTAAGATAATACTAATATATTTTTAATTATTAATAAGAATAATATTAGTTATAATAAATAAATAAATAATAAATAATAATAAAATTTTACAATTTAAAATATCCAGATAAAAGCTATAAACTAATAAATAAACCATTATTACATGTCTAAAATTGTCATTTTACACTAATTCATGTTAGATTAAACAAGTTGCCAAACAAAATTATTACTTCACCCATATTTATATATAAATAAGTTGTTTCTATTAAATAAAATTATTATTTTAGCTATATTATTATTTTTGGTTAGATTAGATTTTAAATCATATATTATTATCAAAGAGGCACTAAAATGGAAACATTGATTTTAGCCTGTTAGAATATATGTGAACCTAAGTTAAGTTATATTAGTTAGATGAATTTAGGTTAGATGAATATAGGTGAGTGCTTTCAAATATTATTTGTGTATTTCTTAGGTTAATTTAGATTGAGGTGAATGGAGGTAAATAGACTAACATCTTTAAAATGTCAACTTCAACTTACATTAACTAATAATTTGGAGGTTAACAAATTCAAGGTAAATTTAGGTTAAATGAGGTTACTATTTTACCTAACCTAGATTCAACTAAAATGAGATTTTCCAAGCATAGATAATCAAATTTTATAGAAAATTACACATAAGCTCATTTTTTAGTTCCATCTTCCCCTTAAGTTTTTTTTTTGGTTTCACTTTACGTCATAATTTGAACCTATTTTTTCCATCATACCCTTTTGTCTAAATCACTTGAATTCCTACTAATCAGGTGACTAAAAAATGAAGTTCATAGTTAGTTCTTCAAAACTCATAAAATAAGAAAACTTAATTAATTGTCTATTACCTACAATGTAATAGAATATTTTAGTTAACTAAGGAAACAATATTCTATTTAAATATTCATCATTTTGATTCTACAATATACTCAACGGCTAATTATAGAAAACTAAAGTCTCCAAAATATATTATGGTGTTAAATATTGTACACAAGGTTACTATGTTGATAATATAAATAATGATACTGTTATAACTTATTAAACATATTTATTTCATTCAATAAGTATAATCTTGCATATATAATCTATGTTATAATATTTGAATATTTATGTTAGTATATTTAGTATTTAATCCCATATAGTATGATCTTTAAGAATTTTTTGGTGTACTTGTTTTGTTTATATCAGTGTCCTTAGATATGTATAATATTATCTTTATATGCATATAGTAGTATCTTTATATGCATATGGAATAAAAACATAATCATGTCCACATACTTTGGTACAATTCTAATGAATATATATAGTGTATTATTTAAATATCTTACATTTTATTTTAGAATAACTATTTCTTTGTATCCTTATATAACACTAATTGAATATAATATCAAAATTTTAGTATATTTGTCCAATTCTTTCCTTGCAATGATTTATTTTGACTATTCATGTATACAATATTTGTCTTTAAATAGACTTTATTTTGTCATATTAAGTGCATATATTTGCCATTTTTAGTTGGATAATAATTAATATAAATACGATGTTTTTTAGTATTTATTTATTATATAAGTAAGATGATTTACAATCCTAATATGTTATGAAAATTATTAAAATGACCTAATCTATTTATTTTTCCTTAAAAAAATAACCACACTTAACATAGGTTAATCTAAAAATTAATTGGCTCTCAATGCTCATTTTGCATTTTTCTCTTAAATAAACCAGTTGCTATGGTAGCATGTGATGATTTATTGCTGTCAGTTGCAATGGAATCACATGACGATTTATATGTGAAGACAAATTATGGATCTCAGTTGTTTTGTTATGTTTTCTTTTTCCTACTTTCCTATTTTACTCTCAATTGAAGAGACCATACCAAACCAGAAAAATAACGACAAAATGTTTTACAATCCAATCGAAGCTTTGATATATATTTGAAATAAAAGGATATAGAGAATTTATTCACGATGAAAAATCAAATTGATTAGATTTTTTTATTATAAATTTTAAGAAAAATGAACAAAGAAACAAGTTTTATTCCTAAAGAGTTGAATTATGTAAAAATAATTCAAACTTAATCAAGTGGCATTTGGTGAAGAAGAGGGAGGAGGCGATGGTTATAGGACAATAAAACGGAGTAGAATTAATTTAATTCTTTGAGTTCAAACTTGCTTTAGATGCTAACATAAAAGAATCACTATTTCATTGGGTTGAGATTTTATGTGTTGTTTGAGCTTTAGATTACTAGAAGAAGCATGTGTTGGCACTAATATTGCATTTAAACCTTATTTAAAATGCTTATAAATTTAGGAAATTGATTTATATTCCCATCTTTTCTAGAATTTTTATGTCTGATATATCAAATGAAATAAGAAATATAATTATATCATAGGAAAAAAAAATTAAAAGTTACAGGAGAGAATAGAATTGGAGGAGGGTAGGAGTGGATATAAAATGTAAAATTTTGTTCTATACATAAAATAAAAATAGACGAGTAAAGAGGGTTTTAAAGAAGTTTTAAAAATTTGTTAAAAACACGGAATCTTGGATTTTTTTTTGCCCCCGCTATTTCACCGTATAAATTGGAAGATGCAAAGAAGATTTTTGTTCTAAAAACATACGGTGAGCCCACCAGATAATCTCCTCCGTAAAAAAAAGAAAAGGTCTAAGCAAATTTAAGTAAAAATCATCTACAATGAAAACAAAATACAAGAGAAGACAGAAAAAAGTGGACCTAGTCGATCAAGGGAAGCAGATGAGCCTCGCCTCACCTCAACCAGGCAAAACTTCCCGTGCGTGATAACTGATAACTTTTGGCGGCCTCCAATGGCTTCTCTTCTATCATTCTCCTCCCTTCCTAATAAACCTGGTCTCATACCAAGAGTCTCCACATCTCCAGTAGCAAAAACGGCCACATTACCTTCAGTTCCTGCTGTTGCAATAGAGTCTCTGGATCAAAAGTTTGGGAGAAAAGGCATTAAATTTATAGAAAATGGCGATGAAGCAATCGTTGAGTTAAGTGTCAGGAATGGGAGCTCAGTGCGACTCGGTGTGGCGGACGCTCATGTCACCTCATACAAACCTAAAGTCTATTGGAAAGATGACGGCTTTGAAGAGATTTTGTACACTCTTGATCCTGCAGTCCCTCCTGTTGGTGGAGATGAGACCGTATCGGCTAATAAAGCTAGAGGCGGCATTGGTTTGATCCTCAATGATGCCAGTGATGCAGCTGACACTACCGCTAATAAGGGGCTAGGAAGAGGAGGAGGAGGAGGACAGTCTCTTTTATCTGATGCCCAATGGTCAGTGAAGGATGTCGATTCAGACTCTTATGATGCTGTTCAGGTAAGTCACTCTGCTTACAGAGCAGCCTTATCCAGGCGCTTAATTAATCTGTGTGCGATTCTGATGTTTTTCTAGCTGGATATGCCAAAATATGAACGCAGGTGGAACTGAACTGCACTACTTTTGGAGGATCTGTAGACATAACCTATGTAATTTCTCTCTATCCTGTAAGCATAGCAACAGCAGTACTAGTCAAGAACAATGGGCGCAAACCCCTAAGCATTACAAGTGCGATACTAAGTCATTTAAGATCTAAGAAACGCGGGGGTACGGCAATCAAAGGACTCCAGGGTTGTTCTTACTGTTCTTATCCTCCTTTATCTTCACCTTTCCAAGTTATGTCTCCTGCTGAAGCAATGAAAGCTGATGATGCTGGTAATTGGTTCGGTTCTTTTGGTTCTGCTCCAACCAAACCAGGTGAGTGGACTGACCAAGTAGAGCCTTTCACCATTTTGAAGAACAAGGTTAGCAGAGTTTATGCTGCTCCTCCTTCTCAAAGATCAAAGAGATTCTACAGAACGCCACCCTCTAAATTTGAGGCAATCGACCAGGTAAACTTGTACACACACACACACAGACACACATACATATTTTTCTTTCCCTGTAAAAAATAATAATAATATGTTCATCATCCACTGATCGATCGATCGTATCATGGTATCCTTCCTCTGCTCTGTCTTTGTTCTGTTCAGGGGAAGGAGCTGTTCTACCGGGTGATAAGGATGGGTTATGAAGACATATATGTAGCTAGTCCGGGATCATTGTCTACCAAATATGGCACGGATTACTTTATTTGCACCGGTCCTGCTTCTATGATCGTTCCTGTGACTATTAGTCCGGGTGAAACGTGGAGAGGGGCACAAGTTATTGAGCATGATAATCTAAGTTAAGAAAATGTTGATTAACTCTCCAACCCCTTCTCACCCTCGGCAATATATACCATATGAACGGTGATAGGGAGAGAGGATTGTGTGAATCAGTATGACGCTCGTATTTTTTTTTTTACTCTTTGTTTTTTATTTTTAAATTGAAATATCTTTTATTAGAATTATCAAGAAAATAAAAAAATATATCATAATGTTCATAATTTTTTTTCTATTAATATATACTTATATTTATATACTTACAAGAACAAAAAATTATGGTAAAATACTAGGATGATTTTGGTGAGAGATTATGAAATAAATTGACTAAAAACAATCATAAATATATCATAAAATAGTAGTAAAAGATATGTATAACAATGGTGAGAGATCAATTTTTGTATAATAATGATGATATTTTAATATATTAATAGAATAAAATATGTAAAATGCTGAAAAATAAGTATACTAATGATGAAAGATAAGTATAATAATAATGAAAGATACATAAAATGATCATAAAAAATTGTGAGAATAATGTTGGAATATAGTAGCAAATTTTAATAGAATACTAATGAAAGATAAGTATAATGCTGGTGAAAAATTAGTTCAATTATGGTGAAAGTTTTAATTTTTTTTGAAATTATATTAAAATATCGATGAAAGATTGTAAAATTGTGATGAAATATTAACATATTTTTGGTGAAAGATAAGCATTTTTATGGTGAATGTATGGTAAGAAAATGTGAAAAAAGGTAATAAAGAAAAATTTGAAACATATTCAAAATAATGGTGAAAGATCAATTCAATGCTAGTAAAAGATCCATTTAGTTATGGTGGAAGATCAATTTATGTATGGTAAAAGATTAGTTTATGTATGGTAAAATATTAGCTATCTTTTATGGAGAAAGATAGTTGGTGAAAGATTAGGTTAATTATGGTGAATGATTAGTTTATGTATTGTGAAATATTGACTATATTCTATGATGAAAGATCAACTCAACACTGGTGAAAAATCTGATTAGTTATGGTGAATGATCAGTTCATGTGTGGTAAGAGATCATTTTATGTGTAACGAAACATTGGCTATATTTTATCGAAAAAGATTGATTGTGAGAGATAAGTTCATTTATAGTGAAAGGCAAGTTCATTTATGGTGAAAGATCAGTTCAGTTATGGTGAAATATCAATTCAATTATGGTGAAATATTAGTTTATGTATAGTGGAACATTGACTATATTTTATGATGAAAGCTTAGCTCAAAACTGGTGAATGAAGAAAGATCAATTAATGTATTGTGAAAGATTATTTTATATATAATGAAAAGAAAATGGTGAAATATTAGTTCATGTATTATGAAAGATTATTTTATATATAATGAAAAAATGGCAAAAGATAGTTACAGCAATGGTGAAAGATACATAGAAATTATATTTTAAGTCAAAAGTATATCAATACGAGTGTTTATTTGTTGAGAAAAATCTCAAGAACATGAGAAAAATTTCAAAAACATTATGACATATATTTATTTATTTATTTATGATTGACGTGCTGTCGTAGATACTTCAAGTTATACCCTAAACACACAAACAAGTAGTATGCAACGAGTATTCATTGATATCATAGAATATAATTTAATTTGTATATTTCTGTTATCAAATTAATTCCTGATTGTCAAATTATGAAAAACTAATTACTAATAATGAAAAGAAGAAACTAACAATTGACAAAATAAAAGAATAACATAGTACAATAATAGAGGTCAGAGAATATATTTAGCTTAGGGATATCAACCGATCATTGAATAATATTACCATATAGTATTTTTTATGTTAACCTATAGAATCTCACACACATCCGCTTCTTAGCACCCCCTTATGCAAATAAACCAAGATCCTCTTATAATTTATTGTCTAACTAGTTAATAACCTAAGATAAGATCTCTAGATTCAAATAATTATAGCATTAATGATTACAGAATAACTAACTAAAACCATAATTAAAGTCATATCAAATTCTTGGTATGGTCGTAGCTGACACACAATTTAAACCCTCTTATAGTCAATTGTATTATTAGTAAATAAGGGTATCGTTCTATACTAAGGGTTGAGAGAACTCACTTCTATTTAACTAGCTCACAAATAATAAAAATAAATAAATAAAAACAAAAAATAAATAATAAGACGAACACAATTGTGTGATTTTTTTTTACAAATAGAAAATAATAAAAATAATAAATAAAATAAAATAATAAAAATAATATACATATATAAGAAACGTACTAGGGAAATCAAAATCCATCACTAGATCAAGTTAAAATATAATAATAATTGCTAATTCATCTTTTAATTATGAGAAGGAGACTGATCAAGTTGTAATCCAAAAGCAGGTCTATACACTTTATATTACTTTTCTAGAATAATTAATATGACAAAGTGCCAATATTAAATTCTATTAAATATTAGCAATATAGTAGTAACAAGTGGCTCCTATATTTAACTAGATTTAAAGCATTAAGCACAAGTGGAAGTCTAAGTACCCATACTAGTACAATAAGTATGCCTGGTTGTATTTCTCTCCTCTGACCCATACGTATCTAAACATTCCACTACTCCTGTTAAAATCAAATACTATTAGGTGAATTATTATCTAACCTAGTTACATCATATATGTATTCTAACATATTCATATAGCCACCTAATAAGCATATAACCCTACATACTGTCACTATAAGGAAAGAAGAATAAGACATGCACCATATAAATCATACTTGACAGAATCATATATATAAACGATAAAAATTAAAATAGAATCAAAGAACAATCTCATGAAGCAAAGAAAAATAATATTATATCTCAAACTATTATCTAGGGTTTCAATATGTTGCCCAAGAATAAATAATTATCTAGTCATAATAATCAAATTAATTACACAAAAATAATATATATATATATATATATATATCAGAAATAGAGAAAGAAATAACCAAAATAAATTATGGATGAAATTTCAATAATTTATTCAGATGAAAAATTACTTAATTTCATCTAAAATAAATCTTTCGGTCTCTTTTTCTTGTTCTTTCTCTCCAGGTCGGCATTTCTCTCTTTTTGTGCTGCTACATGCACCATCTTTTCTTTCCTTTTTTTTTTCTTTCACCGCATGACCTCTCTCCTTTCTTTGAATTTTTTTTCTACACGGAATATCAGGCCTCACCCGTCTAGTCCACCTCTTCTCTCCTCTTTCCTCTTCCTTTTATTCTACATTCTTTTGAAGCAGTGTTAGGCCTCTGCTTCTTTGGCTCAACTTTTCATGCATTTAGGCCTACTTCCTTTTCTTTTTTGGTTGGCGCTTCACACCTGTGCTGCAAGTTTTTTTTTTTCTCTTCTTCTCTTTGGCTCCTCCTTTTTGTAACTTTTCTCCTACCTTTGTTAGGTGTTGTGTCATTTTTTGTTTTGTTTTTTGTTTTGGTCATCGGCCCTTTGGTCCAAAGGTCCCAAAACCATTTTTTACTTTACCTAGAAAATAAAATTAGAAAAAAATTAATAAATAATCTTATACTTTAAATTGATTTTATTTATATCATTTAGCTTAAATAATAAAATATATAAGATTATTATTACTTAAGCACAAAATTATAATTATTCTCATATATTACTCAAATAAAAGAGCAAAAACTAAGATTAAATGGGTATAAAATATGTAAAAATATGTACTCATTAATACCTCCACACTTAGCTTCTTGCTTGCCCTTAATCATGACATGATTCAAACCGAATAAAAATAAAACTAATTAGCCACTTTTGTAGGTATGACGATTGCACTTAGCATATATAACAAGCCCTTTAAACCCCTAGGTCACTCTTAAAGGACAAATTAGGTCTTAAGAAGGTTTTTCAGATGATATACCCACAAAATCACACACAATTCAAATAAAAAAATAAAATAAAATCACACCTAACAACCTTAACTAATGCTGTCTCAGAATCTTTTGCTTTCATAACAAAGATTAGCAATCAATCAAGATTCAGTAATGGGAGATTTAAGGGATTAATTTCAATGTATGGTTCACACATAGACATGACAAATATGGGTAGATCAATAATATGGATAAAATTTTACCACATCTTAGTCATATCAAAATCTATCCTCACTATAGATACCCTCTATTTTTCTCTCTCAGATTCATGGCTACAAATGTGTAGAAACACTCAGGTATGTGAGATAAGATGACAAACATAACAAGTGACTCAAATATATAAACAAAGAAGGTTCATATTTTTATGGATAAAACCTCATGAAAGATATAAAATACCTTCCAGATGGACCGAACTATATTCTTAATTCTTGTGACTAATCTTCATCAGATCAAAGGCTTCCCATCTCAATAATCAAATAAGACACACTCATTGGTAGTAGCGGGTTTAAGATATAGAAGGGTATGGAGTATTCTATGATTGTGGTCCTAAAAAGGCCAAGAACTAGTGTAACTCTAATAATCAGATGAAATATAATCATCAACTCCACGCTAATGATGATCAATAATGCACATCTCAACCTTAACCCCAAACTAGAACATTGCGATAAAAAAAAATAGAACATGAATAGAACTTTCACAAAATCATCTCTACATCTCCCTCTTGTCCTTATATTGTATCATTTTCTTCTTTCTTTCTTTTTTTTTCCTTTTTTAAATTTTTTATATAAAAAGAAAAATGATGAAAATACAATGAATATATATATATATATATTCCAACACCAAACATAACCAATTCCTTTCTTAACATAACTACATATATTTCTTCCACATACTATCACCTACACAACCACAATATGTCCATAATGAATTAGTCCCCTTCCACTAGCTCTAAGTAAGAGTAAGGATAATATTTGAGGGTTATCTAATGTGGGTAATAAAAAAACATATATGTTCAATGTATAGGCTCAAAGGGGATTCTATGGGGTGTAAATCTTGTTTACACAAATTAGGACTCAAGCTATTTGGTCATGTGGTGGAAAATCCTATGTTGCCTTTATCATTTTGTCAATCAAAGCATGTTTTGACTATAAAATTCAAATAGCACAATAGTAAATTCTAGTAATATCTAGAGTCCATTACAAGATTTATGGCAAGTAATTTGATCAAAGTAGTTAAATATATATGAGGTTTGCAAAAAAAATTGTGAAGCCAAGATAAGTAGATAATTTCATGTGAATTCACTCAAAAAAGAAGAAGGTATATATGGTTTAAAATCTTATTGAGGAACGTGATAAATCTCAACATTCTATGTCAGTGGTTAGAAAATCATACATGTTCTTACTCCATTCACATCTGAACATGTAGATATTCATATGTGTTCCCTATATCAAAATTAAGACAAAAAATCTCCACTCACTTTATCTCATTTTTATGATCATCTTTTTATTAGATTTCAAAGATATGCTCATCATTAACTAGTTAAAGGCTCCTAAGAATCTAAACACACCAAAAACTCAAAAAATTGCATTAATTTTTTTTAACATGCAAACACATAAAAACACCCACACCCACACATTGTCCTCAATGTGTAGAAAGCTAAAGGAACATGTAATTTTAAGTATGAAGAGACAAAATAAATAAATTAATGAATGAATAAAAGGCAGAAATCTCCCGTATTATATTAGGTTGCCTCCCAAGTAGTGCTTGTTTTTACATATTTAGCTTGATGTTATCTCAGTTTACTCATTTAAGGTGGGTGCTTTTTGTAATTACACCTCTTCAACATTATGCTTTGTGAATGCTTCATAGTAGGATTTAAGCTTGTGACCATTGACCTTGAATTCATTTCACGTCTTCTTGCTTATGATCTATATGACACCATGAGGGAAAACATGAGTAACAATAAAAGGACCCACCCATCTAGAATGCAACTTACCTAGAAATAAGCAACGATGAGAATGGTAGAGTAGCACTTTTTGGACCACAACAAATGACTTTCCACGAATCATTTTATCATGAAAATCTTTTTTCTTTTCTTTTTAAACCATAACATTTTCAACTGCATCATCCATTATTTCTTCCAGCTCATAAAGTTGTAGCTTCCTATGCATTCCAGTTGAGTCTATACTCATGTTCAGGTTCTTAAAAGCCCACCATGCCTTGTAATCAAGCTCCACAGGTAGATGGCATGATTTTCCATAAACAGGCCGAAAGGGAGACATGCTTATGGGTGTTTTATAGGTATTCCTATAAGCCCATAAAGCATAATCCAACCTTTGGCTCCAATCCTTTATATTTGGGCTCACGGTCCTCTCCAGTATCTTCTTGATTTCTCAGTTAGAGACTTCTACTTGCCCGCTAGTTTGAGGGTGTCAGCGTGTAGAAACTTTATGTGTAACCCCATAATTGCGTAGGATATCTTTGATTGTCCTATTTTAAAGTGTGATCAACCATCACTAATGATCACTTTAGGCATACCAAAAGTGGAAAAGATGTGAGATTGCAGGAAACCTACAACTATACGAGAGTCATAGTAAGGGTGATAGTTGCTTTCACCCATTTCGAAACATAATCCATAGCAAGAAGAATATAGAGATAGCCTTAGAATATGAAAATAGACCCACAAAATCAATGCCCCACACATCAAAAATTTATACAACTATAATTGGAGGTTAATGACATTTGATCTTTAAGACTAATGTTACCTAATTTTTGGCACCTGTCATATTTCATGCAATAAGTGTTGGCATCTCTAAATAATGTAGGCCAATAAAAACCAGCTTGAAGAACCATGAAGGTGGTATTTTTAGCACCCAAGTGTCCTCCACAATGCAATATATGACAATGTGATAAAATATGCTCAAATTTGGAATTAGTGACACATCTCCTCATTATATCATCAGTACCAAATTTTCACAAATAGGGGTCATCCCAAACATATTGGTATGTCTCCTTTCTAATTTTGGTTCTCAAAGATTGTGGCATGTCAGTGGGTAGCTTATGAGTACTATGATAGTTTACAATATCAACAAACTATGGTGTACTTATCTATATCCCAAAGAGTTGCTCATTCGAAAAATTCTCAATCAAGGGTATAGGTTCACCATCTTGAATCATGCATCTCAAATTATTGGCTACTATGTTCTCGCTCCCTTTATTTTCCTTTATCTCCACATCAAACTCTTGTATCAAGAGAATCCATCTTATTAACAAGAGTTTTGCTTCCATTTTAGATAATAAATACTTCAACGTTGCATGGTCTGTAAAAATGATAGCTTTAGTTTGAAGTAAATATGATCTAAAATTTTCAAGAGCAAATAACACTACTAATAGTTCTTTCTTGGTAGTGGAGTAAGTAAGCCGAGCATCATTAAGAGTTCTTAAAGCGTAATATATGATGTAAGGATTTTTATCCTTTCTCTATCCCAAGAATGCATCAATCCCATACTCAAAAGCATCACACATGATCTTAAACGGTAGGAATCAATCTATAGGTAGCATCATTGGGGATATCATTAGTATATTTTTAAGTTCATCGAATGCTTTTTGACACTCCTTACTCCAACTGAAAGGTATAACCTTGTGTAAAAGGTGAGTCAATGGTCATGCAATGCTAGAGAAGTCCTTTATGAATCGTTGATAGAATTTTACATGTCCATGAAAAGAGCAAACCTCTCTCACTCAAGTGGGAGAGGGTAAGTAGCCCATAGAATCAATCTTAGCTTTATCAACTTCTAAACTACTAAATGAAATAATATGTCAAGTACGATTCCTTGTGTCACCATAAAATGATACTTTTTTCAATTAAGTACAAGGTTAGTTTCTTTGTATCGTTTCAAAATTAAAGTTAGATTGTTGATGCAAGAATCAAAAGTATCACCAAAGACACTAAAATTATCCATAAAAACTTTAATAATCTTCTCAATGTAATTAGAGAAAACACTAACCATACATCTTTGGAATATACCAGGGGAGCTGCATAGACCAAAGGGCATGTGTCAATAAGAAAATGTGCCAAATGGGCATGTAAAGGTCTTCTTCTCTTGATCTTCCTCTGCTATGTGAATTTGGTTGTAACCTGAATACCCATTAAGGAAGCAATAATAGGAATGACCAACCAATCTCTTGAGCATTTGATCAATAAATGGTAATGGAAAATGATCTTTCCTTGTGGTGGCATTCAATTTCCTATAGTTAGTGCATACCTGGTGTCCGATTACTATCCTTTGTGGGACAAGCTCATTCTCCTCATTCTTCACTATAGTGATCCCTAAATTTTTAGGTACCACTTGAATATGACCTATCTATTTAGAATCTGAGATCGGGTAGATGACTCCACAATTCAAAAGCTTGATGATTTCCTTCTTTACTACTATAACACCCCAAAAATCTACTACTGAAAAATTTCATTTTAAGCAGAAGCATATTATCAAAGAGCTGGGTGTTACCACCATAATTGACATAAGTTTGGCTTACCATACCATCCTTACATCAATCATAAGACAAAATAATAAGAAAGTAAAACATGATAAATAGAAATTGAGGTACCTTTCATAAATATTAGATAAAAGTTTGGAGGTTTACTTCAATTATAATAATCTAAAATATAAAATGGGATACCATAGATCTAATAATCTAAAAAGGTATATGGTCAAAACAAATATCTACATAACATAACTTTAAGCCCAAAACCTTGATCCTAAAATCACTCATCCATATATAAATCATCAAAGGCTGCAAACTTATCCACTAGATCAGCCTTGACTTGCGTAAAGACATCTGGGTCGTGAACTCATGGAAATGAGCAACACGCATAAAATGGATGATCAGTACACTATATATTAAGTAAGGTAACAATACACTCGAAGCAAAATTACACATAATACATGAGTTCACATCAGAGAGTAAGCATATGTGCAATAATATAAATAGAGTTAGGTAGATACTGATTTCGAGTTTTGCTATATACATATATCATATTCCAATCTTTTATTTATGTTGAGTTTAGGGACCCCATTATTCTTAAACTGATGGAACGGTTTGAAATACCTTTTAGGGACAATATACCTAAGCCACTATTATCATCCGGTGGAATGGAATTAACACCTCTCAGAGCATAAATGCTCATGAACCACTATTCTTAAAACTATGGAATGGTCTGAAGTACCTCTTAGAGACAACACACTTGAGCCACTATTATTACTTAACACCTCGGTCCTGACTCACGTAGTCTTTCATTTTAAATGATTAGTATATTTTCCATTAATACTTTATCTCTTAATTGTATATTTATTCACGTTGAGTATGGGCCACTATTTTTAATCCGGTGGAATAGATTGATGCACCTTTTAGGGACAACACACCTGAGTCATTATTATTGTGCGGTGGAATAAACCTATATAAACACCTCGACTCGACTTATGTGATCTTTCACTTTAAATAATTAGTATTTTATTAGATTTGATTATATGCTCAAGAATATCATGTGGGACTCATATAGGTATGCAAGAAATAAAATTTAATAAAATAATTACGACCATATAATTAACCTCAAAAGACCATAATATACTTAGATAGTTAAAAATGCTCATATTCTCCCAAGGCTTTATAAATCTCAATAGCAATACATATAAATCTCCAATATCTATTCGGAACATAAATAGTCAATTATTTATATAAATACCATATCCAACTTCATTCCCCAAATATATACTTCCAAATTTTGTTACTATTAAGATATCATAGCATAGAGTTTTCATAAATACATTATTCATATAACATGTCTAATGTAACAGTACATACACATACACATCATGTATCTTTACCAACAATGACACTGGAATCTATGCACATAAATCCTAAACCTCCTCCTTTGAGATTGTCGGAAAAACACCTATGAAAATAAGATAATACACGATTAGGCTTGAAGATTATAATAGAGGGAAAAGTTAAGGTAAAGGAAGGTAAAAATGGAAATAACTAGAGTCAAAGGGAAGCTTGAGTTACATGGAAGTGTGGTGGAAGATATGGTGGTGCTATGGTGAAATTTTGGTGGTGTTTGGGTGTGAAAAAGGGGGTGTACGGTCGAAAAGATGGGGTTACATAGGTGTGCGGCAGGCTTTGCACACTTAGATCGAGAGCTAGAAACTTGCACAGGAAGGCTATGCGAAGAGGCATGACCATACTCATGTAACACATGCATAGGTAATAACAAAGAGGGATGCACAAGCATATTGAGGCAGTGCATGACCCATGCAAGTATGCATGGGCGAACTGTGCTGGCATGTATAGGCATGCGGCAAGGAAAAAATAGTGATGCACAACCACGTGAGAGACCTTGCTCAAGATGTGCACCTCAAAAAATTTAACAGATGTGAGGAAATAAGAGGAGAAAATGACGACGATGGATGGCGATGGTCGGTGACAATGAGGGGGAGCGATGGGATTATCGTGGTGGTTGATCCACTAAGCTTTGGAAGATGCTTGGTGGTTGTGGTGGTGCGTGGTGGTGATGGTGATGCTCAACATTGGAAAATAGGGTAATGGAAAGGAGAAGAGGAAGAATAAGAAAGAAAGAAAGAAAGAAAGAAAGAAAGGTGGTGGCTTGGGGTGGTTATGCTTGACAAAAAAATGGCCAACAAATGAGGCAATGCATGAGGGAGGAATATATATATATATATATATATATATATATATATATATATATATATATATATATATATATATAGGTGGTGGCATGTAACGAGGAGTGGAAAGGGATGATGGAAGGGGATGAAAATGGTGATAAGCATGGTAGAAGAAGGATGGTAGGGCAGTAGAGGAATGAGGGAGAGATGGTGGGAGATGATGATTGTATAGTGTACGTTATAAGGAAAATACACGCAAGGCAGGAGAGCTAAGGAATTCAGCATAAGGAGGTAGGAAAAAGGAGAAAGGAAAAAGGTGAAAGAAAAGGAAAAAGGGAAAAAGCTTAAGGTTAGCATTATATTAATTTTTGATTAGCTAAATTAGGTAAGATTAAAGATATAAATCTACCAAAATTAAGGTTAGTTTACGAAATATAATTTATCTAGGTCAAAGATTTTTATTAGGTCAAAATTTTGGGATTAAAGAATTTAGGTAAGGCTAAAATAAAATTTTCTTGAGATTAGAATTAGATTAATGTACCAATTATATAGGATTAGGTTTAGCAAAAATTTTGAGTATTCCAACTACTTCCATCATAGGAGGGTTAAGTTTGCATTGAGGTTCTCTAGTTAGTTTAGCTCCTTCTTCAAGAAGTATGTGGTGAAAATACATGGTAAGACTTATACCTTTAATGTCTACTAATGTCCACCCAATAGCTGTTTTGTGAGCTTTAAAGACTTCTAACAACTTGCTTTCTTGCTCCTATGTCAACTTTGAAGATATGATCACAGAAAGGGTCTCTCTATCTCCTAAGTACACATACTTCAAATGATCTGGTAATGGCTTGAGCTCTAATGTAGGTGCCTAAATCACATAAGGTATAGGTTTTTTAGTAGCTAAAGGAATTGAAAAGGGGGTCCATACTGATATGGAGGGTTTTCCTCCATGTGTGCTATGATATGCACAAGATGTGGGGAAAATATTGCCTCTATCTCTTCTAAAGAATTATCTTCTCCTTTTTCATCCAATCATAAGATTTTCATAAAAGTGATTTCCAATGGATATTCCTCATCCTCCTCAAAGTAATCTTGTGCCAAAAGGTCAAGGGTGTCAATAGTATAATAAGAATGGTCATCCATGGGGTACCTCATGGCCTTGAAGATGTTGAAGCTTATGACTTCTCCATCAAGCTCCATAGTGAAAGAACCGGTATGGATGTCTATATTTGTGCAAGAGGTTCTCATGAAAGGCCTTCCCAAGAGCAATGACATTAGACTTAAGCTACTTTCATCCATATCCAACATGTAGAAGTCTGTCAAAAATATAAGTGTACCAACCTACACAAGAACATCTTCTACAAGCCCCTTGGGGAATGCATTAGAATGATCAATAAGTTAAATGATAAAAATTATCTTTCTTAAGATCTCCCAAACTTAAATATGCATAAATAGAATATGGCATGACATTAATAATTGCACCTAGGTCTAGCATGTTATTTTCAAACCTATTGCTACCAATTACACATGGGATGTTGAAGCTTCCAAGATCTTTACACTTTAGAGGTAATTTTCTTTGCATGACAATAGACAATTTCTCACTCATCTTAACCAATTACTTCTCCCACAATCTCTTCCTTGTGGTGCATAAATACTTTAAGATTTTTGCATATTTGGGCACTTGATTCGTAGCTTCTAGGAGTGGGATGTTAACCTACATCTTCTTGAACGTATCTAATATAGCTTGATCACTCTCGTCCTTTTTTGATTTGGATAGCTTTATAGGAAAAGGACCAGTAGAAATAGGGTCAGTAACAACAAAATTTAGAATGGTAGAGGATTTACCATTGGAAAAACTCTCATATTTTTGCTAAATAGTGGCTCAGTTAATTGACTATCTATTTCCGCTCTTATTGTCTTACTTTTGCATGATCTCCCCTTCTTTTGTAGTAGGATATTCTTCCAACTACTCTTAATTCTCCTTGTTTTTTTTTGGAGAACTCTCACATGTTTTACCACTCATTGTTACTAATACATTAGTTGATTTAAAGTTTCCCTTTGGATTGGGTATGGTATTACTAGGTAGTTTCCCTAGATCATGTAATTATTTTAGCTTAGTGACCACTTCTCTCATTTGACTCTCTATATTCAACACTCTCTTCTCCATATTTGGTTGGCTTTGTATCTGCTAATTCTATCCATTTGTCTTAGATTTATATTAGCTAATTCTATCTATTTGAAATATCCCAAAAATCCTTATTTAGGAATTATGGCAAAATAATGATTTATTAGGGAAATTAATAAATAAATTATTTAGAAAATTTTGGATATTTTACTAATTAAAATAGAAGTTAAGGAAAATTTATCCAAAATAGTCAAATTAATCTAAAAAGGAATTTAATTATTATTATAATAATAAATATTATTAATTTTAAATATTCAAAAAAAATTATAATTCTAAATACCCCAAAATATCCCAAACCACCTATTTTCTTTCTCCCATTTTTCCTTTTCCCTTTTTTTCCTTTTTCTTCTTTCCTTTCCTTTTTCCTTTTTCCTTCTTCCTCTCCTTTCTCCTTTTCTCTTTTCCTTCCCTTCCTGGTTTGGGCCAGCCCGCGGCCCAAACTCCCTTCTCTCCCTTCTCCTCCTTGTCCCGCACATGCCAGGCCTGCCCCAGCTCTTGTTCCTCGCCCGAAATGCCGGCCAAACCACCTCCCTCTCTTTTTATTTTCTTCCCCTGGACCGCTGGTCCAACCTGTCATCTTCTTCTCCCCCAATCCAAACTACAACGGTTGAAACCTGCAACTTCTGCCGTTGACAGCCACCAACACCGTCCGACCTCCCTTCTCTCTTCCCTTCCGTCATTTTTCCTTTCCTTTTTTGACCCTGACCAACCCCACAGCCCCCTCACGCATGTTCCTTCTTTTCCCTTCTCTCTCCGACATCACCTTCCTTGCCATGGCAGGACTGCTCGCCTGCCACCGCCGGCCGGTGGTCCTGCCACACTTGCCCCACTTGTCTTCTTCTTCCCTTATTGTTTCCCCCCTCAATTAGCCTATAAATACCCCCATTATCAGCCTAGGTTGAGCTTCCTTTTCACAGCTTAGAAACCCCAGCCGCTCGCCGCCACCCAAACAAACCCTTGTTCCGCCACCGTCGACGACCATCGCCATAAACTCCGCCCACCAAAACCTTCCCTGAAAATCCCTCTACAAAACTAAACCACCCTCCTCCCCTATCTCGCCCTACACATGCTGCCCCAGCCGTGCAAAGTTATTACCAGATCAGCTACTCCAGGCTCTCGCTGCCCCTCGCTCCACCTTCCGCTGCCAATCTCGCCACAACCAGCACCTCCTCCACCCTCTAAAACACCCAGGGAACCTTCCCCTACCTTCCCATACCTTCATCTCCCCTTACCTCCCTCTCCTTCTACTTTCTCCATATTCCACCACCTTCCACCACCTTCGACCACCGCACCAACCGACGTGCGCCACCACTCCTGGCTGCACCACTACCTCCATTCCACCCCTCTCCTCTTGCTGCACCTTCCTCCACCTCAAACACCCCTCCACTTCCTCTCTTTTATCCTACATATCCATCTTCCACCTCTTTTCCTCCTCCACCGCCGCCGTCGTCACCGCCATGTGCCACTGTCGGTTCCACCACCAACCTTAGGTGGTACTGTAACACCCCCAAATTTACTACTGAAAAATTTCGTTTAAATCAAAAGTTTTAGCGGAAGCAGGAGACTTAAAAACCGCAAAACTCGGGGGTATTACCGCCACACTTAGTACCAGATCGATCCATAACTACCGACCCGATACTAAGTGCTAAGGCTAGAAAGAATAAAACCAGAACAAATCATTCATAAAACACAAGTTTTACGAGATCAGAGTGCGAAGGTCAAAAGTTACATTCCGAAATACAATTTAAAAGGTCCATATATCAGAATACTTAAAATAACAGAATAGCAAGGTACGATAAAACCCTCGAAAAATTAAATACAACATTTGTAACCTCTAAAGACAAATACAATTAAACCACACAATTTTCGAAGGGAAAAATCCGGACCGCTTACTCACTCAGATCAAGCCTTCCACCCCAAATTAGTAACAGATCAACCTGCATCAAAGGTCTGCTCCCCACCGTTGGTGGATCATCACAGGACCCAGTCAATCAAGGTAGTATCAGTACGGGTCCAGTACTGAGTAAGGGCGCAGGTGCGCTAAGGCCAAGCATACAATCATACCACATAGCACACACAGCACAAACATATAAGTCACATGCGATAACACACAAGATAAGGCCTGAGTACTTTTCTGGTGACTTATTCTTTATTCTCATTAATGATAAGTCCATTTCACACATACTCTTTAATAACCCATGTGAGTGCGGGAGCCCCACTATTATAGCCGGTGGACCGGAAGATATCGCACAGGGCAGAACGCCTCTGATCCACTATTATAGCCGGTGGACCGGAAAATAAACGCACAGGGCAAAACGCCTCTGATCCACTATTATAGCCGGTGGACCGGATCACAGCCCCGACTCACATGGTGTTTCGCTTTAAGTACTTAGTATCTTTCCCATGGATTAACTTATAAGTTTGGTTTGTCGAGCGCGAAATCCCCCACTATTATAGCCGGTGGACCGGAAATATCGCACAGGGCAAAACGCCTCTGATCCACTATTATAGCCGGTGGACCGGATCGCAGGCTCGGCTCGACATCTTTCGCTTTACGTAATTAATGTCTTATCAGTGTCTTATTAAATCACACATCACCCTTGACATGCATGCGGCTAATACTCTACCACTTCTCCCTCTAAGGGTTCGTCCCATATTTTGAGACTCGTACCTCCTCTCGCACCCGACATCCATTCCCCCGTAGACTTATGTAAAGTAGCATATAGTAAGACACAAACCCCAAGGATATAGGCCATCCCAACACATATGATGTCGCCTCCGCATGTTCTCATCCCTCTAGGGTTCCTCCTCGGATACCCTAATCGGACCTATGTGGCCCAACTCTTTCTTACTTACCAAACGCTACGTTATTCTCTATTTCGCACCTCATTCTTTATTAGAAAATTCCCCAAGTGTATCTCTTTATCTCCCAAGTTCACATGTGACTAACCAAACCCTGGTTGGCCACTCAAACCCTAATCGACCACGCCAACCCTAGTTGGCTGCACCTTACTTCTTCAACACGTAACCTCCCTCTTTCACCCCAAAATCTCCCCTCTCCTTTAGAAAACCCATACTCATCCTTTATCTAACTGAATTCTCACTCTCAATCCCATACTCCATCCTTCCTTGATCATTTTTACCCTTGTACCCCTCAATTTCCTCATTTTCTCCCAAAACCCTAATTGGGTCCCTTAAACACCCTTATATCGACCCACCTAAAATTTTGCACCCAAGTCTCCAATGGACCCGTAACTTTAGCATTATCTTATTTACTTCCAAAATCAACTTTCCTCCAGTAATATTCATCCCTACGCATAATTTAGATACTCCATGCAGACTCCCCAACACCCACTTACTCACGAAACCTTAATCAGATCCCTTATGCACCAACTCACGTACTATCTTTCATAATAAGTCTCCCATCACTCTAAGACTCTCCACAACTCTCACTTACAACCCAATTCAGCTTTTCCCACGTAAGGATCATGCCCATGCAAGATCTAGTTCCCCCATGCAAGCTTCTCAAATGTCCACTTTCCCGTTATCCTTTTATTATCATTTCATGCTACCCAAAACCCTAGCATGCATGTCCTAGAGGGCTATAACAAGTCACATCATCAACATCAACGATAAACATGGAACATGGCATACACGTATAATATAAGGCGCACACAACATACCTCATGATCCACGATGCGCTACACAAAACAGGTTAATCATAACACATGCATATTACACATCAACATGGCATGCTCATCATCTATAAACACATCACAAATAGCACAAGGCCATAGCTTCGTCCTTACCTAACACGACACCGGTCTTGGAGCACGCTCCTACGTCTCCTCCGAGTGTCGACTTAACTCGCCTATAAGAGGGAAAATTGGGGTTACTTTTCCTCCGACCAAAACACTATTCTTTTCTATCTTACCCCTACTCTTTACCTTACCATTAGGGCGAAGACTAGTAATGTTACTTTTATAAGTGAAGTATGGTCAATAATCTCAAAGTAGTTAATCAAGCTACTACTAATAAAAGTAGCTACAATAATTTAAAGTAATTTTAATAACACTTATTGTTTTACGGTAGTAGTTCAATGTTACTAGTAATAATGATAATGGTGAATAATAATAATATTAATAATAATAGTGATAATAATAATAGTAATAGTAATAATAATAATAATAATAATAATAATAATAATAATAATAATAATAATAATAATAATAATAATAATAGTAAAATAATAATACCAATAGTAATAATAACAATGATAAGGGTAATAATAATGATAATAGTGATGATACTAATAATAATATTAATAGTGATAATAATAATAATAATAATAGTAAGAATAATATTAATTATGCTACTAAATAATTAGCACTTATATAATAAAGGTTCAGGGGTTGGGGGTTTAGAGAACTACCTAGGGTGTGGGTGGCACAGGTGGCGGCGCACGGCGCACGGCGGCGGCGGCGGCGGCTTTGGGGGGAGAAAGAGGGTAGAGAGGTGGTGGAGGGAAAGGAAGGAAAAGGAGGGGTTGGCAGGGGAAATGGAGGGCCTAGGGGGGGTTGGGGAAGTTCCCTGGGTGATTCTGGGAGGCAGAGGGGGCGCTAGAAGTGGCGGCGCGGTGGTGGGCGGCGGCGAGAAGGGTGGCTGGGTCTGGAGGTGCGGTTGGTCGGGAAGGGTGCTTTGCACGCCTGGGGCGGCGCGTGCAGAGCAACCAGAGGGGCGAGGGAGGTCTGGTTGGGTGGATGGCGTTGCAGGGAGGAGTTTCGGGGGTGGTTCGGGCGGCGGAGATGGGCGGCGGCGATGGGGCGGTGATCTGAAGAGGGGGCGGCACAAAAGGGATTTCTGGGCTGGGGAGGTTTGTGTGTGGCCAACGCCGGGGTTTCGGGGGGTATTTATAGGCCGGGGATCGGGAGGATCGAGGGGGAGACAAGGGAGGACGGTCAGGCGGCGACTCAGGGCACGCCGGCCGGTGGTGGCGACCGACGCAGGTCTGCCATGGCAGACTTGCAGGTTGGTCGGGGAAAGAAGGGGAAAAGGGTGCGGCGGCCTAGGGGTGTTGGGGGGTGTCGGCTGGTCGAGGGAGGGTGGCCGGCAGAGCAGAAAAGGGGAGGTGGCATGCAGGCGGCGTGCAGGCGGTCGGAGCAGGGGGCGGCGTGTTGCAGGTCGCGCACGCGAGGAGGAAGAAGACGTCGGTCGGACCGGCGGTCCGGGAGAAAGAAAGAAGAGGAAAAACCGGCCGGTTCGCGATTGTTAAAAGGGCCTGTCAAAACGCGGCATTTTGGGTCTTATTTGAATAAAGCGCGGCGTCGAGTAGCTGGCAGGCAACGGTTACCTGCTTAATTCGGCGCGCAGCGTTTCAGCGACAGGAGGGGCGAAACGCTGCGTTTCACCATGCGAGGACGGGCCGCACGGCGCTGGGCCGCGGGAAGGAGGAAGGGAAAGGGGGAAAGGGCCGGGGCTGGCCCAACGAGCGAGAAGAGGGGAAAAAGAAAAAAGAAAAGAAGAAAGAAAAAGAGAGAAGAAAAGGAAAAAAAAAGAAGAAGGGGAAAAGGAAAAAATAATAATAATATGGGATATTTAAATTATTTAAAATATTTGACGTATACAAAATAATATTTAAATTCATTTTTAGGCTAAATTAGGATTTTTAAGGGATTTTTCATAAATTCCTTTTTAATTAGCAAACACCTTAATTTTTCTCCAATTAAATTACTTATAAAATTATTAAAATTTAGAAACTATTTTCTCCTTCTTATTTTAATTAAAATAATTTATTTAATTAACTTTTTCTTTAAATGCTTAATTAGCTAAAATACCCAAATTCCTCCTAATTAAAATACTTATAAATCTCTTCTTGATTTTCCTTAATTAAATACCCTTTTATTTTAATAAAATTAATTTATTTAAATAATTTTCTAATAAAACATCTTTTAAATATAATTTATAAAATTAGGAATTTTTGGGGTATTTCAGGTACTCCAACTTTCCTAGCCCCTAAACTATTTTCTATAAGTGTTAATAATTTTTAGTATTATTAATAGTATTATCCTTAATATTACTATTATTATTATACTTATTATTATTATTATTATTAGTGTTGTATTATCATTGTTATTATTATTATTATTACCATTATTAATATTATTATTATGTATCACTCTTACTACCTAACCTAATTTCAGAAATATTTATAACTAGGGTATACTATTTTAAAAGCTACAACTTTAGCATTAAAATGGTTATCCTTATAATAATAATAATAATAATAATAATAATAATAATAATAATTATTATTATTATTATTATTATTATTATTATTATTTCTATTACTACTACTAATGCTATTATCATTATTATTATTATTAACAAATTTAGTATTAATATAGTTATCTCTATTATTATTATTATTATTATTATTATTATTATTATTATTATTATCACTTAACCTAACTTTATGATTTTCCTAACCAATAATAATATTATCATTAATAATGGCCTCCAACTTTAGTGTTATTATGATGAGGACTTTTCCTCGTTTACTATTATTTTTAATATTACTAACCTCACTATTATTCTTACTATTATTACTAATGCTAGCTATGGCCTATTATCATTATCTTTACTATTATGGTAAACATTTGAACCCTTATATTACTATTACCATTTTTATTATCATTACTATTAGTATTATTCTTTATTATTATTATTATTATTAGTATTATTATTATTAATGCCATTATTATTATTACTACTACTACTTAACCCAACTTTATTTCTATTATTATTGTTATTATTTCTATTATTATTATCATTATCATTATCATTATTTCCCTTGCTAATATTGTTAATACTAACTTTGTCCATTTTCACTTTTATTTATTAATATAAATATTTGGACCCTTATATTATTAGTACCATTTCGGTTACTATTACTATTAATATTGTTGTTGTTGTTGTTGTTGTTATTATTATTATTTTGTTACTATTATTGTGACAAAAATATATTGAACCCTTATATTATTATTATTCAAATATAACTATTATCATTAGGAATATTAGTACCTTGTCGATATCACTACTATTATATTATTATTTTAACCCTAACATTAGTCTTAGCCTTAAAAATGATAGGGCTTTTATTTCTAGAATCATCATCATCATCATCATCATCATCATCATCATCATCATCATCATCATCATCATTATTATTATTATTATTATTATTATTATTATTATTATTATTATTATTATTATTATCATTATCATTGTTTTACTATAATTAGTATTAGTACTACTATTAGAAGAATAAAGCTATTAGGTTTAATAATATAAGTATGGCAATAAATATTAAGATAAATATATTTTAACTAGTAATATCTAGTAGGCTACCATGAAGATGAAAGCCCTAGTTTTCACTTGTAAATCTCCCTTTAATATTAATAACCCTAATCTTAGACTAAAATAAGGAATAATAGTATTTTTGGTAGGAGGAAAACCAATCCTTAGTTTTTTCTCTTCTAGGTGAATCAAGCCAAAACCCTAAGGAGGCGTAGGAGCGTGCTCCAAGCCCGACGTCATTTTAGGTAAGGATGTAGCTAAGGCCCATGTGTGTTGTGTGACTTTTATGCCTTGGATGCTATATATCATGCTATGTCATGTGTCATATGATTATCGTTAACTTATCTTATGTGTAGAGTAGCTTAGAGTTGAGGTATGTTTGTATGTGTTTCTTATAATATGAGTATGATATGTATATATGGTGATTATGGTGTGATATGATATGGCCCTCTAGGATATGCATGCTAGGACAATGGATAATATGATACAGGAATGAAAGGACAAAAAGAAATACAATGGGAAGTGGGTTCACTAAGGGGGACATGAGGTTGATCAAAATACCTCATGATCCATGAGAGGAAATTAAAGAGGAAGGAATGACCAAAATGAATGAGAGATGGGAACCATGCATGGGAATCTTAAATTTTGCATGGGGACTTTGGGTGTTTGCATGGGATGGATAGAACTTGCATGGGGGTGATCTTTACGTGAGAAAAGTTGATTTAGGGTGTAAATAAGCTAAGAGGAGAGTTGTGGAGTGATTGGAGACTTGGGATGAAAAATAGTACATAGGTTGGTGTAAGGGTGTATAAGGGACCCGATTAGGGTTTTGGGAGGAAGCAGTAATCTGGAAAATGTGGAAGTAAAAATGATCAATGGAGAGTGAAGTACAAGTTAAGAGTGGGAATTTATTATATAAGGGGTGAGTATGGGTTCCATGGAAGAGAAGAGATTTTGGTTGAAAGGAGAGAGGTTACTTGTGGGAGAAGAAAAGTACCAAGGTTGGAGTGGCCAACTAGGGTGTTTCGATCACATATGGAATTGAGGAGTAAAGCGATACGATTTGGGATTGGATCTAAATGAGATAAGGTATGGGGTGGTAAATGAAGTGATGGTAGTGTAAATGAGAGAAAGTTGGGCCATATAGGTCCAATTAGGGATTTCAAGGGAAAACCCTAGAGGGTGATAGTAGGTGGAGTTTGATGTCATGAGGTGTTGGGCCTTAACCCACACCTTTAAGAGTTGGTCCTTCATTATGTGTAACCATAAGGGGGAATGGATGTTGGGGCGTGGTAAGGGGTGCAAGAGTCTCAAGATATGGGACGGGCCCCCTTGAGGGAATAGAAGTAGAACGTTGATGACATGCATGTCAAGGGTGTAATGTTTATCGAATAAGAAACAAATAAGATACTATCCACTTAATGAGAAAGATTGTTGAGTAGGGCCCAGACCGGTCTACCGACAAATAATAGTGGCCAAGAGCTAGGGTGCCCTGGAGACCGTTCCACCTGCGAATAATAGTGGCCAGGAGCATTTTGCCTTGCATGATTTTCGGTCCACCAGCTATAATAGTGGGGGATTCCATGCTAAACAAACCAAAGTAATAAAGCTAAGCCATGGAAAATACACTAAGCACTTACAGCGAAACACTATGTGAGTCGGGGCCAAACCGGTCCACCAGTGAATAATAGTGGCCAGGAGCGTTCTGCCCTAGAGACCAGTCCACTGGCGAATAATAGTGGTCAAGAGCGTTCTACCCTATATGTATTCCAGTCCACCGGGTATAATAGTGGGGTTCCTGCACTCACATGGACTATTAAAGAGTATGTGTGGAATGAACATATTGTTAAGGAAACTAAAGAATAAGTTACCTGAAAATTAACCCAGCCTTATTACATGTATTATTGTATGTTGCCTATATGATCATTCTTATATTATATGCTCTATATGTCGGCCTTAGCACATCTATTACCTTACTCAGTATGTAGCGTACTGATCACCTGTTTCATGGGTGCTGCTCATTCCCACGAGCAGAAGACCCATTTGAGCTTGTGCAGGTAGGGGATGACGTCTTCGATGTCTATGACACTTACAAGGCATCGGTTGGGGCTGAGCGTTAAGCCTAGACCTAACTTGGGGATCGAGATCAACTCGGCCGGACTCTGTTTCTTTATTGGACCATGTATTATTTTATTTTAGTTATGTGGTGTCAAACAATCCTTTATGTTTTGAAAAACTCTAGTTACATACTATTTGGATTGTAATCCTAAATCACACTCTGATTTCTGCATGACTTGTGTTTTACTAATGACTTGTGTTTTATTAATGACTCGTTGTAACACCCCCAAATTTCACTCCTGAAAAAATTTTTTTGAAAGAATAGAGCGGAAGCTAGGAGCGAATTTGGGAAATGTTACCGCCACATCTAACACAAGATAAATGTCAACCATCTATCTCATGTTAGATGCAAGGCTAAAACCTGTCAAACAATTAAATCCGAATAGTAACCACTTAATAGAGTATGAGAAATTTAAAGTCAATTACAAAACCTTTAGAAATCTAAATACAATACTTGCAACTTTCAAGGGTGAATACAATTAAACAAAACAAATCCAGAAAATAAAAATCCGGATCGCCTACTCACTCAAGGCAATTCTTCCACCCCAACTCAGTAACCGATCTTAAACCTGCACAAGAGGTCTGCTCCCCACCATTGGTGGATCATCACAGGACCCATTCAATCAGTGTAGTATCAGTACGGGTCCAGTACTGAGTAAGTCTCGCTACTTTATCTTATAAGAAAGATCTCATCAAACGCATGTTAAATTATAGTACAATACGTTAATACAATAACATACATACTCACAACCCACAACATGAGTCTCGCCATACACTCATAGTGTGACAGACGAGCTAAGGCCAGCACATAGGACATATATTACAAGTTCAGCACATAGACAACATACAATAACATGCAAGAAAGTGGTGAATGTTTCCTCGGTACTTTGTCTTTTTATTCTCATAAGTAGTAATAAATCCATTCCACACATTTCTTTATTAACCCATGTGAGTGCGGGAGCCCCACTATTATAGCCGGTGGACCGGAAAATATCGCACAGGGTAGAACGCCTCTGATCCACTATTATAGCCGGTGGACCGGAAAATATACGCACAGGGCAAAACGCCTCTGATCCACTATTATAGCCAGTGGACCGGATCGCAGCCCCAACTCACATGGTGTTTCGCTTTAAGTATTTAGTATCTTTCCCATGGATTAACTTATAAGTTTGGTTTGTCGAGCGCGAAAACCCCCACTATTATAGCCGGTGGACCGGAAATATCGCACAGGGCAGAACGCCTCTGATCCACTATTATAGCCGGTGGACCGGAAAATAATCGCACAGGGCAAAACGCCTCTGATCCACTATTATAGCCGGTGGACCGGATCACAGGCTCGGCTCGACATCTTTCGCTTTACGTGATTAATTTCTTATCAGTGTCTTATTGAATTACATCACACCATTGACATGCATATCCTAGAGGGCCGTATCATAACACATCATAAATATCGTACATAAACATTTCACCTCAAATCTGAAGATATACGCGTACTATCACATACTAATAGGAACATAAGCACACGTCTTGATTCCAAGCTACATTACTCACGGAATAGGTAAGATCATGACATTTAAAACACGACACATAATTTATATAAAACATCCATGGCACGTGGGATACATGTCCCACATCCAATCTTATCTATATCCTCACTCGGTTTAGGTTACCGAGCTGTCTCCTATGCTTATATTAGGCCACTAAACACCCTTTGGTAATTACCATACTTTCACATTTCTCGCACTAAAAACCCAAACATTACCCTCAAACTCGACTCTCCCACATAATTCACTCTTCCTCATAAATTCTTATTATTTTCCTTTCCTTTTTTTTTTCCACCTTCTTAAGTTAGGGTTTCCTTCCCAAACCCTAGTTGGTCCCTATGTACCCTTAATTTATCCCACGTACTATTTCTCACCTCGAGCCTCCAAACTCCCAAACAAACTTTCCATTACCTTCCCTACGCCCTAGAGTAACTTTCCATACGTAAGGTTCGCCCCCATGCGAACCTTAATCTCCCCATGCAAACCCTATCATTTCCACCATGCCAACCCTATCATTCTCATGCAAACCCTAGTTTTCCCATGCAACATTAGTTTCTCCCACTCTCCCCTTTTATTCAATTCCCCCTTTTCCTCATCATCTCCCAATTATGAATTCCTTAGGTCATCCATACTTATGTTAACCAGCATACTTCCCTTTGGTTATCTTAGTTGTTTATTTTTCTCTTTCAAATCCCCCACTCCACAATTCCCCATCAAAACACCTAGCATGCATGTCACATCACACCACCTCATCTTTGTACCATACCATATTAGTACATACAGACAAGAGCACGGGAACGTACCTTGGTTCCATGCTGAACTACACAGTAGAACATATAACATACACATGATACAACATATAACCATACGAGGCATCCATGGCAAGTAAAAACATGTAATACACACAGACGGCCTTAGTTACGCCCTTACTAAACACCCACAGGTAGGGGTAAGTAGAGACTTACCTGGATCCGAAGTTAGCTAAGCGAAATGAGAGGGAGAGGGATCCCTAGTTCGTGGGTCCACGAGAAAGCTTTCCTAGACCCGATAGAAATCGATCAGATAAACTACACATAGCAAAATTAATTCTATAAAATCATCCCCAAAGATTAGGGTTTTAAATGCCTAATTACGAATCGACCAAATTATTTTGATTACCTCAAATTGATAGTTTTAAAACACAATTAAACTAATTTTAGATAATCCAGATAATCAATTTCAACAAAACAATCTTCCGATTAACCAATTCCAAACAATCCATTTTTAAAATTAGGGTTATAAAGCCCATGACACAACTCAAGTAATTCAAATCAATTAATTACAATTTAAAGGTATTAGAAGGTAATTAGGATCATTTCAACTACTTCTATAAATCTAACTTTAGAAAAACAATTATACAAATACCCAATCTCGTAATCTTACTTAAATCTAGGGTTTTAGGCCCGAAAATGCAATTCGGTAAAATTCTATAAATTTAATCAAATTAAATGTTTAGAAATACAATTAAACACATTTTATAACATATCAAATAATCAATTGATCAAAATCAATAAAGGAAATACCCAATTTAGCACAATTAGGGTTTTTAGCCCGAAACGCAAACCCGATCAATTATTGCCAAAACATACCAATTGACGGTTCAGAAATGTAATTAAACCTATTCTAATATAATTTATATAGTCAATTGAATAAAATAACCCAATCACAAAATCCAATTTAAACCCGCGGGGGTCTTGACCTAAAAATTCAATTTCGATAAATTACGCACAATTTTTCCAAATCAACACTTCCAATATAAAATTAAATACATTTTAAACAATATTATAAAATCAATTGAGCGGAACGGCTCAATTAGACGACCCAATTTCATTACACCCAAAATTTGACCTAGGAATCAAATTCCGATAAATCCTGCATAAATTTCTCAAATTGACGGTTTTAAAATGAAATTGGGTACATTTTAAAACATATTGTATAATCAATTTGTCCGAAATCGCGAAAACGGGCGGATCCGAAAAATTTGGGCATAACCCGGCTAAAAATCCAATTTTTCCAAAATTCCGACACAACCATACAATTAACCTATCCAAATCAATCTTACAGCATATACATACATAAACAAACAATCAATTTGGCTTTTTACAAGCCAATCCATACCCAATTAATCAAAATAAGGTTAGGGTTTTTCGGAAATTATACCAAACGAAAAACCGACGAATCGGGGCAAAGGAAGGCCGGGGAAGCTTCGTTAGGGCCCGGGGGTTGCTCGTCGGTGGTCAACGGCGCTCGCCGGAGCCGGACGGTGGCACGAGCTGCGTGGATCGTCGCTGTTGCGGCCTGCTACCGCCGCTACTCCTGCGTGGCTGTTGTGCGTGGTTGTTGTGCGCGGCTGCTCGCGGGTCGGTGGCGGTCGGAGCTCGGCAGGCGAAGGAGGGAGGGGCTGGGGAGAAGGAGAGAGGCGGGGGAGGTCGGCTAGGGTTAGGGTTGCGGGAACAGTGGCCGACGGGGTAAAGGGAAGATAAGAGAAGGGAGAGGAGAGGGAAAAGAAAAAGGGGGAGAGGGCACCGGTCGGGCTGGGTGCGTTTTTTTTTTTTTTTTTTTTTTTTTTTTTTTTTTTTTACAAATACCCATAAAATAAAATACCAAAGTTTTAAAATTATTACTAGGAGATTTTATTTAAAATTTATAAAACAAAAATTATTTCGAAATGATCCGAACGCCTAAAATTAGTAAAAAGGCTATATAAAGAATTTTGAAACCATTTTCGGAAGGGTTTAACAACGAACACAAAATTTATATTATTTACGGAAATGTATTATAAGACCTCAAAAAAATTATTTAAAAGTATATAATAAAATGTTTAAGTCAAATTCTACTAAATCAAGACTAATTTTAATAATTTCCAAAATCGGTTTTCCGTAAACCAAAACGCATAAAACGAAAGAGAATTAATTCCAGAAGGAATTTCATAAATAAACTCCAAAAATCTTTTTAATTTAAAACTTTCCAAAAAAAATATTAAAGATTACCGAAAATGAATAAATTTAAAGTCGGAAATATTTTCTACGGATAAAATTATTAAAATAATTTTAACTATTTAAACAGAAATTCTATAATTAAATAATATATTTCATTAACGAAATATAACTTTAAAATAAAGTCGTAAACACATGCCGAAGATATAATCGAAAACGAATTAAAAATATTAAAACCCAAAATACGAGAAAGAATGGGAATATATATTTCTAACCGAAGATCGAAATCATAAGAATATAATAAAATCACTGTCGTGAACGAATTTGTCTAGAATGGTTCGCAACGACAATGATTAATTACATTCAATTATGAATTCGAAATCATCGATAAATCTGTAAAACGAAACGAAATTAGAATAATTAATTATTTACATCAAATTACGCTAATAAAATCATTAAGCTTAATAAATTTGAATTTTAAAAATACGGGGTATTACACTCGTATTGGATGTTAACCTTGTTTAGCCTTAGCACTTAGTACTGGAACGATAGGAGTGAACCGATCTGGTACTAAGTGTGGCGGTAATGCCCCCGAGTTTATGGTTTTGTCATTTCGCTTTCGTTAAACCCTTTTATTAAAATGAAATTTTTCAGTAGTAAATTTGGGGTGTTACACTATTTATTTGCAGCTCAAACATCTTGTCATATTTATTAGTGTTTGGAGCATGAGGTTGAGAGGATCCTCCTTACGGTTTTTGATAGAAACTCGATGCCACTTGGTTGAAACATGGAGGATTAAGAACATTATTATTATCTTTCCAACAGAAATTAGTATGGTTGTGCATACTTGGATGATAAGTATTTGAAAATCCAATAGCATTTGCTTGCACATGATCCTCTCCTCCAATCATCTGTGGGCATTTATCACTAGGATGTCTTATCGTTGAACATACTGCACATGTAGTAATAGCTCCGGTAGATGTGGAAATTTGCAAAACAAGAGTAATGAGTTGGTTAAGTCTATCGTCAAATTGACTTACCCTTACCTCATTTACTCTTACATGGGTGGAAAGGCCATTGTATTGTTCAATGGTAGAGGCTAGATTTTTCAATAAGGCTTGAGTTGAAGTGGGATACTTATCCATGAAAGAGCCACCACTCGCTGCATCCAATATATTCCTCTTGAGTGGAGTGAGGCCCTCATAGAAGTATTACATCAAGCTATCTTCCTTCATCCCATGTTGTGGGCACTATGATATCAAGTCCATGTACCTATTATAGTAAGCATGGAATGTTTCGTTAGGCTCTTGGTGGATCTTGGTGATCCTCTTCCTCAGTACCGTGACACATGAAGTAGGAAAATACTTGTATAAGAATGCACTAGCCAAGGTGTCCTATGAGTATATCTACCCTGTAGGTGGTTCATAAAGCTAGTCCTTTGCACCATCCACCAAGGTAAATGGAAATTCCTTAAGGTTCAAGATTTGAAGGTCCGCCTCCTTGGGGCACATGGAGACACATACAAACTAGAATTCCTTTAGGAATTTATTGGGATCTTTGCTTGGCAGCCCATGGAAAGTAGGAAGGTGATAAAGTAGGTTGGATTTTATCTCAATGTCTTTTTCCTTTCCAGCAACATGATCAAGGTAGCTAATACATGTAGGTACAACTTTAGGTATATTATGGGCTACTAGCTCCCGCAAACTCCTGTTGGCTGCCATATGAATGAAGTAGATAGGCTATTTTGTTAATGTTGTGCTGATATTTAAAGCCACTTCTTCAAAGTCTAGTGATGATGAAGAACCAAAAAGCTCATCATCAAGTTTTGGTGATGAAGGAGAACTAGAAATTCTTAACTTTCTAATTTCTTGAATGGATATTTTTAACTCAAGATTCACAGGTATAAGCTCTCCTTGTGGTTTTTCTATTATATGCATTCACTAGTGAGTACCTGAAATAAGAAAAACACCGTAACTAAGTAAACCACACTATATATAAAGAGAAAAAACAAAAAAAATAATAAGTAATAAATAAAAAATGACTAAAGAAAAACACATAAGATACTAAAAAAATATCACTAGTAAAATATAGGCTAAGTTACCAATCCCCAACAATGGCGTAAAAAATTGATGTGGTCATAGCCGACAGGTAATTTAAACCCTCTTATAGTCAATTATAGTATTGGTAAATAAGTGTATCGTTCTATACCGGGGATTGAGATGATTCACATTATTTAACTAGCTCACAAATAATAAAAATAAATAAATAAAAGCACAAAATAAATAATAAGACAAACACAACTGTGGGGGGGGTTTAGAAATAGAAAATAACAAAAATAATAGATAACTGCAAATATAATAAACATGCTAGAGATATTAAAATCTACCACTAGATTAGGTCAAAATATAATAATAATTTCTAAGTTATCTTTTTAATCATGAGAAGGAGACTAACCAAGTTGTAAGCGAAAAGTAGGTCTATACACCTTATATTACTTCCTTGGAATAATTAATATGATAAAGCGCCAATATTAAATTCTATTAAATACTAGCAATATAGTAGCAACAAGAGGCTCCTATATTTAACTAGATTTAAAGCATTAAGCACAAGTGGAAGGATGTTAGTCTAAGTACCCATACTATTATAATAAGTATGCCTAGTTGTATTTCTCTCCTTTGATGTATATGTATCTAAACATTCCATTACTCCGGTTAAAATCACATACTATTAGGTGAATTATTATCTAACCTAGCTGCATTATATATATAAATTCTAGCATATTCATATATCCACCTAGCAAGAATATAATCCTACATATTGTTAATATGAGGAAATCCGAACAAGGCATTCACCATATAAATCATACTTGATAGAATCACATATATAAACGATAGCAATTAAAACAGAGTCAAAGAATAATCTCATGAAACAAAGAAAAATAATATTATATCTCAGACTACAATCTAGGGTTTCAATATATTTCCCAGTAATAAATAATTATCTAGTTATAATAATCAAATTAATTACACAAAAATTTATATTAAAAATATATATGAGAAATAGAGAAAAAACAACTGAAATTAATTACGAATGAACGATTAGTAATATATTCAGATGAAAAATTGCTTAATTTCATTTGAAATAAATCTTTCAGTCTCTTTTTCTCTTTCCTTTTTCTCTCCCGACCGGTGTATCTCTCTTTCCATGCCGTTGCTTGCACTATATTTTCTTTTCCTTTTGCCGCACACCCTCTCTCCTTTCTCTAACCTTTTCTTTTTTTTTTCTACGTGAAGTGTTAGGCCTCACTCGTCCGGTCCCTCTCTTCTCTCCTCTTTCCTCTTCCTTTTCTTCTTTGTTATTCTACTACAACATTAGGCCTTTGCTTTGCTTGCCTGGCTTTTTGTGTAGTCAGGCCTTCTTCCTTTTCTCTTCACACTTTTACTGTGTCGCAAGTCTTTTTTTCCCTTTCTTTTCTTCTATTGTGACATATTATTTTTTCTCTTCTTCTCTTTGGCTCCTCCTGGCTACTACTTTTTATAACTTTTCTTCTGCCTTCATCAAGTGCCACATCATTTCTTTTTTTTTTTTGGTCTTCGGCCCTTTGGTTCAAAGGTCCCAAAAACTTTGTTTTTTTACTTTACCTACAAAATAAAATTAGAAAAAAAATTAATAAATAATATTATACTTTAAATTCCTTTAATTTATATCATTTTAGCTTAAATAATAAAATATATAAGATTATTATAACTTCAGCACAAAATTATAATTATTCTCATATATTACTCAAATAAAAGACCAAACATTAATATTAAAAGGGTATAAAATATGTACTCATCAATTATGTAGCTCTACAGATCAATAAACTAAATAAATTAATATATATATATATATATATATATATTTTGTAGAAAAATAAATCTATTTTATACTTGTAGATGTATATGTTACAAATTACATATTAACTATATTTTTCTAGCATATAATTAACATGCAAATTAACTAGGTGGCCAATGTAGATAATAAAGTCCTAATATTGGATAAGTAATCATTAAGATCGGTATATTAATCTAACAAAAACTATACATAACAATTAAATCCAATTCATATCTCATAATTAATTATCCCTTCGCTTTTAGATATCCTCTACCCTATATTAATCTAGCCTTGCATATTAATACAAAATGAAAGCTCAAATTTTAAACACTTAAAAATCATAACTTTAATAGAAATAGATAAAGAATAAAAATGGTTGAATTAAATTACATAGAATCACAAAAATCAATTGAATAAAAAAAATGAGAAATGCATTAAACAAAGTAAAATGTGCAAAATAATTTGATGAAATAAAGAACTTAGGAGATTGCAGCAACATAAACACCGAGTGACCCTCAAAAGGTTTCAATTATAATGCAACAAACTAGTGAATGAATTGGATCTAACATAAGAGCCCTAATTACTTGAAAAGAATGAAAATGAAGTCGAAAGGCTGATGATAATGCTCTCTATTATCTCAATCAACCTAAGATATGTCATTTATGTAGGTAAAAGGCTGTGTGAAATAGAAGCAAAACTTGCTAAAAATATGGTCTGTGTTAGAAAATATGAGGCACTCATATTTTTAATCTAAATATATTCACGTGAGATGAGTTAATGAAGCATGTGGAAGAGAAAATCAAGAAATATAGTCCATATTTCATAGATATGGGGCACCCATATTCCTTACTCTTTCATTGCATTGTCTTGATTTTTCTACACATGATTTCTCTTTTAGGATATTTCATGATGATACATCCAAATTTCTATGATCCCAATCTTTTCTTCTCATATTGGGATTCTTTTCCTTGGTTATCTTTCCAAATTACGTTCATTTCATATTTTTCTACAAAACTATGGCAACAGAGAAAATTTAAGCAAAAAGTTGAAATTATCACAAAAAATTGAGAAAGCTTGGTCAAAATACATTAAATAATACCATAAAGTATGCACCTATCAAATATCCACATACTTGAACCATTTCTTGCCATCAAGCAACACAACCACAAAAAGTATGAGGAATCCCAATTGTTAAGCAACATAAGATCCTCCCTTCAAATAGATAACATGAGATAATCAATAATTAACATACCAAATTTACACTATTCATCGAGACTCAAAACAGTGAAAAGTAAACATGCAGAAAATCATTTTCAAACTCATTTTACATCATATTAATCATAAAATCAAGTCATCATCTCAATCAAAATTTTAAGCCATCAATAGGAACAAGTATGAAGAATTAGGCCAATAATTCTCACTTTAGGTATGTGGGAGCACTCTACTCTTATGTATCGCAAGTTTGTGTTTACTCTCAAAAATTCTATTGATGATAATGATCGCCCATACGCTTGTCACTCTTCTCTATTTGTCATTGCTTATAAATTGAAGCACTAAAAAATCAAGAGGTCTTTTATTAGGTTGTAATGAGGCTAGGTTTGAAGGTAGGATAAATTGTAGGATTGTAGTGCAGTGTATATCACTAGTGAAACACACGAATTTCATAATTCCAACTATTTATGATTACAAAACTTCACCTTTTCTCTAATGAATTTCTACTTCTAACCATCACCTCCTGTGCTACCTAGTAGCTACTAGAATGCTATAATTCCCCTCACACACACACACACACACACACACACACACACACACACACACACACTCTCTCTCTCTCTCTCTCTCCTCCCTCTTAACTTGAGTCATATTTCACTAGGTAGGTGCATTTTACGCTCCATCCTACCTAGAACAAGGACACTAGCACACCCCCATGCTTTTTTTATTATCTTTTTTTATTAAAAGAATTTAACTCACTACCCACCAAACAATACTAACACACCCCATGCTAAGAGTTTTAACCATAGCAACAACATATTACCAAATTATGCTCCACTAGCCATAGACTAAAAGAAGGGATAATATACGGATATTCAGCAACGTATGTATGCTAAATATCAAGGAAAAAGGATTAAATGCTCAATGGGGTTGTGTAAAGGAATTATTTTAACAATAAGAGAATTGTGCCTCTATCATCTCAATATATGCAACTGTTTCATACAATCTTAAAGAGAATAATGACAAGTTGTAGTTTTACACTTCATCAAAGAATATCACACAAGAATGAAAAGTATACTATATAAACATTATACACATCATTAAGGCTCAAAAGCACACCGATTTTTATTTCTATTAGGCTAATTTTTTTTTTCTATGATGACTATCAAATTTTCATGTTCAAGTTCCTTGGTAGTGAGATTCAACCATAACATTACAAATTATTTTTCTTTTTTCTCGAAGCATGTTGTTTAAAATTTTCTTTAGTCTCGACTACTCATACACATGAAGGATATCAATTAGAAATTTATTTCATCATCTATTCTTAAGGTGTCATCTCCTAGAATTTGGATTTCTTTATTTTTTTAAATAAAATAAAATAATGCCACTCAAAAAAGAATAAAAAATGTAAAACACAATAAAAAAGAACAAAATAAATTCAAGGTACACTTAAAATAAACATAAGAAAATGATATAATAAAACAAAATAAAATGATAAAAATTGACAAAAATAAACAAAATGAAGATAATACATACCCCATGCTTAGAATAGGCATTGTCCTTAATGACTAGATGATAGAAATACAAATCAAGGGAAGGGAACATAAAATTCTCACAAGGAATGTGGACAAGGAGGGCTACAATAGTCAAAATTAAGATCATACTTCACAATCATTCACTCAATAATATTCATAAAATGGTTTAAGTCAATTCCTATTGACTTTCCATGTTTGACATGCCTTATCACTTTTGAGATAATAATGTAATGATGTTGTGTAGTTTTATACTATTTTAGAATTTTATTAATTTTCTCCTCTTGCAATGATATATGGTCACTAGCAATGATAATAGGAAATGTTTGATTTTCTCTTATAAATACATACTTGATATTACTCAATAAGGGATTCAACTCTACTTCTGGATCTTTTTCTATTGAGGGTAAGGGGTTTAATGTAATAATAGGCTATTCAACATGCTCTCTTATATCAATAAGATAATCTCCTAAAGTGGAAACACATTCCTCTATTTCCTTATCCAATTTAAAATTTTATTTAACTATTCATAAAAGTCTATTTCTATTAGCTTTGTATGAACAACTTATACTGGATTATCACTTGTGAATCCACAAACTTGTTCAGATAAAGTGTCAATTACATCCACCATAGAAATAGATTCATAATCAACATGATATCTCATGGAGTCATAAATATGAAATTGAATTGTATCCCCATCAATTTCCATAGTAAGAACCCCATTATGCACATCAAATTCAGTTCAAGAGATTTTATAAATGGTCTTCCTAATAAAATAGGAGATGTGTTAGGGGATCCATCATCTTGCATGTACAAAACATAAAAATTAGTAAGGGCAACAATTTCATTCACTTAAACTAAAACTTTAGGATATGTGTTAGATTTATTAGCTAATTGGATCACAACATGGGTATCTTTAAGGGGTCCCTGACTCATGGCATTAAAGACAGATAAATGCATGGAATTTATAGAGGCTCCTAAGTCTAGCATGCATTTTTCATACCTCATGTTTCTAATTTTACAAGGAATGCAACATCCTTATTTTTTACTACCAAAAATTTTTGTTTTAAAATAGGGTGGAAGCATAAAATAATAGACACACTTAGGAAAAACGGGGTGCTACCGCCGTACCTAACACAGGATAGATGTCAGCCTCCCATCCCATATTAGATATAATGCTAAAATCAAACCATCTAATTTAACGTATAGTGTGAAAGATCAAGTTACATAAATATTTAAAAGATCATTTACAACAAAGGATCTTGATGTTCCTCAACAAAGTCAATTACAAGGAGAACGATAGGCTAAGAATACAGGGCTATAATGGTAGAAAATACATTAGGGCATGACCCCAAAACCATGGTCCATCATGGATCGCATAAAAACCTCCAACTGTCCACGCTCTCAAGCCCCGAACTCAAGATGAGGTAGGCCCACTACTGGCCATCCCTAAAAATCTGCACATAGACCTCTGCTTGTGGGAAAGACCAGGTGACCGAGCAAATAGGTACATCAGTACGCTACATATTGAGTAAGTCAAGTTGCCTCCTCAACGGAATTCACAAGCATACAAGTGTAATCATGGCATGGAAGTCATACTTAACATATGTCATGCCAATGCCGTATAAGTAAGTGTATCAATGCATTAGAATTCACTATCATGCATAACTCAGGAAACTCAGAATGTACCATTCTCATAATCCTAGTACCATATCATAGATAATCACACACACACACTAAGCAGATTATTCTATGTTACCACTTGGGTTTTTTTCCAACTTACTCAATCAGTTAGGTTATACCATTTCCTTATCCATATATTGATATAGGTTAACATCCACTCAATCATTCCAATTATTTAACCAGTTATTCATTCAAGCCATTATCCAAGTATTCATTCTAATTTTTACCATTATTATCATCCAAACCATTTGTTCCAATCATTATCCAATTATTCATCATCAAGCAATGAACTATGCACCACCCCATGGTTTCACATACCATGGAAGACTATCCAAACCAATGGACATAAAGTCCAAGCCTATGCTAATGACCACAATGGACATAAATCTAGGCCAAAGCCAACCAATATGGATATAAGTTCATACTGAAGCAAACCACCTAAGTGACCAGACCCTTTAGTATTGATACCCCCTAGTATGTCATTAGTGTCTAGAGTAGGTAAGACACGGGGATCTACTAGGATCTAGCCTGAAGATAAAGCTCAAAGGCACCAATAAACACCCAAAGGCAGTCTAACCCCTAGTAGCTAATAGAGGATCGGGTAACCTAAACCCATACACATCTCTATTGTCTTCCACTTTATGTGATTAGTACATTATTTATGAAATTACGTGATCACACAAGGCCCATAAAAGAACAAGCAAGGCATTCCTATGTCTCCATTTCCATCCCTAACCATGTTTGGGGTTTCCATTTATTCTTATCCGATATCAATCATGCCCATTGTATTATTTCATTCAAGCATATTCTATATTTCATTACCCTATTTCTCAAGAAGCATCATATTTTATATGAAGTGTACCCATTAAGCCTTTGTAATATCCATTAAGTATGTCGTAAACCATGGTCCACTTAATCTATTTATTATGCCATTAATACATGATAATATTTATATCTTATCCTTTAAATAATCATATAACAATCCCATGTATAACCTTAAAGAATATCCAAACTGAGAAGAACCAAATCACACACATAAGTAAAACTAGCCGATCGGTCTGAACCATCTAGTTGAATGGTTTGGGTTGACTAGTTGATCGGTTTGACTCGACCAAACCGTGATTTTCCTCAAACGGTCACTCATTTTGAGTAAACTAGTTAACTATTCATATACCATTTGATGAATTTAAGTAGATAGTAAGACCAAGGTCTCTACAGGCTTACCAATCGATGGGTTGGTTCAACTAGTCGACTGTTCTAGGAACCACTCAATCGGTTTGACCTAACCAGTTGATTGGTTTTCCTTTTAACAACACCAAACAATCATTTTTATGCAGATCATGCTCATAAATCTTTACCATACCACATTGGGGCATGTTCTTACATCATATAACACATTTTTAGCTTACTTTTGGTTGCACATTTCACCATTAATCATTACAACCTAATATATTCTCAAGATTCATGCTTTTGACTCACAATACACAATCTAACCATCCAGATCCAATTTAGCAAGCTATATTCATGCTAACATGTAATATTAAACTTAAAGAATTTCATATCATACAAGATTACTCATAACCCCTTTTAGAAGCAAGAATAAATGACTTGATGCACGTAAAACTTTCGTTAAACAAGAACACTAAACCTTTGAAATCCTTAACTTTCAAAACCTTGAAAACAACAAGTTTTAACTCAAAAATTCATTAATAACTTTTATAAATTTGAACCTAAAATAAAACGGAAAGAATGAACATATCACACCCAAAGGAAAAACAAAGGGTAAATTAGCTGAACCACTCAACCTTTTCCTTAACAATTAAACAATAGGGAGCTAGAGAAAGGATATTAAGAGTAAAAGAAATTTAACTACAAGGTTTGAAGTGTAAAGAGAGAAGGTGGATGATAAATGGTTAAGTATTTCAATGGATGAAAGAAAGGTGAATAAAATGGGCGATTAGGGCTATTTATAGCTAAAAAATGGATACGAATCACCAGTGTGGTCAGGAACAGATCGAAAAACCTACTTCTTACTATTCTAACTCAAGCTAAATAGACAAATTTCATCCAACATATGCTGACCTATCCTCCAAAGCTCAAATGGTGATTCTGAAGGAGTGTAGATTAATTGGTCCAAAAATGTAATACAGAATAGGGGAAATCAAAATTCAATGTAGAAGGAATCTCCTAGATGAGTAGAATCGAGTTTGAGATAGAAGTAATGATCCTAGAAATATGCAGAGGAAAGAGGTGGAAGAAGACAAAGCTGAGGTCATCTCCCCCCTCAATTGTCCCAATAAACTCCTTAGATCAATCTAAGGTGGTATTTTTGGGCTAAATGCATCATGAAAAAGGCTAAGAATCTTTTAGGAACAATTCAGCATGAGTTAATAAGGTTCCATTTCAGTATAAGAAAATTTTCCAAAAAATTAAGCTTTAAAAATATACCCACCTTGAAAAACCAATTGGTTGATTTGACCTACCAATCGACTGTTCTATAGACCAGTCGGTTGATTCCCCAACCAGTAAATTGGTTTGGTCAAGTAAAAACCACTTTTTTGAAATGATGAACTAGCCAATTGGTTTATGGAACCAGTCAAGAGATTCTCTTAGAAACTCTTTTAATTTAGTTTTCCATCCTTATTTCAAATCCAACTTTACCTCAAACCACATCATAATACCAAATCAAATTCAAAAAAAAATTGGCATAATTTCTCATTCAAAACTTTACAAAAAGATGGGGTATTACAAGGAATGTTAAAAATACTAGGATCCTTGTACTTAGGTGCGAGTTTCCTTTGTAAAATTGTAGACAGATTCTCCCCCATGCTAATTTTTTTCATCCTCTCTCATATTTTTCTTGTTGGTGCATAAATATTATTCAAAATTTGCATATCTAGGTATTTGATTTATTGCATCTATCAAGGGAATCTTTACCTCCACCTTCTTGAAAATTATAACATCTATTTTTCATGATATTCCTTTTTACCCTTAACTAATTGGCTAGGAAAAATAGCAATAGGTTTATAAGGGTTAGGAAAATTTATTTTATTTATTTTGGGAGGTTTTCCTTATTTATCCTCCTCTAAACCACTAATTCCTATTATTCTTGTTTTTCCCATGGTTATACTTAACTTGCTTTTGATTTTCAAATTGATTGACACTCGTAGTGGTGATGGCACTCACATTTTCTTTAGGATTCCTATCTATCTAACTGGGGAGTTTGAAGGAACTCTGAGATTGCAATTTTTATACATAATCTTCCAACTGACTCACTTGATTTTCAAAGTTCCTTATCCCATTAATTTTTTCCTTTTTGAAATTGTAGGATCATAGAAGATAAGGTCTTAACTATATAATCTAATGACATACCTCAAGATTGTTGTGGTATTAGTGGTCAAGGAGGTTGTACAATGGTGGTTTTAGTTAGTTCTGAGGAATAGGATAGAATCTAGGGGGTTGGTATAGCCTTGTTGATTTTGGTTTGATAGTGGTATTTGATTATTCCCATACCTTAGGTTGAGATGATCCCTTCATTATGGGTTATAAGTTGGAGCATAGGGATCATACTTTGGGTTTCCCTAAGGTTTACCTATCGAATTAACTTGTTATTCTTCTTGCAAAGTGGGACATGCATCTGTAACATGACTTCCATATGAGAAGAACCTATATATTTGAGCTGGTAATCCCCCTTAACTACTTTCTTAAATAGAGAAGTCAAGTTGAAAATTTATTCTATGAGCTCCACTATACTGGTTTTCTTAACATGATGATTTAGAGGAGTAGAATTTCTAGTGCCAAAATATTGAGAGGTAGAAGCCATATTAGAGATTAATCTTTTACCATCAACTGGGATTTTATGTTCTAACATTCTCCCACTTGCAACATCTATCGTATTATGGTCCATGGGTATTGGTCCTTCATATAAGTATTTTATTAATAATTTCTCACTAATTTGGTGGTTAGGAAAACTACTAAACAATTTCTTAAATATTTTCTAATACTTATTTAAGGAATCTCCCCCATCTTGCCTAATATTACATATTTCTTTCCTAATATTTTTGGCCCTAGATGATGGAAAGTACTTTTCTAGAATTTTTTTTACACATCATCCCAAGTATTAACAGATCTAGTAGGCAAGTCATATAGCCACTCCTTAATAGTATTAGCTAAAAAAAGGGAAATTTTTTAATTTAAGTTGATCTATACTTACCCCTGTTGGTTTCATACCAGAGTATGCTATATGCAATTCCTTGAGAACATATTCAAATCAGTAATGCTACTTGATCTCAAAAAGCTAATGTCCCAAAAACCTGTAAAAATAGGTAATGCATGTATGAGTCCAGATCTAATCTCACACTCATCTTGTTCATCAAGGTAATTAATGTAAAGGAAGTTAGGGTTAAAAGTAGGAGTTGAAAGCTCCTTTAGAGTCAAATTCACCATGGATTATTCAATAATTTCCTCCAAATTATCTTTGATGCTATCTTCGAATGATGATGAGCTATCACTTGGAGGTAAGGGAATAGTACAAACATATTCTAGTTGCCTTTAAATTCTATTCACCACCAAAGAGGAAGAAATAAGATCCATCACTTAAATGATTTGATGTTTCTTTTCACTAGCAAATGCTTTCAAATGTGGAATCCTATTGGACATGCACAAAAAGAGAAAAGTGAGTTGTAATTAGGAGAATAACTATTATAATATAAATAGTAATTAAAGTTTCCAGTTGTAGACAATGGTGCCAAAATTTTGTGTGTTGTCATAGACACTCCAAATTAGATCCTAAACATAAAAAGTAGTAAATGAGTAGAGGTCGATCCCACTAAGAATATAATTTAATTCATAGATTTTTATTATCAAATTAGTTCCTCATTTATCAAATAATGAACAACTAATTACTGATAACAAAAATACTAAGCTAACAATTAACATAATAACTAAATAAAAATAGCGAGATAATAGGGCTATTACACTATATTCTACTTAGGGATATCAATCGATCATCGAATAATATGACTATGTGGTATTTTTCATGTTAACCTATGAAGCTTGAACGCGTCCACTTTCTAGCATCCTCTTATGCAAATAAACTAAGGTTTGCTAATTATTCATTATATAGCCTATTAATAACCTAGGATAAAATCTCTAGATTTAATTAATGGAAACATTAATGATTAGGAAACAACTAACTAGAACTATAATTATTTTCATCTCAAATTATGTAGTTTTAAAGATTAATAAGCTATATTAAATCAATTTCTTTCTTTAGAAATTAATCATTTTATTTTATGCTTGCGGATTTATATGTTAAAAATAACAAATTAACTATACTATCCTAGCATTCGATTAGCTCTCAAATTAACCAGCTGACCAATCTAAATAATAAAGTCGCAGTCTTAGACAAGTGATCATTAATATTGGTTTATTAATCTAACAAGAAATATACATAACAATTAAATCCAATTCATATCTCATGATTAATTATCCTCCTACCCTAAATTAATATAGCCTAGCATATTAATAGAATATGAAAGCTCAAGATCTATATAAATAAAAACCATAACTTTAGTTGAAATAGATGAATGAAACAAAAATGGTTAAATTAAATTACACAGAATCACAAAAATAATTGAATAAAATAAAGAATTAAAATTTCATGAAACGAAGTAAAATGTGCAAAATAATTGAATGAAACAAAGAACTTAAGAGATTGTATCAAAAAAAACATCTCGTGACCTTTAATCCTTCAATTATAACACAACAAACTAACTAACAAATTGATTCGAGCACAAGAGCCCTTATGGCTTGAAATTAATGAAAAAAAAGTTGAAAGGATGAGGACGGTGCTCTTTATCCTCTTGTTAAACCTAATATATGTCAAATATATAAGCAAAAGGTTATATGAAAAAGATCCAAAACTTTCCAAAAATATAACCTATATTAGTAAATTTGGGGCGCCCATATTTCTTGCTCCTTTATTTTATTATCTTGATTTTTTTGCACATGATTTTTCTTTTAGGATATTTCATGATGGTACATCCAAAATTCCATGATTCTAAGATTTTCTCCTTATATTGTAATCCTCTTTTTTAGTTGCCTAAATTAATTTAGTTTCATCTTTTCCTACAAAATTAGGCTAGCAGAGAAAAATTGAGGAAAGTGTTGAAATTCTCATAACAAATAGAGAAAGATGATTCAAAATATGTCAATTAATATCGTAAAACATGCACCTATCAATGATAATCTTACTAAGAGATATTTTAATACCAAAAATATACTGAGATCAATGTGCACACCATGCTCTATGTATGTGTGGTGATATGGTATAGGTATTACAATCGTTGCATCCTACTACTAGTAGTAGGAAGCATGGTGCTTCACTTATGTGGCATAAACATATGCCTTTCTTCTTTTTTTTTGTCCTCTGATTCATTCACATTTTTGATAAATTAATGCACATATTTTTATAACTAAATGTACATATTTTATACTATAAATGCACATTTTTTTATAAATAAATACACACATGATATTGGTACAAATGCATATCTTCTATGAATAAATACACATCTTATATATTCCTATGCACACTCTATATTGACAATGTACATATTTTGAATATTTATGAAATTTTTATTACCACTATAAGATGTATATTTATAACTATAAGATATGCATTTTTCATATAAAGATGTGTATTCTTGCCAACATGGTGTGTATTTATAATACATGTATTCATCCATTTTTGTTTTATAAATAATGTTATGTATTTTGTTGGATAAGATGTGTATTCATTTTAATAAGATGTATCTTTATAACACATGTATTAGTCTATTAATGTTTTATAAATAAAGGATGTTATAAGATGGGAATTTGTCGATATAATATGTGTGTTCATCACTATAAGATGTGAAATTTATCTTTATGGTATGTGCATTTTCTAAAGAATATGTGCCTTGATAACTATAAAATGAGTATTTGTTGGTAAATATGTATATTCTTTCTAATAAGATGTGTATTTAAATTCATTAAATGTGTATTTATTTTTCATAAGATTTGTATTTTGGTGGATAATATGTGTATTATTGCTCTAGATATATTTTGAAGATGTTCATTTTTTTTGATAAGATGTGTAATGGTTTGAAAGAAAGTTCTATAAGTTTATAAATATGCCATTGTGTTAGCCATATTTTTAAGGGGAATGTTCTGTAAAATGTGTGTATTTATAAGTAAAAGATTTGTATTTATAAACAGAAGATGTATATTATTTTAATAGAAAGTTTAATAAATGTATAAAAATATCAATGTGTCCACCATATTCTTAAAAGGAATGTGTACTTTACTATAAAAGATGTGTATTTATTTATAAATGATATGTAATTATGAACGAAAAATGTGTAAAATTATAACATGATTACTAGCACTAATAGTATAACATTATAAATTTGTCTTGCAGCAAAATCATGTAAATTATGTAGATATTTTTATCCTCCACCCCCAAATGAGGCCCATTAATTTGATAAATATTTGATGTAAAAGTTAGGTGTCAAATTTTTGAAGAAAAAAGAGAGATTTGATGTGTGTTTAAAAGAATAAATATAAATGTGTTATATTTCTCCCATGTAGCCTAATACATCGATGCTATGAATATAGAAATCTAGGACACTAATTAATAACAAATCAGCCTGTCGTTCACATTGACACATAATAGACCTAGGAAAGCTAACTTGGACATGATTATCCTATCTAGGCGTAAAATTTCAATCCAAATATAAAGAAATCAATCTCAATCATATGTTATAAATAATCTAATCTAAACTATAACTGATCCCAAGTTAACAACTCATATTCATACTAAATTGAATTAAAGTGATTCAAACCAAAAATAACTTGAATCAAACAATAACCCCCCTTAGAAATTAATCCCGAACTCAAACTATACTAAACTCAAACTTGGTCAAATCCTAAACTTTAAATGACATGTTGGTCGATGTTTGTAATCACGTATCATTTTATAAAATTTCACTGCCATGCGTCCTAACCATTTGATATTCTACATTTTCCACCGATCATTACTTACTTTTGTAGTGCTTTGATACAAGAAAAAATGGTGTCTTTTAAAATGAATTAATGTATAATTTATACTACTTATTATTACTAAATATGTTAAAAAATAGTGCATTTAAATATCAAAATATTTACATCATAAGTATTTTCCATAATTACCAACTTTAATGGAAATAAAAAAAAATACCACTATAACTATTATGGACAAATCAATTATCGTTGATTGTATATTTTGAGGAAAAAATAATTTGCCACAAACACTTTATCTTTTTCAAAAAAATAAATCTTTTTTGGAATAACCTTTTATGGCTTTCCTATAATGGTAACTTAGTGATAAAATCAATTCTGCCATAAAAAAGCTATATTAACAAAGATTAAAGGTATTATGACCACTATTAATGCTGCTAGAGGTGGCCATAATTTTTTTGGGTTGGTTTCAGCCTTAAAATTGAACAAAAATGTATTTTATTAGTTTGAAAAAAATTTGAAATTAAACCAAATTATTTTTTGAATGATCCAAACCAAAAAAATTTAGCAGTTTACAATTTGGTGTGGCTCAATTTATGGTTTATGCATCTTAAATATTAAAAATTAATTACTCAACTTTAATTTGCTTTAAAATTCTTATGAAACAATCAATACTAACCTGTAATTGAGAAATATCATTTTTATATTAATATCTAATGAACTATGTACTTATATAGACATCACTATATATATAAATATTGTTTATATATAAGACATATTAACAATGGGAAAAAAATAGAGTAGACATATAGTTTGAGTAATGCACAAATTATACAATACTTTTAAGCAAATATATACCTATTGTGGGCATATAAAACAAGAAAAAAAACATGAATACTTTGAAAGATATGATATTACAATCTTGTTATAACATAGAATTCACTATGAATACATATACTTAAAACATAGCTATTACCTAGTATTAAATTGAATGATATCCCACTTGATGGTGATATATAATAATAATAATAATAATAATAATAATAATAATAATAATAATAATAATAATAATAATAATAGTTAGTATGTAGAATAGTTTGTATTTGATTCTAATGTGGTGAGTATCCTATTTTATTGAATTTAGTTCCATATAAGAATAACCATAATATTAAAATAGTGATACAAGATATTGCATAGTTTCTCTATTCATGAGAAGTAGTGTATAACCATGATCCTAACTACTTTTATTACTCCCAATAAGAAGAAACAAATAGTATAATTTTGTGCTTGAATTTTCAGCCATTCATTGACTCAACTCAGAGTTTTTGCATACTTCTAACTCTTGAAGCCCAAGGTTCCATTTCCCTAAGGTGTGCAAATACTCAATATATTAAGCCTTCCAATGATCTATGCTCAGTGATGTATAACACAAAGCATATCTCAATAAGTAAAACCAGCGATGAGGAAACTCAATGAAGGAACTCAGTAGAAATATTAGAAATGACAGGAACAAATTTCTTAGCATAGAATATATTTTTATCAACTCTCACGGGATTTATTAGCAAAGAAATATATCTAAAATAATAATTCCTTTGATGATCAAAGCTCTTGCATGAAGCTTTTGTAAAATTAGCAAACAAATAACTTTGAGGATATTTACTTATTATTTTCTTGAAAATTTGCTATCTATTTTGTCAAAGTTTTTCATCAAGATCAATTTAAGATAAAACAAAAAAATAGTACAAAAATAGGCAAGAATAAGTGGGGAAAATATTCATCAAAAATAATTTTCAAACCAATTAGTGTTTTCCTCAATATTAACTTACCAAATTTTTTGTACATCATTTGTTATAGACACCAAGGGAACTCAACATAAAATTCAAGCTGAGTTTCCTTTAGATGTCCAAAACATAAGTAACTTATAGAGTATCTAATTACCTTATATAAAGTCATAAAGTCTATACCCTCTTATGTTTTTAAAGATCTTAATGGAATCTTCAATTTCTCTACTCAGTTCCATCTTCAAGCTTGTCATGTGTTAGATTATGGAATAAAGGAAATCTATTAGTTTGTTATCATCAAAATCAATAACTCAATGGATTCCTCCATTTTGATGATGATAAACAAATAATGCATAAAATTCATGAATATGAGGAAGAAACATATTCGATTCCTTTCGACCTATCACTAAGTATATATTAAAGTATTAATATCAATGAAAATTATTTAAATCTAAACAAAAATTTCAAACTATTATAGACATTGAGTCATAAAAATAGTAACTCAACTAAGCAACTTATCTTAATAAGACAAATAATACTTAGGAGTTTCTTGTATGGTTCCTTGTGCAATTCCTCCCAAGGATTCTTTAGAGTTTATTATATAGTTCCTCCAGGTGGACCAATTTTGACTTTAGGCTTGTTGAGTCAACGTCATCCTTGTTCCTCCTTTTCTCATCAATAAAAAGATATGAAAAAATATTAATAGAGTATAAAATTGACAAATCATATATGTCGTCATTAAAATGATATATAAAAATAGTAATAGTGTAATAATAAGTGTATAAAATTGTAAGAATTAGCTGAGGTTTAACTATGAATAGTTTTAGGTGTTGGCTTCTTTAGCTACTGACTCAACTATATATAGGAACACAATCAAATATAGGAAAATATATGATATGAGATTAGTATTGATAACACTGATACAAACTATTAAAGTCTGATCAAGAAGTAAGAGTGAACTATTAATTAGGTTACAAATAATAAAATAACATTTTATAGAAATGAAAGAGGACAAACTCAATTTCATGATTGGGAGAGGGAACTAAGGTTTAGAGGGTGATGGGCCATTAAGTTTATTCATGAGAGCCAAATGTCTTTCATTGATCAACTAGACATAGTTATCAATAGTGGCTTGACACTTTATAATCGGCTCCATCACATCAACCTAATAAGAAAGAATAATAGATACTAGCACCCTAACCTCCTTACTCTCTTAGTAGGCAACAATTCCTTGCCCAAAATGTTCACATTGTTGCTCTAAGGTCTCCTCTATTCCCTCATCAGTCTTTGACTTTGCATCTTGATCCTTGTTCTTGGAAAAAACCTTCTATACCTCATCATTCCTTACTAGGTAACCATTAACTACCTCTTAACCCACCTTCCTTAACATAGTTAGATTGACATGAACCCCAACTATTAGATTCTTAGCTCTGTAACACCCCAATTTTTACTATTAATTTATTTTAAAACATTCCAAAAGTAGAAAAAAATACCAAACACACCTAAGAAAAATGAGGTGCTACTGTCACACTTAACATATGATATGCATTAGCTACCTGTCCTATGTTAGATACAAGGCTAAGAAACCTAACCAATTGAAAATAAGATTAGAATGAGCAAGAAACATGATATATAGATCCTAAATAAAAACTTTATGAAACAAGACCTCGGCAGACCCCCAAAATATTTAAGTACATGAGAGAAAGATTAGACTAAAGTGCACAACTATAACGAGCTAGAAAAAAAGGTAGGGCATAGCCCCAAACCCTTTTCCATTAAGGACTAAACAATAGTCTCTGGATGTCCAAGCTCTCAATCCCCCAAGCCTAATAAGAGGTAGGCCCACTACCAGCCATCCTAAAAAACCTATACACCATCTTCTGCTCATGGGATTCAGTAGGTAACCAAAAAAATAGGTGATGAGTTCATATTTTGACACATTTTATACCCTTATAATCTTAGTTTTTGGTAGTTTATTTAACTAATATAGGGGAATAATTATTGTTTTATGCTTAAGTGGTAAAATTTGCATAAATATTATTATTTGAGCTAAAATGATATAAATTAAGTAAATTTAGAATAAAATATTATTTATTAATATTTATTGAATTTTATTTTGTAGGTATTGTTTTTAAATAAAAGAAAATTAAAAAAAATAGAAATTTGACCTTTGGACCAACGGCCGAAGGCCGAAGGCCCAAAGGCCAGGGAACGAAGCACCATCGTCGAACCAAACGAGCCGCACGGACTCAACGAAGAAAAGTCAGCGTAGAGCTGACGTGGAAAGAAGAAAAAAAAAAGAATAAAAACGGAGGCCAGCGACAGAGAGAAGGGACACAGTAGGAGCGGCAGGCGGTAGGGCCGAGGAGAGCCTTTATAGGCTCGGGAGAGACGACGTAGAGAGTGGGGCGCACGTCTGGAGGAGAGCCTTCACAGGCTCGGACGACGCTGAGGAGAGGCGACGCAGAGCCGCACGTCACGCGAAGGAAGGAGGGCGGCACGGAAACCGAGGAAACGAGGCGCAGCACAGCAGTACGTCAGTGTCAGCTGCCGGCCGAGAATGAAGAAAAAGAGAAAGAATTGCACGGAAATTCAAGCGCCGAAATAAGGAAGAAATTAATACCGGTAGAATTTATTTCAGATAAAATTAATTTTTATCTGAATAAATTTTTTATCTTTAATTCAAAATTAATTCCGGTTATTTATTTCTCTTATTTTTAATTTATATGTTAGATATATATTTTCGTGTAATTAATTCTTTAATTATGGTTGGCTGATTATTTATTGTTAGGGAATAATTTGAAACCCTAGATTATGATTTGAATTATAATTTTATTTTCTTTGTTTCGTGAGATTGTTTCTTGACTCTATATTAATTGCTATCGTTTATATGTATGATTCTGTCAAGTATAGTTTATTTGGTGCATGCCTTGTTCTGGTACCTCATAAGTGACATTATGTAGGATAAATTGCTTGCTAGGTGGCCATCTAAATATACTAGAATTTATATGTATAAATTGCAGCTAGGTTAGATAGCAATTCACCTAATCGTTTTGTGATTCTAACCGAAGTGGTAAAACGTTTCGATACGTGTGGGTCAAGGAAAGGAAGTACAACTAGACATGCTTTTTGTACTAGTTTGGGTACTTAGATTGACAGCCTTCCACTTACACTTAATGCATTAAATCTAGTTAAATATAGGAGCCACTTGTTGCTGCTATACTGCTAGTATTTAATAGGGTTAATATTGGCGCTTTGTCGTATTAATTAATTAAGGGAAGTAATATAAGGTGTATAGACCTGCTTTTGGTGTGCAACTTGGCCAATCTCTTTCTCACGATTAAAAGATGGCTTAGAAATAAATATTATATCTCAATCTAATCTAGTGGTGGATTTTTATTTCCCTAACATATTTCTCCTATCTGCTAGTTTCCCATTATTTTCCATTATTTTCATTATTAGTTTATTTTATTTTATTTAATCCTTTTATTATTTTATTATTATTTTGATAAACCCCCATTAGTATTTTTCTTATTTATTTATTTTGTGTTATTTAGGATTTTTATTTTTAGTTTTAGTTTAAGCTAGTTAATTAGAAGTGAGCCCTCTCAATCCCCGGCCTAGAACGATTCCCTTATTTACCAGTGCTACAATTGACAACAAGAGGGTTTAAATTGCGTGCCGGCTACGGCCACACCAATTTTTGGCGCCGTTGCCGGGGATTGGTAACTTCACTTTTATTTTGCTAGTATTTTTAGTGTGTTTTCATTTTTGGTGTTTTTGTATTTTTTGTTTTAGTTTTGTTTTAGATTTTCTTAGGATTTTTGGTGTGTTTTGTTTTGTTATTAACCTTTTCCTTTGAAGTGTTAGTGTTTTCAGGTAGCTATGAGGGGATCCTTTGGTTATGGACAACTTTGCTCGAATCTTAACGCAAGAGTAAATGAGGTAAGTATGAGTAGTCTTGAAGATAAACTTAACAAACTCACTGCTCTTGTTTTGCAGGTAGCTGAAGCTAGAGTTATGAATACAAGTGGAGTGTGTCATACACAAGGAAATCCATATGCCTACCATTCACAAGCTATGAGAGGAGGAGAATGGACACAATCCGATGCTCAGTCCTTCAATGGTTTTCAAGGACATGATCCCTATATAAGCACATACTATTCGGGAATGAGGCATCAACCCAACTTTGGATGGGAGATGAATGATCAGTATCAAGTGCCATATCATGACCCTTACACATGTGATTATGAAGCGTCAAAACATTATCAATATCCTCAACAAGAATCTTCTCCAGTTTCAGAGCCTTCAAGTTCAGAAAAAATGGATAAGCATTTTGAAGCATTGACAAATAGCCTAAATCAACTGGTGCAACGTCAGATTATGCAAAATGAAAGGGTGTCAATGCTAGAGGAGAAAATGGGTTATATGGTCAACCTGATGAATCAATCACAAGCACAAGAAGAGCTCTCTAGTACTTCAATTCCAAATTCAATTCAGAGTTATGAGGATGATGATGCCATATCTGAATGTGAGGATGAGCTAGTTGAGGAGGTTTCCATGAAAAACATTGAAGAGAAAGATCAAGTGGAAGAAGCGCTTATAAAAGTAGAAGAAGAATCTCATCAAAATGAGGATCAAGTGAACAAAGAGAAGTATATGGATGACAAGACTATCACTTTCACCTACCATATACCATCTTTGAACATTTATTCCCCACTTTTGCTTGGAGATAACCATGAGACACAAGGTAAGCCTTTGAACCACTTTGATTTTATTTATGCTAACCACACTCCTTGTTTTCCCTCTTTTAGCAGGTTGTATGGATCCAAGAGTGAAGAGAGTAATCAAATCACCTTGGATACATTTAATAAGAAGCGTGATGCTCCAAAGGAGAGGTTATGTTGGAAGGATGTGTTTAAAGATTTTAAGATGGGAAAATATGCTCCTTCGATAGAGAGATTACCGTACATGGATATGGGGCAAAACATTCTCTCTTTACACACCTGTTTAAACTCCATGCTAGGTAAGTTACGTTCTTGTTGGATCAAATCTTTCATTAAATCTAACATTTTGTCTTTTTCTTCCTTGCAGGATAAAGATGATCATCACAAGGAAGGATTTGGTGAAGCAGCTCTCAAGTGGACGTGTAATACCCCGTATTTTTAAAATCCAGATTTATTAAGTTTAATGATTTTATTAGCGTAATTTGATGTAAATAATTAATTATTTTAATTTCGATTTGTTTTACGGGTTTATCGATGATTTTGAGTTCATAATTGAATGTAATTAATCATTGTCGTAGTGAACCATTCTAGACAAATTCGTTCACGACAATGATTTTATTATATTCTTATGATTTCGATCTTCGGTTAAAAATATATATTCCCGTTCTTTCTCGTATTTTGAGTTTTAATATTTTTAATTCGTTTTCGATTATATCTTCGTTATGTGATTACGACTTTGTTTTGAAGTTATATTTCGTTAACGAAATATATTATTTCAATTATAGAATTTCTATTTAAATAGTTAAATTTATTTTAATAATTTTATTTGTAGAAAATATTTCCGACTTTAAATTTATTAATTTTCGTTAATCTTTAATATTTTTGGAAAGTTTTAAATTAAAAAGATTTTCGAAGTTTATTTATGAAATTCTTTCTGGAATTAATTCTCTTTCGTTTTATGCGTTTTGGTTTACGGAAAACTGATTTCGGAAATTATTAAAATTAGTCTTGATTTATTAGAATTTGACTTATACATTTTATTGTATACTTTTAAATAATTTTTTGAGATCTTATAATACATTTCCGTAAATAATATAAATTTTGTGTTCGTTGTTAAATCCTTCCGAAAATGTTTTCAAAATTCTTTATATAGCCTTTTTACTAATTTTAAGCCTTCGGATCCGATCAAAAAAAATTTTTGATTAAATAAATTTTAGATAAAATCTTCTACTAATATTTTGATGTTTTTGGTATTTTATCTAATGTGTATTTGTAAAAAAAAAAATAAAAAAAAAATAAACCCGCAGCCCTACCCGACCGGTGCCCCGCCCCCTTCTTTTCCTTTCCCTCTTCTCTCCCCTACCCCGACCCTTTCTCGTGCTCCCTGTTCTGCAATTCGAAACCCCAGCCCCGACCTCCCTCACCTCTCTCCTCCTCCCTACTCCCTCGCCAGCCGCCGCCGACCAACGAGCTGCGACGGCGACGCGACCGACCACCGCAACACAACAGCCGCGCAGGAGCAGCAGCACCGCAGCAGCGACTGAAGCTGAGCCACCACAGCAGCTGCGCGCAGGAGAAGCAACTACAGGCTGCACTGCCACCGTCCGGCTCCGGCGAGCCTCGCTGACCACCGACGAGCCACCCCCGACCCCCGACGAAGCCTCCCCAGCATTCCCTTGTCCCGATTTATCAGTTTTTGTTTGGTATAATTTCCGAAAAACCCTAACCCTTGTTTTGGTTAATTGGGTATGATTTAGCTTATAAAAAGCTAAATTGATTGTTTGTTTATGTATGCATATGCTGTAAGATTGATTTGGATAGGTTAATTGTATGGTTATGTTGAGATTTTGGAAAAATTAGATTTTTAGCCGGGTTATGCCCAAATTTTTCGGATTCGTTCGTTTTCACGGTTTTGGACAAATTAATTATACAATATGTTTTAAAATGTATCCAATTTCATTTTGGAACCGTCAATTTGAGAAATTTATACAGGTTTTATCGGAATTTGATTCCTAGGTCAAATTTTGGGTGTAATGAAATTGGGTCATATAATTGAGCTATTCCACTCAATTGATTTTATAATATTGTTTAAAATGTATTTAATTTTATATTAGAAGTGTTGATTTGGGAAAATTGTGCTTAATTGACCGGAATTGGATTTTTAGGTCAAAATTCCCGCGGGTTTAAATTGGTTTGGGTAATCGGGTTATTTCATTCAATTAACTATATAAATTACATTAGAATATGTTTAATTACATTTCCGGACCGTCAATTTATATGTTTTGCCAAGAATTGATCGGATTTGCGTTCCGGGCCCAAAAACCCTAATTGGGCTAAATTGTGTATTTCTTTTACTAGTTTTGAGCAATTGATTATTTGATATGTTATAAAATGTGTTTAATTGCATTTCTAAACATTCAATTTGATTGAATTTATAGAATTCTAACGAATTGTATTTTCGGGCCTAAAACCCTAAATTTCAAGTGAGATTATGAAATCGATTATTTGTATTGTTGTTTTTCTAAAATTGAATGTATAGAAATGGTTGAAATGGTATTAATTGCTTTCTAATACCTTTAATTTGAATTGATTAAATTGAACTACCTGAGTTTACGTCGTGGACTTTAAAACCCTGATTTTTGAAAATTGATCATCTGGAATTGATTTATCGGAAGATCGTTTTGTTGAAATTGATTGTCTAGATTTATCTAAAATTAGTTTAATTGTGTTTTAAAACTATCAATTTGAGGTAATCAAAGTGATTTGGCCGATTTGTGGTTTAGGCATTAAAAACCCTAATTTTCGGGGATGATTTTATAAAATTAATTTTTGCTATGTGTATTTTATCTAATCGAATTCTATCCTTGGGTTTTAAACCATTAAATTCTGTTTTAACCTAATCGGTTTGGATTTGGGTTCTATGTAAATGGTTGGGTTACCTAATTAGTTGTAAAACCTAATAAATAAGCTATTTTTGATAAATTACCTTATGATCGATTACTCTTTCTCAAGATTTCCAAATTAAGTTGAAATGTCCCAAAGGATAATTGTATTAATCCGTTTTGATTTAGTTTTAACCTTAAATTTTATTAGAGCTATGCTTTTAAGTTTTAATTTTGGACACGTTTTCTAAGAAAGATCAATTGTGTCGTTTGTGTTTATTTAATTAGAATATATGAATTATTGATTGATAGGATAGTTTCTAATTTAGTTTTCGATTTCTATCGGATCTAGGAAAGCTTTCTCGTGGATCCACGAGCTAGGGATCTCTCTCCCTCTTACGTCGCTTAGCTAGCTTCGGATCCAGGTAAGTCTCTACTTACCTCTACTTGCGGGTGGTTAGTAAGGTCGAAGCTAATGGCCTTGTGCTATGTGTGACATGGATGTGTTGAATGTTGTGTATGCCATGCTATGCCATGTATTACATGATTTGTGTATAACTTGCTTTATGTGTAGCGCAGCTTGGAGATTGAGGTATGTTGTATGTGTTCCCATGATATGAGCATGACATGTATATGTATGATGTCTATGATGTATTATGTTATGGCCCCCTAGGACATGCATAATAGGATAAATGGTAATATGAGTTGGGAACCATCATGGGAGTCTTGAAGTTTGTATGATAGTATTAATGTTCTAGGGCGGTACTAATGGTTCGCATGGTGGTATTCGGGTTGTATGGTGGTATTTATGATTTTATGGAGGTATTAATGTTGTATGATGGTATTAGGGTTTGTATGGTGGTGTTAATGTTCGTATGGTAGTATTAATGATTGCACAATGGTATTAATGACTTATGGCGGTATTAGGGTTTGCATGGTGGTATTATGGTTGTATAGTGGTATTAATGTTTTGATGGTAGTACGTGGGTCTGCATGGTGGAATTAGGGTTTTACATGGGAGTTAATGATTGTATGGGATTTAGGGTTGTATGAAAAGTTCGAGAGGTTGTGTGAGAGGTGTAACGTTTGCGTGGGAGAAAAATTTACGTACGATAGGTTGATTTGGGATGTAAGTAAGGTAATGCAAGTATGATTTGGGCGTTTAACAGTTTTGGATGGAGAATAGTACGTGGAGTATTATAAGGGTATGGAGGAGACAAAATTAGGGTTTGGAGTGATTAACTCTGGGTCGTTGTGATTAAGTAGGGTTGGAGTAGCTAATTGTGATTTGTCGAGGATGATTAAGGTTTGGGATGGCTAAGTATGGTTGTTATGGTAAAATAGGGTTAAGAGTGGTTAACCACGGTTTGGTGTGGACAATTAGGGTTGGTTATGGTTGCTTAGAGTTGTTTGGTGTTATTATGGGTATTTATTGACTAAAGTGTAGTTATGAATGTGGGATTTTATTTGTTGTGATGTGTACAGTATAGAGATAATGATTTACGCATGTCAAGGGTGTGATGTGAACTAATAAGACACGAATAAGACATTAATCACGTAAAGCGAAAGATGTTGAGCCGAGCCCAGTCCGATCCACCGGTTAGAATAGTGGTCAGAGGCGTTCTGCCCTGTGCGTTTCGTTCCGGTCCACCGGCTATAATAGTGGTCAGAGGCGTTTTGCCCTGTGCGTTTCGTTCCGGTCCACCGGCTATAATAGTGGTCAAAGGCGTTCTGCCCTGTGTGTTTACACCCGGTCCACCGGTTATAATAGTGGGGGATCTCGGCTCGACAGACCCAAACGAATAAGTTAATCCACAAGGAAAATACTAAATACTTACAGTGGAACACCATGTGAGTCGGGGCCAGTCCGGTCCACCGGTTAGAATAGTGGCCAGAGGCGTTCTGCCCTGGGTGTTTATTTCCGGTCCACCGGCTATAATAGTGGTCAGAGGCGTTCTGCCCTGTGTGTTTATTTCCGGTCCACCGGCTATAATAGTGGGGCTCCCGCGCTCACATGGGCTAATAAAGAATATGTTGAATGAATCTGAATGAAGTAATCCACAGGAAAAATACTAAGTACTTACAGCGAAACACCATGTAAGTTCGGGGCCAGTCCGGTCCACCGGTTAGAATAGTGGCCAGAGGCGTTCTGCCCTGGGTGTTGATTCCGGTCCACCGGCTATAATAGTGGTCAGAAGCGTTCTGCCCTGAGTGTTGATTTCCGGTCCACCGGCTATAATAGTGGGGTCCCCGCGCTTACATGGATTATTAAAGAATATGTGTGAAATGAACATATTATTAATGAGAATAAAGAATAAGTCTAATTGGACCATGACCAGCTTTTATTATATATATACCGCATGCTGTTTATGTGCATAATGAGTCACTTATTGATTTGGTTATACCATGCTTATATGTTAAATGGGATGTTGCATATGGTTTATGTGTTACTATGGGTGTATGGTGAGATTCATGCGGTGGGTTGTGAGTATGTATGACATTGTATTAACGTATTGTAATATACTTTAATATGCACTTGATGAAATCCCTCCTATAAGGTAGGGTAGCGAGACTTACTCAGTATTGGACCCGTACTGATACTACACTGGTTGAATGGGTCTTGTGATGATCCACCGATGGTGGGGAGCAGACCTCTTGTGCAGGTTGATACTAAGTTGGGGTGGAAGACTTGCCTTGAGTGAGTAGGTAATCCGGATTTTTATTCTTCGGGATTTATTTTGTTTAATTGTATTTACCTTTGGAAGTTGCAAGTATTGTATTTAGATTTCTAAAGGTTTTGTAATTGACTTTAAATTTCTCGTACTCTGTTAAGTTTTTACTATTCGGATTTAATTGTTTGACAGGTTTTAGCCTTGCATCTAACATGAGATAGATAGTTGACATTTATCTTGTGTTAGATGTGGCGGCAACATTTCCCAAATTCGCTCCTAGCTTCCGCTTTAATCTTTCAAAATTTTTTTTTTTCAGGAGTGAAATTTGGGGGTGTTACAGGACGTATCCACCTTGAACGAGACAAACCGAGATCATGTCAGGCTGAAGACATAAAAACAAGCGCTGCTTGGGAGGAAACCCAATGTCATAAGGGAGTTTTCGATCCTTTAGTTATTTAGTTATTTAATTATTTTGTTTTCTCCATACATTAAATTTCATGTTTCCTTAGTTGTTTACACATTGAGGACAATGTGTGATATAAGTGTGGGGGTGTATGTGTTTTATTATTTAAAAAAAAAATTTATTGTTTTCAAAAAATTTTTTTTAGAGTTTTAGAGTGTTTTTCAAAAAAAAAATTGTTTCGATTTTTTTTAGAGTGTTTAATTTTTTTAGAGTGTCTAGTGTTTTTAGAGTCGTAGAATCCTTAACTAGTTAATGAGCAATATATATTTGAAATTTAACGAAAAGAGGATCATGAAATTGAGATAAAGTAAGTGGAGATTTTTTGGTGTTAATTTCGATATAGGGAACACATATCTACGTGCCTAAGTTTGAATGGAGAAAGAACATGTATGATTTTCTAATCACTGACATGGCATGTTGAGATTCATCACATTCCTCAGTGAGCTTTCGAACCATATGTACTTTTTTTTTTCTGAGCGAATTTACACAAAATCATCTATTTTTCTTGGCTTCAAAATTTTCTTTGTAAACCTCATATATGTTTAATTGTTTTGATCAAATTATTTGCCATAGATCTTATAATGGACTATAGAGATGACTAGAACTTACTCTTGTACTAGTCGAAGCTTATAGTCAAAATATGCTCTGATTGAGAAAATGATAAAGGCAGCTTAGGAATTTTCCATTACATGACCAAATAGCTTAACCTAATTTGTGTATCCATGATGCACATCCTATAGAAACCCTTTGAGCCATACAAGGAACAAATACTTTTCTTCATTACCTACATTGAATAATCGTTGGGCCTTAATATCTCTACCATTGCTTAAAGCTAGTGGAAGGAAATCATATCGTTATGGATATAAAGAATGGTTGTGTATGTGTGTATGTGAAAGAAATATATGTATTTATGCTAAGAAAGGGTATTGGTTATGTTTGGTGGAGAAAAAAAATTTGAAAAAAAAAATGAAAATTGTCAAAAAAAAATTAAAAAAAAAGATGAGAAAAAAAATGTTAGGAAATAAGGAAGAGAGGGAGTTTTGGAGATGATGTTGAGAAAGTTCTATTCATATTATATTTTATTGTGAAGGTGGAGAGGTGTATCTTTAATCATTGATGTGGAGTTATGCTTATATTTCATCTAATTATTAGATTCCACTAGCTCTTGATCTTTTTAGCACCACACTCCTAAAACAATCCATACCCTTCTTTACCTTAAACCCCATTACAACCAATAAGTAAGTCCTATTTGATTCTTGAGATGAGCAGCCTTTGATCTGTTGGAGATTAGTCACAAGAGTTAAGCATATGGTTCGGTCCATTTGGCAAATATTTGGTATCTTTCATGAGGTTTTATCCACAAGAACATGAGCCTTCTTTGTTTATATATGTGAGTCGTTTATTATTTTTATCATCTTAGCTCACATACATGAGTGTTTACATTTGTAGCCATGAATCTAAGAGAAAAATAGAGGGTATCCATAGTGAGGATGAATCTTGATGTGACTAAGGCGTGGTAGAGTTTCATCCATAATATTGATCTGTTCATACCTGTCATGTTTATGTGTGAACCATATGTTGAAATTGATTCTTTAAATCTCCCAATACTGAATCTTGATTGATTGCTAATCTTGACGTTTGAAAGTAAAAGATTCTGAGACAAAAATGGTTAAGGGTGTTAGGTATGTTTTTATTTTATTTTATTTTATTTGTGTGTGATTTTGTGGGTATATCATCTGTGAAACCCTCACGAGACCTTACTCATCCTCGATGGGTGACCTAGGGGTTTAAAGGGCTTGTTACACATGCTAAGTGTAATCGTGAGACCTACGAAAGTGGCTAGTTAATTTAATTTTGATTATTTAGAGTAATAACTAGCTTGAGGACAAGCAAGAAGCTAAGTGTGGGGGTGTGATGAACTCATATTTTGACACATTTTATACCCTTATAATCTTAGTTTTTGGTAGTTTATTTAACTAATATAGGGGAATAATTATTGTTTTATGCTTAAGTGGTAAAATTTGCATAAATATTATTATTTGAGCTAAAATGATATAAATTAAGTAAATTTAGAATAAAATATTATTTATTAATATTTATTGAATTTTATTTTGCAGGTATTGTTTTTAAATAAAAGAAAATTAAAAAAAAAAGAAATTTGACCTTTGGACCAACGGTCGAAGGCCGAAGGCCCAAAGGCCAGGGAATGAAGCAACATCGTCAAACCAAACGAGCCGCACGGACTCAACGAAGAAAAGTCAGCGTAGGGCTGACGTGGAAAGAAGGAAAAAAAGAATAAAAACGGAGGCCAGCAACAGAGAGAAGGGACACAGCAGGAGCGGAGGGCGGTAGGGCCGAGGAGAGCCTTTATAGGCTCGGGAGAGACGACGTAGAGAGTGGGGCGCGCGTCTGGAGGAGAGCCTTCACAGACTCGGACGACGCTGAGGAGAGGCGACGCAGAGCCGCACGTCACGCGAAGGAAGGAGGGCGGCACGGAAACCGAGGAAACGAGGCGCAGCACAGCAATACGTCAGTGTCAGCTGCCGGCCGAGAATGAAGAAAAAGAGAAAGAATTGCACGGAAATTCAAGCGCCGAAATAAGGAAGAAAATAAGGAAGAAATTAATACCGGTAGAATTTATTTCAGATAAAATTAATTTTTATCTGAATAAATTTTTTATCTTTAATTCAAAATTAATTCCGGTTATTTATTTCTCTTATTTTTAATTTATATGTTAGATATATATTTTCGTGTAATTAATTCTTTAATTATGGTTGGCTGATTATTTATTGTTAGGGAATAATTTGAAACCCTAGATTATGATTTGAATTATAATTTTATTTTCTTTATTTCGTGAGATTGTTTCTTGACTCTATATTAATTGCTATCGTTTATATGTATGATTCTATCAAGTATAGTTTATTTGGTGCATGCCTTGTTCTGGTACCTCATAAGTGACAGTATGTAGGATAAATTGCTTGCTAGGTGGCCATCTAAATATACTAGAATTTATATGTATAAATTGCAGCTAGGTTAGATAGCAATTCACCTAATCGTTTTGTGATTCTAATCGAAGTGGTAAAACGTTTCGATACGTGTGGGTCAAGGAAAGGAAATACAACTAGACATGCTTTTTGTACTAGTTTGGGTACTTAGATTGACAGCCTTCCACTTACACTTAATGCATTAAATCTAGTTAAATATAGGAGCCACTTGTTGCTGCTATACTGCTAGTATTTAATAGGGTTAATATTGGCGCTTTGTCGTATTAATTAATTAAGGGAAGTAATATAAGGTGTATAGACCTGCTTTTGGTGTGCAACTTGGCCAATCTCTTTCTCACGATTAAAAGATGGCTTAGAAATAAATATTATATCTCAATCTAATCTAGTGGTGGATTTTTATTTCCCTAACATATTTCTCCTATCTGCTAGTTTCCCATTATTTTCCATTATTTTCATTATTAGTTTATTTTATTTTATTTAATCCTTTTATTATTTTATTATTATTTTGATAAACCCCCATTAGTATTTTTCTTATTTATTTATTTTGTGTTATTTAGGATTTTTATTTTTAGTTTTAGTTTAAGCTAGTTAATTAGAGGTGAGCCCTCTCAATCCCCGGCCTAGAACGATACCCTTATTTACCAGTGCTACAATTGACAACAAGAGGGTTTAAATTGCGTGCCGGCTACGGCCACACCAACAGGCACATCAATACGCTTTATACTAAATAAGCCAAGTTACCTCCTTAATATGAATCACAAGCATATAAAGCCACATGCAATAATAAAAAAGTTATATTGAACACAGTATCATGCTTACGCATTGCACTTAAGTGTACCTATATTACTATAATTATATAATGCATAAGGATTTCATGTCATGCTAGGACTTAGACAATTCATTGCTCAACATGAGAATTAATTCAACATAACTAACATGGATGCAAATGTATGATTTAATAAAAATTTATTCCCTTAGGTCCATTTTAAAGTTTACATGATCAATTAGATTAACTATTTACAAGCCATTATTTCTCTTTCCCTTTCTTTTTCCTTTTTATTTATCCACATCCTTATTTTTATTCTTATTAAGCAATGAAATGTTTATCATGTCATGGTCTCACATATCGTGGAAGCCTATCCAAACTAGGACATAAATTTTAGTTGGAGCCAAGTGACCACCAATGGACATAAAGTCCGGCCGAAGCTAAAAACCATCTAGGTAACCAGACCCTTTAGTATCAATGACCCCTAGTATATCATCAGTATCTAGAATAGGTAAGGCACTAGGATCTACTAGGATCACGCCTAAAGGCAAAGCTCAAAGGCACTAATAAATGCCCGAATGCAGACTAACCCTCGGTAGTTAATCAAGGAATGGGTAACCCAAATCCATGCATGACTCAATCATCTTCATAAGTGATTAGTGTGTTATTTTTCAAGGTTATTTTATCATACAAGGCCCATGTAACAACCAAGTAACACATCAATATACTCATTTCATATTAATCATTATTACCCTCCAACCATGTGGTAGGATTTTCATTATTTCTGGCAAGGTAAATCCCCACCTATTGCTTGGCACACTCTCTGTCTCTTGAAAAAGGAAGGAGGTTTAGGCATCAAAAAATTTCAGGCTTGGAACAATGCCTTCATTTGTAAATATATTTGGTTCCTGTGGGATGAAAAAGAAAATCTCTAGACAAAATGGATCAACACACATTACTTACAAACGTGTGACTTTGCTCATTTTGTTCCCACGCATGTTACATCCCACTTCCTGAGGAAACTCAGTCACATTTTCGAATACTCGGTTCATAAGGTGGGCTCGATCAACCAGGCTAAAACCTGCATAGCCTCCTAGGCCCAACCAACAGGTTTCTCCACCAAAGTAGCCTACAACTTCTTCAGAGACAAAGGCCCTACCTGGAGACCTTACCGCGCTGTTTGGCACATCAACAAAACTAAAAGATATGCCTTCCTTCTTTGGCTTGCCCTCCATCAAAGACTATACACAAGAGACCGCCTGAAGTTTCTTGATGGGCCTATGGAGTGTGTTTTGTGTCGAAGGGACCAAGAATCTCATGACCACCTGTTCTTTGCCTGCCCTATGATTCATCAGGTATGGCAACCCATTCGTGCTTGGCTAGTATCTCAAGGGGATCCACCTCTCTTCTAAGTGCCATGAGAACCATTCGAAGAAACTCTAGGCGACATCACAAGATATGGAAAGCTCGAGCACTTGCCATGGCCTCTTTGGTTTACTTCATATGGCAAAACCAGAATGCAATTATGTTTGATTCTAAAACTTTTGACCCGAAGGGGGTAGTAGTGATAGTCTAGAAATATGTATACAGTGCCCTATTTTTTGTAGAACATCATGTTCCTTTGTAATTCCCCTGTTGGGGTATATTAGGTTGGGTATCTATAACTGGGCCTAACTCTTTACACTTGGTGTATTTTGTCTCCATCAGGGTATGCCCTGTGTATTTGTACAGCTTCTTTTAGTATATATTTACCATAATTTACCCGGGATTTTCATTATTTCTTAACTAATATTAAATCAATCCATCATGATAATCTATTTAGTCTAAGAATCCATATTACATTATCCTTTTAAAGTCATAACATACTCATTTCAGTTTTTCCCATTAAAGCCTTCCCAATCACTTATTGAGAATACCATAAATTATGAATCATTCAATCCATCTAAGAGGTTAGTTAATTTATGCCAAGCTATATGTTCTCATCATTAAAGAATCATATAATAGCATTATGTATAGTCTCAAAATGTATCAAGTTTAAAAGATCTAAAATAACAAGCTATACCCAAACCGCTCAATCGGTTTGGCTAAGCCAAACCCAAGATTTCCCTCAAACCAGTCGATTTGTATGGTTAGACCAATCTACTGATCTACGACCAATGAATTAGTTCTGACAAACTGATTGATAGGTTTAAGTAGAGAGCATCCACAATCACCATAGAAAATCCGGTTGATTAGTTAGAGCCAACCGATCGACTGTTTTATAAACCAGTCAATTGATTTGCACTAGATAATAAATAACATATATTTTACATGCAATTCACACTTTAAAATCTTACCACATCCAAACCCTAAAATACCATAGAATAATACCAAGATTTAACATGCTTATAAACTGAATCATGTTTCATTTTCAATCAATCAACCCTATTCTTCATATTTTAAGCATTTTTTTTTCTCAAAAATATTAATTACTTCAACATGCATCACTAAAATGCCAAATTATCATACAAGAACCTACATATTAACATTTGATAGAGCACACAACTCATATATCTATTCATGCCACATTTCAAGGTAAAAATGACTTACTTGAAGGTTAGCATAAATTTCCACCATAGGGGAGAAATTAAGTTGGAAGATTTCAAATTCTAGAACCTTTAAAAATAACAACTAGTTGAAAATCATTAATCATTAAATAAATTTTACAAATCAAGAACTCAAATTAGGGAAGAAATAAACTTACCACCTCTAAGAGAAAAATAGGGAAATAGTTAGCTAAAAGCAACTCAACTTCTTCCTAAGTCTAAAAATTTCTTAGTTAAGGTTAAAATAAGAAGGAGCTAAATAAAAGATCAAAAGAGTCAATTGAATTGGAATGAGAGCTCGAAATGGAGAAGAATCAACACAAGTATTTGAGAACTCAAGTATTTCAGAGGTTGAAAGAAAAGTAAGAAATAAAGTTTATTAGGGTTATTTATAGCCACAAATTAGTTAAAGAACAAGTGAGGTTATGAAATATATTGAAAAACCTAATTTTATCATTCAAATGTGAGCTGAACGGATGACTTTATCAAGAATAGATAGAATTCCATCTCAAAGATAAAATGGTGATTTTCTAGAGATTTTAGGTCTAGCTCATACATAAAATATCAAACACAAGAAGGGAAATGAAAAATTGGCATGGGAAGAAAACCTCCTAGCCATGTAGTGAAAATCTAAAAATCAAAGCATACTTCCAGAGGTATGTGTAAGAGAGAGGAAGAAGAAGATAGTGGTGAGGTCATCCTCCCCTTCATCTATTAAAGCCCTCAAATATGTTTGAGATAGAAAATAAAGATGAATAAATGATCAAAAGTATTAAAAATTACTCTAATGTGGAAGATCATCAACTATAATCTTCTATAAAACCAAAATCTTGCTATAGCCTCAAGTCTTGCAAAAGTCTTCAAAGTTTCTAATGATATAAATGGTTGAAGATGTTGATGTTGAAAATACTCTTGGAGGGTGGCTAAGATCTAAATTAAGATCTTTATCCTTCTAAAGAGAAATATTATATTTTTAAATAGAATACACTCTACTACTCTCCAAATATATCAATTGAAGAAGGAGAAGAGAAGAAGAAGAAACACACATGACACTTGGTGTAGTTATCTCTTTTGAATCAAGAATAAGATTCTCATTATCTACCTAGATCAAACGTGTATAAGGTATATATATACATGCACACACGTAGGACTTTTCATTAATAAGGCCATACATTTGGACCTATTAATGAAATCAACTTTTAAGGCACAACACAAGTATATATAAAATAGTTACAATGGCATTTTACAAGTATTACAAAGTATACAAAAAAATAACAAAGCTACACAAACTCTAATTATGCAATACATAGATTTAACATATATAATCCAACTTTATGTCTTGTAGAATTGTTATTCCATGAACTTTATAATTCTTGTAATGTCGTTGTCTTGTAAATCAAAGATGTCCAATAGATTGAACTTTTTGCAGACATATACAATATCTGAAAGAATTACTTAGCAAAACATTAAAAGCATAAGAATTTTCAAGCACAATAAGTTCCATCTCCAAGTATGCTAATTCTTCTTGTTCTTCATCCCTTGAAGAATAAGATTGAGAGTGAGATAGAGACGCTCTTGCATCACACTCAGGAACAACTTGGGGTTGGATTATCAAAGTTCCATTTTATTATAATAAATTTTTCTAGAAAATCAAGCTTTAAAAGCACTCATCCTAAGAAACTAGCTGACCGCTTTGGCCAGAATAGTCTATTAATTTTCCCAAACCAATCAATAGATATGGCCTAACAAAACCCTTACCTGAACCAACAAACCAGTCGATCTGTTCATAGAACCAACCAATCTATTCGCTAGGAAAGCTCACTTTATTAAATTTTTTCCAAACTTTTCCAAGTTCCTTATTACATCAAACCCAACTATTAGTCCAAATAAAGATAAGAATCATCGAAATTTCATCAATCACAATTATTTTCTATTTTATAAATCTCACAAAAATATGGGGTATTATAGAATTACCCTCATAAAAGAGGCTGCATCCTTGGAACTTACTTGTCAAAAATAAATGGACATCATAGAATAAATAGCAAGTCACACATTACATTTACTAAAGTAAAATGGGGTTACTACCCCCTTAAAATAAGGGTCACACCATAGACACACACTATAAGAACAAATTAGGGTACTTCCCTTGAATCTCTTCTTCGGCCTCCCATGTGACCTTGATACCATGCCGTGACCAAATAACCTTCACTAACGGAAAGGTCTTCTAGTGCATTGCTTAGGTCTTTATGTCTAGAATGATTATTGGTGATTCTTTGTAAGACTTATCAATCTTTAATGACTCTAACTGGATGGTGAGCGAAGGGTCTTCTATGTACTTCCTCAATTGGAAAACGTGGAAGATATTGTGCACACATTACAATTCCATCGGTAAGGCTAAACGACAAGCGATCTTGCCGACTCAATCTATGATCTTATACCATCTAATGTACCTTGGAATGTACTTACCCTTTCTGCCAAACCTAATTACCCCCTTGGAGGGAGAGACCCTTAAACGGAATCTATCACCCACTAAGTAACCATCTGTTCATCTTCTTATATCTATGTAGCTGTTTTGCTAGTCTTGGGCTGCTCTCATATGGTCTTGAATCAATTGTATCTACCTCGTCATGTCCTCGATCATTTCTAGTCCTAACATAATTATCTTATTGATATTTCTCCAACACAAGGGACTACAACACTTCCTCTCGTATAAGGCCTCAAAAGTTTCCATATTGACACTTGCACGATAACTATTATTGTAGGAGAATTTGATTAAGTCTAAGAGGTCCTCCCAATAGCTTCCAAAATCCAACACACATACCTGAAGCATATCATCTAAGGTCTGAATGGTCCTCTATATTTGACCATACATGGCTAGGTGAAAAATAGCACTCATCTTCAAGTGAGTCCCAAAAGCAGCTTGCAACTTTGTCCAAAAATGTGACAAGAATCTAAAGTCTTGGTTTGACACAATGTCTCTAGGGACCTCATGTAGTCACACAATGTGCTTCCAGTAAGTGTTGGATACTACTCCATACTCCATGTCATCTTTATTGCTATAAACACTGCCAACTTATTTATACCATCCACAATAACCCATATGGAATAAAATCCACTATGATTATTCAGAAGACCAACCACAAAGTCCATATATATGTTATCCCACTTCCACTCTGAAAATTCTAGTGGTTGTACTAACCCTATTGGTCTCTTATGCTCAATCTTGATCTTCTGATAGATCAAACATTAGGCAAGAAATTATGCAACCTCCCACTACATATGAGGCCACCAATATACATTCTTCAAATCCTTATATAACTCATCCCCTCTAAGATGGATAAAATTAGGAGTACAATGACCTTCCTCTAGGATGTCCCTATTATGGTATCTGACGGTACCATCCTCATGAAGTTGACATCCCTTTTCTCCACCTTCTTTAATACCCTGCTTGATCATTTTGATCTTAACATCACTAAGTTGAATAGCTCGGATCTCCTCAAAGATTGAAGGTGTGATGGTGAGTGCATTCATCCTTGACTCTATACTATTAGTGGTGGTCAACTCTATCTCCATTTTCTTGAGCTCTTGACACAATTGATCAGATAACATAAGTGTACTTAAGGAATGTAAGGTTTTTTTTGGATTGAGAGCATATGCCACTACATTAGCCTTATCCTCATGGTAGGTCAATTTTAGGTCATAATCCTTAAAAAATTCCAACCATCGGTGCTGTCTCAAATTAAACTCCCACTACATGAAAATGTAATTGAGGCTCTTGTGATTGGTGTAGAACTTGCACCGAACACAGTAGAGGTAATGCTTCCAAATGTTCAAAGCAAGTACCACTACAATAAACTCTAAACCATGCGTTGGGTAGTTATGCTCATGTGGCTTTAGTTGTCGAGAATCATATGCTACCAATATCCCATGTTGCATCAACACACAACCTAATCTATGCTGAGAAACATTGTTATACACTTCAAAACCATTCTATCCACTAGGTAATGTGAGCAGTAGGGCTGAATTTAAATGCCTCTTCAACTCTTAAAAGGCTTCTCTACACTAATCATCCCACTAGAAACGTGTAACATTCTTTAGTAAATTAGTCAACCTATAAGCTATCTTAGAGAATTTTATGACAAATCTATGGTAGTACTGGTTAATCCTAGAAAACTACGCACCTCCTTGATAGAAGTTAATGTTTCCCACTTGAAAACTGCTCGAACCTTATATGGGTCCTTTGAAAAACCTCCCTTAGAAATTAAATGAATAAGGAATGCCAATTAATCCATCTAAAACTCAAACTTAAAAAGCATGACATACAACTGGTTTACTATTAATAGTGCCAAGGTTTCCCTCAAACGTTTTTTGTGCTTCTCTTGATTAGTGGAGTAGATGAGGATGTCATAGATGAACACCATAATTAAATGATCTAAAAAAATTTAGAAGATATAGTTTATGAGAGACATGAATGCTGTTGGTGCATTAATGAGTCCAAAAAGCATTACTGTGAACTTGTAATGGCCATATCTCATCCAAAATGTTATATTTAGAATATCCTCCTCCACTATCCTCAAATGATGGTAACATAACTGAAGATTAATATTGGAGAACATTGTAGCTCCTCTGAGCTAGTCAAATATATTGTCGATGTATGACAATAGATAATAGTTCTTCATCGTAACTTGATTCAACCCTGGGTATTCAATGCATAGTCTCAAGCTCACTTTCTTCTTCTTAACGAATAAGACTGACACTCCCTAGGGTGATACACTTGGTCAGATATAGATTTTCTCTAATAATTCTTCTAGATGAGCCTTAAGCTCCTTCATCTCTGCTGGTGCCATGTGGTAAAGTGCTTTAAATACTGATTCTGCCCTAGCAACAAGTTCACGGTAAAATCAACATCTCAAACTGGTGATAAGCCCAATATATATTGGAGAACAAATTAGGATACTCTCATATCACCAAAATTTGCTTTAGCAACACTTCTTTGACCTTGTGGTGCTTAAAGACCTTGGTTAACTAGAATCTATAAGGCAATGTGTGATGGGGATGCCCGATCACTTGCCCTATGTGTTAAACCATCATGGTAGGATGATTGATTAATTTGTTTTGACAAAAAAATATATAATGCTAAAATCAATGAAATTAGCCTCAGCCCTTCATTGGTTGTGGGGAAGAACATTCTTGAAGGAAATAACATAAACATTTTATCAAGAGGAGTTAATTTTTTATTCTTTAACTTTCATACCATATTATCATTGCCTTTCATTGATAGCTAATGTTATTTAAATTAACTCATCAACAAGTATATAGACCATAAGTAATACAGGGCACTATGTGTTGTGATATAAAATCACATGAAATAGAGAAATCAAGAAATGGATCAAGATACGTCAATATGCAAGATAGATCAACATCAGATTTACTTGGTTAGCTTTTTCTTAATTCATAACATTAGTTTAGGAATTTAATTGGTGAATCAATGAATACAAGAATCGCTATAATATAGAGTTTCTCTCTTTTAGGTTAGATCTCGTACAATTCACTTGCACACTTAACTCTATACATTAGAGCCTTTATATAAGCTAAAAAAATAAGCCTATAACCAACTAATATGCAAAGGAAAACAAAGAAATGGAAAAAACCGACCAATTGATATCTTTAATTTTAAATTAAAGTTTAATTGAGTATGCATTTTATTAATAACTTAAGAGAAATTTGATAAGTCACCACCACAATGACTCTTTTTAAATGCCATTAGTAATATGTTGATGACCGATATAAACCTCAGTTACAATTAGTTATACCATTAGTTACACTTGGATGGTTGAATGGACAACATTAATGCTCCTCTTTATTAGCCTCCATTATAGGTAATTGGTTTATCAGGCCATATCATACAACAATATCCCACTAGGAGACTAAAAAACAAGAGATCATCAAGTCAAGACACACCAACTAGCCACAGGAAAATACACTAGCTTAATTTAGGATGCCAACTAAGGTCATACAAAACACACTAAGTAAAAATATCAACAAGATTCTTCAAATCGAGTAGCTTCTTTAGGAAAAACACTTCATCTTCCATAAGATTAAAGATAAAGTGCTACCTCAACTTGATATGTTTCATTATTAAGTGAAATATTATATTTCACACAAGGTAAATTACACTTTGACTACCTCCATAAAGAATTACATCATATTGCTTCTAGCCTAACTCTTCCAAAAACATGGATAACCCCAACATATCCTTTCTTACCTTTGACATAGCCATATTCTCTACTTATATTGTAGATAAAGAAACACACTTCTAAATCTTGAATATCTAACTAACTATAATACCTCCCACAATGAAGATATATCTTAAAGCACTCTTACTAGTATCCAAATTTTCACTAATTTCAGCATCAAAGAATCCTTCTAGCATAACACCACCTATACCAAACACAAGAGCTCAATTAGAAGTACCCTTCAAATACCTTCAGAGAAACTTGAATACCTCCCAATGTAACTTCTCAAGTTTAGACATAAACCTACTAACCACTCCAATAATATGAGTAATACCTGGTATGGTGTACACCATAGCATACATAAGACTTCCAACCACTGATCCATAAGGAACACTCTCCATGTCTTACAATTCTTCTAATGTTTTTGGAGAATGTGTATTTATTAACTTAAAATGACTTCCTAGAATAATGCTCCTTGGCTTTGCATCCTAAACACTAAACTGGCGAATCACCTTCTTAATGTAGTCACTTTGAGACAATTTGAAGGTCTCTTTTGAAGTGTCCCTTGTAATTCTCATGCTAAGAATTTTCTTTGTAGAGCCTAAGTCCTTCATTTCAAATTTCTATGACAACTCCATCTTTAAGTCATAAATGACTTGCATGCTAGTACCTGCAAACAACACGTCATCTATGTATAATAGTAAGATGATAAAATAGCCATTAGACATTTTTGATGTAACAATAATAATCTTTCTCACTTCTTGAATTTCTCTCATGAATAACTCATCATACTTCAAGTACCACTATCTTTGAACTTACTTAAGTCCATAGAAGCACTACTTGAGCTTACAAACTAAACCCTCATGACCTAGAATGTTATATGCATACAATTTTTTCATGTATAGTTTATCTTCCAAGTCACCATGTAAAAATTTTGTCTTCACATCCATATGCTTTGTCTCAAAAGCCACACTACTCAACAATATTTTAATATAGTTATCATCACCATAGGTAAAAATATCTTATTGCAATCAATGCCCTTCTTATGTGAATACCCCTTGACCACTAATCTTTCATTGTACTAGTGTGGTTGTAGTTGGCACGCAATTTAAACCCTCTTGTTGACAATTGTAGTACTGGTAAATAAGGGTATCGTTCTATATCGGAGATTGAGAGGACTTGCATCTATTTAGTTAGCTTAAAAATAATAAAAATAAAAACCCTAAATCACTTAAAATAAATAAATAAGAAAAATACTAATGGGGGTTATAAAAATAGAAAATAAAAACCAATAAAGGTAACAAATAAAATAAAATAAAATAATTAAAAAAATAATGGATAATCGCAAATATGATAAATATGCTAAGGAAATCGAAATCCTCCACTAGATTAGGTCAAAAGATAATATTAATTCCTAAGTCATCATTTAATCGTGACAAATAAATTGACCAAGTTGTACACCAAAAGAAGGTCCATACACCTTATATTATATTCCTAAAATAATTAATATGACAAATTATCAATATTAATCCTATTAAATACTAGCAGTATAGTAGAAATAATTGGCTCCTATATTTAACTATATATAATGCATTAAGTATAATTGAAAGGATACCAATCTAAGTACCCAGACTAGTACACTAAGCATGTCTAGCTGTATTTTCCTTCTTTGATCCACACGTATCTAAACATTTTACTACTTTGGTTAGAATCACAAAAATATTAGGTCAATTATTATCTAACCTAGGTGCAATTTATACATATAAATTCTAGCATATTTATATGGCCACCTAGCAGGTAAATAATCCTACATACTATCACTATGAGGAAACCAGAACAAGGTATGCACCATACAAATTATACTTGACAAAAATATTTATATAAATGATAACAATTAAAATAGAGTCAAAGAACAATCTCATGAAATAATGAAAAATCAAGTCATATCTCAAACCTTAATATAGGGTTTAAGTTTATTTCCTAGCAATAAATAATCAACCAGCCATAATTATCAAATTAATTACATAGAAATATATATCAAATATATAAATTAAAAAATAAAGAAAGAAATAACCACAATTAATTATGGATGAAAGATCAATAATTTATTCAAATGAAAAATTAATTTTATCTAAAATAAATTCTATCGGTTAAAATTTTCCTCTATACTTCTTCTCCTTTCTCGCCTTTATTTATGTGCATAATTATTTTTATTTTTCCTTTCTTCTAGCGCAGTTGACTACTACCTACTCTACTACACCTGAATTCTTCCTTTATTTTCTTTCTTCTGTGTGCGTTGGTTTCTCTGCGCCTCTACACCTTCACGCTTCTCTTTTTTTTTCCTTCTTGTTTTTCCAGCCTTTTGGCTGACAAATGTGTCTCTACACCCTCCCGCTTCTCTTTTATTTTCATGATGCCACATGTTAGCCCTGTTTGCTGACCTTTTCGCCCATCGCTCCCTCCAGGTCAGTCCTCGTTGGCACTCTTCTACCTCCTTTATTTTGCTTCTACTTTCGGCCCTTTTTATTTATCTTCAGCTGCCCATCCTCCTCTGTGTAGTTCTTTTATTTATTTTATTTCCAAGCCTTTGGGCCTTCGGCCCTTGGGCCATTGGTCCAAAGGTCTGACTTTTTTTCTTTTATTTACAAAATTACACCTACAAAATAAAATCAATAAAGAGTAATAAATAATATTATACTCTAAATTTATTTAATTGATATCATTTTAGCTTAAATAATAATATTTATGTAATTATTATCACTTAAGAATAAAATCATAATTATTCACCTATATTACTCAAACAAAATACTAAAAAATAAGGTTATAAGGGTATAAAATATGTCAAAATATGAACTTATCATGTACCTCTTGGTACCATTGGGTTCTTAATCTAATACAACCCCTTGTTGAGTTGTGTGTGTGTTTTTTTTCTTTAGAAGTCGGTCTAGTTAGTTCATAAGTTTTATTTTTGTCTACAAAGCTCATTTCATCATAAGTGGCTTCCTCCCTCTTAAATGAATCCTCCACCTACATGAATTCCTCAAAAGATTTTGGCACGCCAATATTAGTCAATAATAAATAATTCAATGTAGGAGAATATTTTATATGTACCTACCCTTTAGTACTCCTAGTTGACCAACATGATGATGGTATTGAAACAACATAGTCTAGAACTGAACCCCTTTGAAATTATTCATGGTCCATAATAATCTCCTTAGTGTCATCAATAGTCTCATCAAAATGAATAAGATAAGGTATTTTGACTTGCCTACTACTTGATCCATCATTCCTATCCTTATACAACATAAACTCATCAAACACAACATCATAATGTCTGATTACCCTTCCATGCCCATGATCCCAAAATATATAACCAAATACACTAGTACCATATACAATGAAATAACACTTAATTAACTTAGGATAAAGCTTATCCTTAATCTCAATATCAGCCTACATATATGATACACAACCAAAGGTTTTCTAATGAGAGAAATTAACCTTCTTTCTTTATTAAGACTCCTCTGGTATCACATTATCAAGTAGTACTAAAGACCTTTTATTTATCAAATAGGAAACGATAATCATTACATCAACCTAAAATTTCTTTATTAATCCTGGGTCTAATCTCATGCTTCTAGTATGCTCATGCAAGGTTAATCATCATATGAACAACCCTATTTTCACGTGGCTTCCTGGAAACATTCTACTCCCATTAGATCCCATTATTAAAAACAAATTGTTGAATATTTATGCTACAATACTTACCCCTACTATCTTCTTTGAGGCACTTGGGCATCAATCTAGTCTCATTTTCAACCTCATTTTCCATGTCTTGAACATTATTAAAACATCTTATTTGCATTTTAGAAAGTATACCCACACCTTTTTATTGCAATCATCAATGAAGATAACATAATACCTAAAGCCTCATACTTTTGGTATTAGCACAAGTCCCCCCCACATTTGTGCAGATTAGATATAACCATTCTTCCTTAGGCTTTCTCCTTATCTTTATGATGTTGACCCTTTTTTGTTTACCATAAACACAACTTTCACAAATACCCAAGTGAAAATCCTTTAGATCAAGCAAATCACCTTTTAAAGCTATAATTTTTGTTTCTTTTTTTTCCTCATGTGGCTAACCCTATAATGCTGCAACCCTATCTTGGATTACAACATTCCTATCTTGGATCCTTATGCTATTATTATAGTACTCTTTGTGACCTTTTAAAAAATCTCCCCAAATGTGGTCTCATGACCTATATTGTCTAACTAACCAACACATATTAGATTATTTTTAGTGTCGAGATGAATATAACAGATTTCAACTCCCACTTGAATCTAAAGGGAGTCTTCATCACAACACCCTTACCAAAATCTCCAATCTCTTATTGTTTGTAAGATATACCTTCCCAAACTATCCTAAATAAAAATTCTAAAAAGGGTTTCTATTGCCTGTGGAATGATACAAAGCCTTATAATCAAATATCCATGAATCTAATGGACTCTCCACACTATAGAAAAAAAATCAAAAATCATACACAGAATGCGAAATTATCATTATGCTACTCATAGAGTTTTTCTTCTTCTTCTTTGGTTTCTTACAATCTTTTTTGAGATGCTTCTTCTCACCATAATTCCAACAAGCCACTTAACGAAAATTTTTGGATTTGTCTTAGGATTTAGATCTAGCATGGTTCCCAAAGCCTTTCTAGTTACTCCTTCATCTAACATTAGCACTAAGGGCACTACCATAGGTATCTCACCCTAATTCCTTCATTCGAATACTTTCACTTAGGATTAGGCCATGTATCTCATCAATATTCAACATAGTTTGACCATGGGAACTATTAATTTTAGCAACATTAGTTAGTTTAACCATGGGAACTATTAATTTTAGCAACAGTAGTATCACAATTCTTTGCCATAGAGAATAAAAAGATCAAAGCTTTAACTTCATGAAATCTCAACGAAACTCAACTGACCATATACCAATTTAAATTCATTAATATGATATATAATAGATTCACTTTCAAACATCTCCATATTAATCAACTTTCTCATAGGTAATGCCTTATTCATTGTATAGGTTTTATTGTCCAAGTTGAAAGTTCTTTCATCACACCTACATTTTTTTATGATTTATGATGTTAAATGCAATTTTCCAAGCAAGAATTAACTGAATTACACCTAGAGCCTTCCTATCTAAAGCATCAAACTTTTCCTTGTCTAATGATTATGGATTCTCACCTCTAAGGGGTTGATAAAGGTCCTTCAAATACATATAATCCTTAATATGCATCTTTCAGAAAGCAAAGCTAGAACCATCAAACTTTTCAATAGATAAAAACAAAGATAAGTCAATGTCAAGTTAATTAAATAGATAAAAAACTAATTAATAATATATTAGTAAATATAATATTGATTGAGTCTAAATAATCCATAGAAAATAACACGATATTATTCCTAAAAACCAAAAAAAAACTTGTAAAAATTTAAGAAAATGGAGTGGTGTATCACGAGGACTTCCTGGGTGGTCATCCATTCCAATACTACACACACCCAAGATTGCTTAACTTCGTAGTTTTGATGGGAATGTGCATTATTTTCCTCTAATCACTACTCACCATTCCAAATATAAAAGAGTAAAAAAAAGATAAACTATTGCCTAGTTAATTAAATAGGTGAAAAAATAATTAATAATATATTAATAAAAATGAAATTGATCGTGTCATAATAATCCATAGACAAATAACATGATATTATTCACAAACCCCCCCCCCCAAATTATAAAAAGTGGAGGGGTGCAAAACGAGACTTGCCAAGAGGTCACTCATCTATTACTACTCTATTTGAAGAATGCTTATATAAAAATGTTTTAGTTAAATATAATACAATTGTAACTTGAGCATTACGGATTTTTGATTGGGTTTTGTGCATTAGTGCTAGTATGACCGCACACATTTTTACTCAGTTTTAAATTCCTATAATCATTGCTCACCGTTCGAAAGATCAAATGAGTAAAAAACAAAGATAAACTACAACTTGATTAATTAAATAAGAAAAAAACTAAGTAATAAAATAATAATAAATATGGAATTAATTACATCCTAATAATTCATAGATAAATAACATGATATTATTTGTGAAAACCAAAGCAATTCATAGAAATTTAAGAAAAATGATGGGGTGCAACCTAATGATTTCCTAGGAGGTCCCACATCCTATTACTACTCTTGCCCAAATATGTTTAACTGTAGAGTTCTGTAGGATCCGGTGCATTATTGCAGGTTTGATCTCACCCATTTGTTAAATGTTTTTAAATTTCAATAATTGTTGCTTACCATTATAAAGATAATAGTAGGAAAAAACAAAGATAAACTACTACACACTTTATTAAATAGGTAAAAAACTAATAAATGATATATTAATAAATTAGCAATTGATTGTGTCCTAATAATTTATAGACAAACATCATGATATTATTCGCAAAAACTAAAAAACTTGTAAAAATTTAAGAAAAATAGAAGGGTGTAACACATGGACTTCCCAAAATGTCATCCATCCTAGTACTACTCTTACCCAACCATGTTCAATAGCAAAGTTCAGATGGGATTCATTGCATTACTGCTTGTACGATCACACCTATTTGTCAATCGCTTTTATTTTCCTATAATCATTGCTCACCGTTCCAAAGATAAGATGAGTAAAAAATGATGATAAACTACTACCTAGTTAAAAAATTAGTTAAAAAAATTAATAATTTATTAATAAATATGGAATTAATTGTGTCTTAATAATCCATAGAGTAATAATTCAATATTATTTGCAAAAATTAAAAAATTGTAAAAATTTAAGAAAAATGGAGGGGGTGCAACATGAGGACTTCCCAAAAGGTCACTCATCGCAGTACTACTCTCGCCTAAGAATGCTTAACTACAGAGTTCTAATAGAATTTGATGCATTGGTGTTTCTATCATCACACTCATTTTACAACTGCTTATATTCCAATAATCACTCCTCCCAATTCTAAAGAATAAAAGGTGTAAAAAGAAAAGATAAACTAATGCCTATGTGATTAAATAGGTAAAACAATAATAAATGATATATTAATAATAAGTTCATATTTTGACATATTTTATACCCATTTAATCTTATTTATTAGTATTTTATTTGAGTAATATATGTGAATAATTATGATTTTATGCTTAAGTGATAATAATTGTATAAATTTTATTATTTGAGCTAAAATGACATAAATTTAGAGTATAAGATTATTTATTTATTACTTCTAATTTTATTTTGTAGGTTAAAGAAAAATAAAGAAAGGGCAGCGTATGATAGGGGGGAGCCAATAATGATAGCCACATGAAATTAAAAGGGAGAAAGGAGGGCTAAAGGAGAACCAAGAGGCCAGCAAAGCACAGAGTCAAATGAAAAAAGGGACAAAGAAGCTGCTATAAGACAGAAAGAAAAAAAAATTAAGCGGCATAACAACACAAGAAAGGAAATAAGGAAGGGAGATTTCAAGAACACAAGAGTTAGAGTAGAAGTGAACAGCTACAAGATTGAGAAGTCAAAGAAAGAAAAAAAGAAAAAGAAAAATATTGCATAGAATTTTAAGCTCGTGTAAAAGAAGAAAAAGAAAAGGGATACTAGGGAAATTTATTTTATATGAAATTAATTACTTTTTCATCTAAATAAATTTTTAATCTTTCATCCATAATTAATTCTAGTTATTTCTTTCTTTATTATTGATTTATATTTTTGATATATATTTTTGTGTAATTACTTCAATCATAATGACTGGCTAATTATTTATTATTAGAGAATAGACCAAAACCCTAGATTATGTTTTGAGATATGATATTATTCTTCTTTGTTTCATGAGATTGTTCTTTGACTTTATTTTTAATTGCTATCGTTTATATATATGATTCTGTCAAGTATAATTTATATGGTGTATGCTTTGTTCTAGTTTCCTTATAGTGACATTATGTAGTATTATTTACCTACTAGGTGGTCATATAAATATTCTAGAATTTATATGTATACATTGCAGCTAGGTTGGATAAGAATTCACCTAATAGTTTTGTGATTCTAACATGAGTAGTGGAACATTTAGATATGTGTGGGTTAAATGAGAGAAATACAGCTAGACATGCTTATTGTACTAATATGGGTACTTAGATTGGCATCCTTCCAAGTGTACTTAGTGCATTAAATCTAGTTAAATATAGGAGTCAGTGGTTGCTACTATACTGCTAGTATTTAATAGGATTAATATTGGCACTTTGTCTTATTAATTATTTTAGGAAAGTAATATAAGGTTTATAGATATGCTTTTGGTTTACAACTTGGTTAATCTCTTTCTCTTGATTAAAAGATGACTTAGAAACTAGTATTATTTTTTTTTACCTAATCTAGTGGCGGATTTTGATTTCTCTTTCATATTTATCATATTTGAGATTATCCATTTTTTTATTATTTTATTTTATTTATTACTTTTATTATTTTCTATTTTTAAAACCCCATTAGTGTTTTCTATTTTATTTATTTTGTGTGATCTAGAGTTATTATTATTATTATTATTATTATTATTATTATTATTATTATTATTATTATTATTATTATTATTATTATGAGCTAGTTAAATAGAGGTGAGTCATCTTAATCCTTGGTATAGAACGATAACCTTATTTACAAATACTATAATTGTCAAGAAAAGGGTTTAAATTGCGTGACGGCTACAATAACACCAAACTTTAGTGTTGTTGCTAGGGATTCATAACTTCACCTTTGTTTTGCTAGTATTTTTAGTGTGTTTTTATGTTTAGTGCATTATGTGTATCCTATCATCCTTTTATTTAGAGGTTAGAGTGCTTGTGAGCACTCAAGTCTCTAAATTAATAGGATTTTTAGTAGTGTGTGTGTGTGTGTGTGTGTGTGTGTTTTAGTGTTTTCTTTTTTTCTTTTAGTTTTTTTTTAGGATTTTTGGTGTGTTTTATTTTTCTTTTAACCTTATTTTTTGCAGTGTTGGTGTCCTTTAGGTTTCTATGAGAGTATACTTGGGCTATGGACAAATTTGTATGAACCTTAATGCTAGATTAAATGAGGTAAGTTCAAGTAACCTTGATGATAGACTTAACCAAACTCACTACTTTTGTTTCGTAGGTTGCCATAACTACTGAAGTTATTAATACAAGCAGAATGTGTCACACACAAAGAGATCCATATGCTTTCCATTCACAAGCTATGAGAGGAGAAGGATGGACACAACCCAGTACTCAATCTTTCAATAGTTTCCAAGGACATGACCCCTACACAAGCACATACTGTTCGAGAATGAGGCATCACCCCAACTTTGGATGGGATATGAATGATCGGTATCAAGTGCCATATCAAGACCCTTATAAAATCGAATATGAAGCTTCAAAATATTATAAATATCCTCAACAAGAATCTTTGCCAGTTTCAAAGCTCTCAAATTTAGAAAAAAATGGACAAGCTTTTTGAAGCATTAACAAATGGGCAAAACCAAATAATATAAAGTTAAATTAAAAAAAATGAAATGATGTCAGTGTTAAAGGAGCAAATAAGTTATGTGCTCATCATGATCAATCAATTACAAAAAAAAAGAGCTCTCTAGTACTTCAGCTCCAAATTCAAGTGGGTGTTATGAGTATGATGATGTCATGTCCGCATGTGAGGATGAGCTAGTTGAAGAGTTCCCCATGGAGCATATTGAAAAGCATGATCAATTAGAAGAAGAGCTTGTAAAAGTTGAAGAAGAATCTCATCAAAAATAAGGATCAAGTGAACAAAGAGAAGCATACAGATGACAAGACTATCACTTTCATCTACCATAGACCATCTTTGGACATTTGTTCCCCAATTTTGCTTGGATATGAGCATGAAACATGAGGTAAGCCTTTGAACCACTTTGATTTTATTTATGCTAACCCTACTCCTTGTTTTCCCCTATTTTAGCAGGTTGTATGGATCCAAGATTAAAGAGAGTAATCAAATCATTTGAGATACATCTAATAAGAAGCGTAATATTCCAAAGGAGAGGTTAGGTTGGAAAGATGTGTTAAAAGACTTTGAGATGGGACAATATGTTCCTCATTTGATGGAGAGACCACTATAAATTGACATCGGGTAGAACATTCTCTCTTTACACACAAGCTTAAATCTCATGATAGGTAAGTTGCATTTTTGCTGGGTCAAATCATTTATTAAAACTAATTGTATTTTTCTACCTTGTAGGATATAGATGATCATCATGAGGAGGGATTTAGTGAAGTAGTTCCCAAGTGGATGTACCTACTTTGACCGAGTAAACCAAGATCATGTCTAGCTGAAGAAATAAAAACAAGTGCTACTTGGGAGGCAATCCAATGTAATAGGGGAGTTTTCTACCCTTTAGTTGTTTTTATTTATTTTTTTTCTCTCCATAATTAAAATTACATGTTCATTTAGTTGTTTACACATTGAGGACAACGTGTGATTTAAGTGTGAGTGTATGTTTTTGCATGAAAAAAAAAAGAAAAAAAGAAAAAAAAAATTTAGTGTTTTTAGAGTGCTAGGACCCCTTAACTAATTAATGAGGAGCATATATTTGAAATATAAAGAAAAGAGGATCATAAAATTGAGGTAAAGCAATTGGAGACTTTTATGTTAATTTCAATATAGGGAACACATATCTACATGTCTATATGTGAATGGAGAAAGAACATGTATGACGTTCTAACCACCGAAATGGCATGTTGAGATTCACCACATTCATCAGTGAGCTTTTGAACCATATATACTTTCTTTTTTCTAAGTGAATTCACATGACCTTATCTACATGTCTTGGCTTCAAATTTTATTTGCAAACCTCATATATATTTAATTGCTTTGATCAAATTACTTGTTATGGCTATTGTAATGGACTCTAGAAAGTACTAGAACTTACTCTTGTACTAGTTGAAACTTATAGTCAAAATATGCTCTAATTGAGAAAATGATAAAGTTAACGTAGGAATTTTCCACCACATTACCAAATAGCTTGATCTTAATTTGTGTATACATGATATACACCCCATATAAGCCCTTTGAGCCTATACATTGAATATATATTTTTCTTCACTACCCACATTAAATAACCTTCGGGTCTTATACTTACCCTTGATCAAAGTTAGTGGAAGGGGATCAAATAATTATGGATATAGAGTGGTTATGTACATGAGTGTATGTATAAGAAATATATGCATTTATGCTAAGAAAGGAAATTTTTATGTTTAGTGGTGGAGATGGAATTTACATAATTTTTTGTATTATCACAATTCTTCTTTATAATAAAAAAAAATAAAAATTGAGAAAAAATGAATAAAAATATTGAAAAAAGAAGAAAAAATGATACGATATAAGGAAGAGAGGAAGATGTGGAGATGATGTTGAGAATGTTCTATTCATGTTATATTTTTATCTCAATTTTTTAGTTTGGTGTTAATGTTGAGGTGTGTATTATTGATTATTAATGTGGAGTTCATCTAATTATTAGAGTTCCACTAGTTCTTAAACTTTTTAGCACCATAATCCTAGAATAATCTATGCCTTTCTATACCTTAAACATGTTACAACCAATATGTAAGTCCAATTTGATTCTTGAGATGAGCAACCTTTGATCTGATGGTGAAAAGTCATAAGAGTTATGCATATGGTTCGGTCCATTTGGTAGGTATTTAGTATCTTTCATGAGGTTTTATCCATAACAATATAAGTCTTCTATGTTTATATATATGAGTCGTTTGTTATCTATATCATCTTATCTCATATACCTGAGTTTTTCTATTCATCTGTATCCATGGGTCTACGAAAAAAAAATAGGGTGTATCCATAGTGATGATGAATCTTGATGTGACTAAGGCGTGGTAGATCTTCATCCATAATATTGATTTGTCCATACCTATCATGTTTATGTGTGAACCATATATTGAAATTGATCCTTTCAATCTCCCAATGCCAAATCTTAGTTAATTGCTAATCTTGATGTGTGAAAGTAAAAGATTCTAAGATAACATTGGTTAAGGGTGTTAGGCGTGGTTTTATTATTATTATTTTATTGTGTGTGATTTTATGGGTATATCATCTACGGAATCCTCATGAGACCTTACTCGTCCTCTATGGGTAACATAGGGGTTTAAAGGGCTTGTTGCACATGCTAAGTACAATTGTGAGACATACGAAAGTAGCTAGTTAGTTTATTTTTATTTGTTTTGAATCATAACTTGCTTGAGGTTGATGATGCCAATCCGTAAGCACATGAATTTTTTGTAGCACTTTAAGGTCGTATCCCACAAGGACTTCACAATTGAATACCAAACTTTATTATTTTAGCTATCTAGATCATTATAGAGTGAAATATGTAGGTAGATGATGAAAATAAATATAATAATTAACTGAATATAGGTTCTAAAATGATAAATATAAAGCCTAGGATTGAACTTTGATCTCTAAATTGGTATTCGGCAATGAAATAAAGCTATTTTGTAGTGTAGTTCAATGGCTATGCAAAAATCGATCTAAATATATTTATTAGCCTCTTTCAAGGTCTAAGAACGTATTTAATCTAATTTGCTGACTACTTTTGTGACTAACTAATTAAATTAAACCCATTAAGTGTCACCAATTCTATAGTCCCTGAGAACTAAACGTCTACTTTTGTGATCGTTTGAATTCCCGTCCATATGTTAATTTTCGATAATGGTTTCAACCTTTTAGTTGTAAACAATATCTAGATAGGTTGAATTCTATCAAATCTGACTTAAAATGATCAACCCTAACATATGAAACGACACATATGAACTAAACATACAATATATACTTTAATTCATCATATTAATACCAAAATGGACCTAATTTAAACCTATAGAAAGGAATTACTCACTCATTATTGCAAGAAAACATAAGAAATGTAAATTGCATAACAAATATAATGACAACATAAAAAATTTACAAAGATAATTTATTGAATTAACTGTGAATTGAAGAAGAACAGAGTTGATTGTACACAAAATTTTCACTTAAAATTAGAAATTAAACTAAGGAATTCAAGATATAATATATGAGTTTTTTTCTTCGAAAAGAGAGGAAGAAAATCCCCTCAAAATGTCCTAAAAACCGTCTGCAAAAAGAAGGAGAAAAATTGTCCATACGGAGGCTGCATCATGCACTAAACATGTGTGTAACTGCTACTACACGACAGTGTAAGATCTACACAAGCTGGCCATGCAACATTTTTAGTCTCAAACTACTGTGCATGCTGAATCTTAACTTCTACACAACTGTGAAGGAGGCTATGCAGCAAGACATGCGATATGTTTGCCTTTGAACTAGGCTACATCAGGGTTATATGGCTCTGTAGCTGGCTGTGCAACACCATTTTCTTATCTCTTTTGACTTCTTTTGAACTCTTTTTAGCTCTTTGACTTTCTTGACTTCTTCATAAATATACGATGTTGATTTATCTTCCTTTAATGCCTTTCATACTTGGTTTTCTACTTCGAATACATGTACCACTTCCTTGGATTTGTGCGTTCTTGTGAAAATCCCTAAAAAATAAATACCAAGATAGTAGTAACACAAACTATGGACTTGAACCATGATAAAATTCATATTTCAGACCAAATGAAGGTAAAGTAAGGTAGAAATATAGAAAATATTCATTTTATCAACTCCCCTATGCTTATCATTTACTTTTCCTCAAGCAAACTCACACATAAAAAATAGAAAATGGAGAAAAATGGAAGGGGATAGTACGACTCTCGCCCAAGCACGCTTGACTACGGAGTTCTGATGGGATCCGATGGATTAGTGCTGGTATGATGGCACCCGTTTGCCAATCGCTTTAAAATTGGTATAAACGCTACTCCCTATACTAGAGATAATACGAAGAAAAAATACAGATATTTCTAATTTCGGGTGATAAATAGTAAAAAATTGATAAATAATGCAATAAAAAACTGAGGAATCGATCCTGTAAAAATAATCCAAGGACAAAAAGCATGATATAACACGCAAAAAAAACTCATGAAATTTTCATAAAAATGAAGGAGTGCAACACGAGGACTTCCCAGGAAGCCACCTATCCTAGTACTACTCACACCAAGTGCGCTTGACTGCGGAGTTATGATGGGATCTGGTGGATTAGTGCTGGTATAATCGCACCCGTTTGCCAATTGCTTTAAAATTGGCATAAACGCTCCTCACTATACTCGAGATAATACAAAGAAAAAATACAGATATTTATGATTTCGGATGATGACTAGGAAAAAATTGGTAAATATTGCAATAAAAAATGGAGGAATCGATCCTATACAAATAATCCAAGGACAAAAAGCAAGATATAACACAAATGTAGGCAAGACGGTATGAAGAACAAATACAGATATTTTTAATTTTGGGTGATAAATAGTAAAAAAATAGATAAATATTAAAATAAAAAACTGAGGAATTGATCGTGTGCAAAAAAATACAAGGACAAAAAGCAAGATATAATATGCAAAAATAAATAAAAAAACCGTGAAATTTTCATAAAAATGAAGGGGTGCAACACGATGACTTCCAAGGAGGTCACCCATCCTAGTAATACACTCGTCCAAGCACGCTTAACGGCGGAGTTCTGATGGGATCCGGTACATTAGTGCTCGTATGATCGCACCCGTTTGCCAATAGCTTTAAAATTAGTATAAACGCCGCGCAATTTACGCGAGACAGTACGAAGAAAAAATACTGATATTTCTAATTTCGGGTGATAAATAGTAAAAAAAAAAGATAAATATTACAATAAAAAACTAAGCAATTGATCGTGTGCAAAAAATGAAAGGACAAAAAGCAAGGTATAATATGAAAAAAAACTCGTGAAAATTTCGTAAAAATGGAGGGGTGCACCAAGAGGGCTTCCTAGGAGGTCACCAATCCTAGTACTACTCTCACCCAAGCACGCTTAACTACGGAGTTCTAATGGGATCCAGAGCATTAGTGCTGGTATGATCGTACCCATATGCCAAATGCTTTAAAATTGGTATAAATGCCACTCAATATAGGCAAGACATTACCAAGAAGATATACAGATATTTATAAATTCGGGTGATAAATAGTAAAAAACAAATTGGTAAATAATACAATAAAAAACAGAGGAATTGATCATGTGCAAAATATACAAGGACAAAAAGCAATATATAACATGAAAAACAAAACTCTTGAAATTTTCATAAAAATGGAGGGGTGCAACACGAGGACTTCCTATGAGGTCACCCATCCTAGTACTACTCTCGTACAAGCACGCTTAACTGCGGAGTACTAATGGGATCCGGTGCATTAGCGCTGGTATGATCGCACTCGTATGCCAATTGCTTTAAAATTGGTAAAAATGCCATTCAATATACATGAGACATTACCAAGAAGAAATATAGATATCCCTAATTTTGGGTGATAAATAGTAAAAAAATAGGTAAATAATACAATAAAAAACAGAGGAATTGAACGTGTGCAAAAAATACAAGGACAAAAAGCATGATATAATATGAAAAAATAAAAATAAAACTTGTGAAATTTTCGTAAAAATGGAGGGGTGCAAAATGAGGACATCCCAAGAGGTCATGCATCCTAGTACTACTCTCGCCCAACCACGCTTAACTACGCAGTTCTGATGGGATCCGGAGCATTAGTGCTGGTATGATCGCACCCGTATGCTAATCGCTTTAAAATTGCTATAAACGAAGCTCAATATAGGCGTGACATTACTAAGAAGAAATACACATATTTCTATTTTCGGGTGATCAATAGTAAAAAAAAAATAAGTATATAACACAATAAAAAACTGAGGAATTAAACGTGTGTAAAAAATACAAGGACAAAAAGCAATATATAACATGAAAAAATAAAAAAACTAGTGAAATTTTCATGAAAATGGAGGGGTGCAACACGAGAACTACCCAGGAGGTCACCCATCCTAGTACTACTCTCGCCCAAGCACGCTTAACTGCGGAGTTCTGATGGGATCCGGTGCATTAGTGCTGGTATGATCGCACACATATGCCAACCGCTTTAAAATTGGAATAAACGCCGCTCAATATAGGCGAGACAAGACAAAGAAGAGATACAGATATTCCTAATATCGGGCGATAAATAGTAAAAAAAATAGGCAAATAATTAAATAAAAAATTGAGGAACGGATCGTGTGCAAAAGATACAGGAACAAAAAGCAAAATATACTATTAAAAAATTAAAAAAAACTCGTGAAATTTCCGTAAAAATGGAGGGGTGCAACACGAGGACTTCCCAGGAGGTCACCCATCCTAGTACTACTCTCGCCCAAGCACGCTTAACTGCGGAGTTCTGATGGGATCCGGTGCATTAGTGCTGGTATGATCGCACCCGTATGCCAATCGCTTTAAAAGTGGTATAAACGCCGGTCAATATACGCGAGACACTTCCAAGAACAAATACAGATATTTCTTTTTTCGGGTGATAAATAGTAAAAAAAAAAGGAAACTAATACAATAAAAAACCGAGGATTTGATCGTGTGCAAAAGATACAGGAACAAAAACCAAGATATAATATGAAAAAATGACAAAAAAAAAAGTCGTGAAATTTTCGTAAAAATGGAGGGGTGCAACACGAGGACTTCCCAGGAGGTCACCCATCCTAGTACTACTCACGCCCAAGCACGCTTAACTGCGGAGTTCTGATGGGATCCGGTGCATTAGTGCTGGTATGATCGCACCCATATGCCAATCGCTTTAAAATTGGTATAAACGCCGCTCAATATACGCGAGACACTTCCAAGAACAAATACAGATATTTCTTATTTCGGGTGATAAATAGTAAAAAAAAAGGAAACTAATACAATAAAAAACCGAGGATTTGATCGTGTGCAAAAGATACAGGAACAAAAACCAAGATATAAGATGAAAAAATGAAAAAAAAAAAGTCGTGAAATTTTCGTAAAAATGGAGGGGTGCAACACGAGGACTTCCCAGGAGGTCACCCATCCTAGTACTACTCTCGCCCAAGCACGCTTAACTGCGGAGTTCTGATGGGATCCGGTGCATTAGTGCTGGTATGATCGCACCCGTATGCCAATCGCTTTAAAAGTGGTATAAACGCCGCTCAATATAGGCGAGACAAGACAAAGAAGAGATACAGATATTCCTAATATCGGGCGATAAATAGTAAAAAAAATAGGCAAATAATTAAATAAAAAATTGAGGAACGGATCGTGTGCAAAAGATACAGGAACAAAAAGCAAAATATACTATTAAAAAATTAAAAAAAAAACTCGTGAAATTTCCGTAAAAATGGAGGGGTGCAACACGAGGACTTCCCAGGAGGTCACCCATCCTAGTACTACTCTCGCCCAAGCACGCTTAACTGCGGAGTTCTGATGGGATCCGGTGCATTAGTGCTGGTATGATCGCTCCCGTATGCCAATCGCTTTAAATTTGGTATAAACGCCGCTCAATATAGGCGAGACAAGACAAAGAAGAGATACAGATATTCCTAATATCGGGCGATAAATAGTAAAAAAAAATAGGCAAATAATTAAATAAAAAATTGAGGAACGGATCGTGTGCAAAAGATACAGGAACAAAAAGCAAAATATACTATTAAAAAATTAAAAAAAAAAACTCGTGAAATTTCCGTAAAAATGGAGGGGTGCAACACGAGGACTTCCCACGAGGTCACCCATCCTAGTACTACTCTCGCCCAAGCACGCTTAACTGCGGAGTTCTGATGATCCGGTGCATTAGTGCTGGTATGATCGCACCCGTATGCCAATCGCTTTAAAATTGGTATAAACGCCGGTCAATATACGCGAGACACTTCCAAGAACAAATACAGATATTTCTTATTTCGGGTGATAAATAGTAAAAAAAAAAAGAAACTAATACAATAAAAAACCGAGGATTTGATCGTGTGCAAAAGATACAGGAACAAAAACAAAGATATAAGATGAAAAAATGAAAAAAAAAGTCGTGAAATTCTCGTAAAAATGGAGGGGTGCAACACGAGGACTTCCCAGGAGGTCACCCATCCTAGTACTACTCACGCCCAAGCACGCTTAACTGCGGAGTTCTGATGGGATCCGGTGCATTAGTGCTGGTATGATCGCACCCATATGCCAATCGCTTTAAAATTGGTATAAACGCCGCTCAATATACGCGAGACACTTCCAAGAACAAATACAGATATTTCTTATTTCGGGTGATAAATAGTAAAAAAAAAAGGAAACTAATACAATAAAAAACCGAGGATTTGATCGTGTGCAAAAGATACAGGAACAAAAACCAAGATATAAGATGAAAAAATGAAAAAAAAAAGTCGTGAAATTTTCGTAAAAATGGAGGGGTGCAACACGAGAACTTCCCAGGAGGTCACCCATCCTAGTACTACTCTCGCTCAAGCACGCTTAACTGCGGAGTTCTGATGGGATCCGGTGCATTAGTGCTGGTATGATCGCACCCGTATGCCAATCGCTTTAAAAGTGGTATAAACGCCGGTCAATATACGCGAGACACTTCCAAGAACAAATACAGATATTTCTTTTTTCGGGTGATAAATAGTAAAAAAAAAGGAAACTAATACAATAAAAAACTGAGGATTTGATCGTGTGCAAAAGATGCAGGAACAAAAACCAAGATATAATATGAAAAAATGACAAAAAAAAAACTCGTGAAATTTTCGTAAAAATGGAGGGGTGCAACACGAGGACTTCCCAGGAGGTCACCCATCCTAGTACTACTCTCGCCCAAGCACGCTTAACTGCGGAGTTCTGATGGGATCCGGTGCATTAGTGCTGGTATGATCGCACCCATATGCCAATCGCTTTAAAATTGGTATAAACGCATCTCAATATACGCGAGACACTTCCAAGAACAAATATAGATATTTCTTATTTCGGGTGATAAATAGTAAAAAAAAAGGAAACTAATACAATAAAAAACCGAGGATTTGATCGTGTGCAAAAGATACAGGAACAAAAACCAAGATATAAGATGAAAAAATGAAAAAAAAAAGTCGTGAAATTCTCGTAAAAATGGAGGGGTGCAACACGAGGACTTCCCAGGAGGTCACCCATCCTAGTACTACTCTCGCCCAAGCACGCTTAACTGCGGAGTTCTGATGGGATCCGGTGCATTAGTGCTGGTATGATCGCACCCGTATGCCAATCGCTTTAAATTTCGTATAAACGCCGCTCAATATAGGCGAGACAAGACAAAGAAGAGATACAGATATTCCTAATATCGGGCGATAAATAGTAAAAAAAAATAGGCAAATAATAAAATAAAAAATTGAGGAACGGATCGTGTGCAAAAGATACAGGAACAAAAAGCAAAATATACTATTAAAAAATTAAAAAAACTCGTGAAATTTTCGTAAAAATGGAGGGGTGCAACACGAGGACTTCCCAGGAGGTCACCCATCCTAGTACTACTCTCGCCCAAGCACGCTTAACTGCGGAGTTCTGATGGGATCCGGTGCATTAGTGCTGGTATGATCGCACCCGTATGTCCAATCGCTTTAATTTGGTATAAACGCCGCTCAATATAGGCGAGACAAGACAAAGAAGAGACACAGATATTCCTAATATCGGTCGATAAATAGTAAAAAAAAAGCAAATAATAAAATAAAAAATTGAGGAATGATCGTGTGCAAAAGATACAGGAACAAAAAGCAAAATATACTATTAAAAAATTAAAAAAAAAACTCGTGAAATTTTCGTAAAAATGGAGGGGTGCAACACGAGGACTTCCCAGGAGGTCACCCATCCTAGTACTACTCTCGCCCAAGCACGCTTAACTGCGGAGTTCTGATGGAATCGTGCATTAGTGCTGGTATGATCGCACCCGTATGCCAATCGCTTTAAATTTGGTATAAACGCCGCTCAATATAGGCGAGACAGGACAAAGAAGAGATACAGATATTCCTAATATCGGCGATAAATAGTAAAAAAAAATAGGCAAATAATAAAATAAAAAATTGAGGAACTGATCGTGTGCAAAAGATACAGGAACAAAAAGCAAAATATACTATTAAAAAATTAAAAAAAACTCGTGAAATTTTCGTAAAAATGGAGGGGTGCAACACGAGGACTTCCCAGGAGGTCACCCATCCTAGTACTACTCTCGCCCAAGCACGCTTAACTGCGGAGTTCTGATGGGATCCGGTGCATTAGTGCTGGTATGATCGCACCCGTATTCCAATCGCTTTAAATTTGGTATAAACGCCTAGCGGTCGAAACCAGGATATCCGAATCCGGTCGGATTTTTTTTTCGATATCCGATAATCGATATTAAGTAACCTATAATAAAATAAGTATCCATTAATACGGATATCCGAATAGTCAGAGATCCGAAAAATCGGATAAAATATCGGATATATCCGGTATATCCGAAATCCGAAAAATATTATTTTCAACAAAAAAGACTTGTTTCGACCGATATGCATAACGAGTACTAAAATTTGATAATTTAAATTCGGATAGCCGATATCCGATATCCAAAAATTCGTATTGAAATATCCATATGTGATAATTTAACCTGTTAGAATTAAAATTAAATATAATTAAAAATTCAAAGTCCAGAACAATACAATAAATCAACATAATTCAAAATCGCAATGAAATAAATATCCAAATCTGGAAAGATTTAAAATGCTAGAATTAAATTAAAATAATTTCTAAAATTCAAAATTTCATAACAAATACAACAAATTCATAAGAATCCCAATATCTCACTGAAATATCCAAATGTGGATATGTTTAACCTGGTAAATTAAATTAAAATAAATTCTAAAAATCCCAAATCCTTAACAAATACAACAAAAATCATTAATAGTCCAAAATCCATAACGCAAATACAACAATAATCTAAAGTCCATAAATCATAATTTGTTGGTTAAATAATTAATATATAATTGATTTAATCAAAATAATATTTAATATTTTATTTTTTAAAATAGTTTTGTTATAATACCAAAATTTTAACGATCGATAATCCGGAAAAAAATATCGAATCGATATCCGCTCCGAAAATTTTAAATTTTTCACCGGATCAATATCCGCTCTGGTTTTAAAACCCGATCGGACTATCCTAAAACGCGATCGGATTTTTTAAATCCGGAGCGATTTCGGATACGGATTTTTTTGCACAGCCCTAAATAAACCCGCTCAATATAGGCGAGACAAGACAAAGAAGAGACACAGATATTCCTAATATCGGCGATAAATAGTAAAAAAAAATAGGCAAATAATAAAATAAAAAATTGAGGAACGGATAGTGTGCAAAAGATACAGGAACAAAAAGCAAAATATACTATTAAAAAAATTAAAAAAAACTCGTGAAATTTTCGTAAAAATGGAGAGGTGCAACACGAGGACTTCCCAGGAGGTCACCCATCCTAGTACTACTCTCGCCCAAGCACGCTTAACTGCGGAGTTCTGATGGGATCCGTGCATTAGTGCTGGTATGATCGCACCCGTATGCCAATCGCTTTAAATTTGGTATAAACGCCGCTCAATATAGGCGAGACAAGACAAAGAAGAGACACAGATATTCCTAATATCGGGCGATAATTAGTAAAAAAAAAATAGGCAAATAATAGAATAAAAAATTGAGGAACGGATAGTGTGCAAAAGATACAGGAACAAAAAGCAAAATATACTATTAAAAAATAAAAAAAAAAACTCGTGAAATTTTCGTAAAAATGGAGGGGTGCAACACGAGGACTTCCCGGGAGGTCACCCATCCTAGTACTACTCTCGCCCAAGCACGCTTAACTGCGGAGTTCTGATGGGATCCGGTGCATTAGTGCTGGTATGATCGCACCCGTATGTCAATCGTTTTAAATTTGGTATAAACGCCGCTCAATATAGGCGAGACAAGACAAAGAAGAGACACAGATATTCCTAATATCGGGCGATAATTAGTAAAAAAAAATAGGCAAATAATAAAAAAAAAATTGAGGAACGGATCGTGTGCAAAAGATACAGGAAAAAAAAGCAAAATATACTATTAAAAAATTTTAAAAAAAACTCGTGAAATTTTCGTAAAAATGGAGGGGTGCAACACGAGGACTTCCCAGGAGGTCACCCATCCTAGTACTACTCTCGCCCAAGCACGCTTAACTGCGGAGTTCTGATGGGATCCGGTGCATTAGTGCTGGTATGATCGCACCCGTATGCCAATCGCTTTAAATTTGTTATAAACGCCGCTCAATATAGGCGAGACAAGACAAAGAAGAGATACAGATATTCCTAATATCGGCGATAAATAGTAAAAAAAAATAGGCAAATAATAAAATAAAAAATTGAGGAACGGATCGTGTGCAAAAGATACAGGAACAAAAAGCAAAATATACTATTAAAAAATTTAAAAAAAACTCGTGAAATTTTCGTAAAAATGGAGGGGTGCAACACGAGGACTTCCGAGGAGGTCACCCATCCTAGTACTACTCTCGCCCAAGCACGCTTAACTGCGGAGTTCTGATGGGATCCGGTGCATTAGTGCTGGTATGATCGCACCCGTATGCCAATCGCTTTAAATTTGTTATAAACGCCGCTCAATATAGGCGAGACAAGACAAAGAAGAGATACAGATATTCCTAATATCGGGCGATAAATAGTAAAAAAAAATAGGCAAATAATAAAATAAAAATTGAGGAACGGATCGTGTGCAAAAGATACAGGAACAAAAAGCAAAATATACTATTAAAAAATTAAAAAAAAAACTCGTGAAATTTTCGTAAAAATGGAGGGGTGCAACACGAGGACTTCCCGGGAGGTCACCCATCCTAGTACTACTCTCGCCCAAGCACGCTTAACTGCGAAGTTCTGATGGGATCCGGTGCATTAGAGCTGGTATGATCGCACCCGTATGCCAATCGCTTTAAATTCTGTATAAACGCCGCTCAATATAGGCGAGACAGGACAAAGAAGAGATACAGATATTCCTAATATCGGGCGATAAATAGTAAAAAAAAATAGGCAAATAATAAAATAAAAAATTGAGGAACGGATCGTGTGCAAAAGATACAGGAACAAAAAGCAAAATATACTATTAAAAAATTAAAAAAAAACTCGTGAAATTTTCGTAAAAATGGAGGGTGCAACACGAGGACTTCCCAGAGGTCACCCATCCTAGTACTACTCTCGCCCAAGCACGCTTAACTGCGGAGTTCTGATGGGATCCGGTGCATTAGTGCTGGTATGATCGCACCCGTATGCCAATCGCTTTAAATTTGGTATAAACGCCGCTCAATATAGGCGAGACAGGACAAAGAAGAGATACAGATATTCCTAATATCGGGCGATAATAGTAAAAAAAAATAGGCAAATAATAAAAAAAAAATTGAGGAACGGATCGTGTGCAAAAGATACAGAAAAAAAAGCAAAATATACTATTAAAAAATTAAAAAAAAACTCGTGAAATTTTCGTAAAAATGGAGGGTGCAACACGAGGACTTCCCAGGAGTCACCCATCCTAGTACTACTCTACTCTCGCCCAAGCACGCTTAACTGCGGAGTTCTGATGGGATCCGGTGCATTAGTGCTGGTATGATCGCACCCGTATGCCAATCGCTTTAAATTTGGTATAAACGCCGCTCAATATAGGCGAGACAAGACAAAGAAGAGATACAGATATTCCTAATATCGGGCGATAAATAGTAAAAAAAAAATAGGCAAATAATAAAATAAAAAATTGAGGAACGGATCGTGTGCAAAAGATACAGGAACAAAAAGCAAAATATACTATTAAAAAATTAAAAAAAAAACTCGTGAAATTTTCGTAAAAATGGAGGGGTGCAACACGAGGACTTCCCAGGAGGTCACCCATCCTAGTACTACTCTCGCCCAAGCACGCTTAACTGCGGAGTTCTGATGGGATCCGGTGCATTAGTGCTGGTATGATCGCACCCGTATGCCAATCGCTTTAAATTTGAATAAACGCCGCTCAATATAGGCGAGACAAGACAAAGAAGAGACACAGATATTCCTAATATCGGGCGATAATTAGTAAAAAAAAAATAGGCAAATAATAAAATAAAAAATTGAGGAACGGATAGTGTGCAAAAGATACAGGAACAAAAAGCAAAATATACTATTAAAAAAAAAAAAAAAACTCGTGAAATTTTCGTAAAAATGGAGGGGTGCAACACGAGGACTTCCCAGGAGGTCACCCATCCTAGTACTACTCTCGCCCAAGCACGCTTAACTGCGGAGTTCTGATGGGATCCGGTGCATTAGTGCTGGTATGATCGCACCCGTATGCCAATCGCTTTAAATTTGGTATAAACGCCGCTCAATATAGGCGAGACAAGACAAAGAAGAGACACAGATATTCCTAATATCGGGCGATAATTAGTAAAAAAAAAATAGGCAAATAATAAAAAAAAAATTGAGGAACGGATCGTGTGCAAAAGATACAGAAAAAAAAGCAAAATATACTATTAAAAAATTTTAAAAAAAACTCGTGAAATTTTCGTAAAAATGGAGGGGTGCAACACGAGGACTTCCGAGGAGGTCACCCATCCTAGTACTACTCTCGCCAAAGCACGCTTAACTGCGGAGTTCTGATGGGATCCGGTGCATTAGTGCTGGTATGATCGCACCCGTATGCCAATCGCTTTAAATTTGGTATAAACGCCGCTCAATATAGGCGAGACAGGACAAAGAAGAGACACAGATATTCCTAATATCGGGCGATAATTAGTAAAAAAAAATAGGCAAATAATAAAATAAAAAATTGAGGAACGGATCGTGTGCAAAAGATACAGGAACAAAAAGCAAAATATACTATTAAAAATATTAAAAAAAAACTCGTGAAATTTTCGTAAAAATGGAGAGGGTGCAACACGAGGACTTCCCAGGAGGTCACCCATCCTAGTACTACTCTCGCCCAAGCACGCTTAACTGCGGAGTTCTGATGGGATCCGGTGCATTAGTGCTGGTATGATCGCACCCGTATGCCAATCGCTTTAAATTTGGTATAAACGCCGCTCAATATAGGCGAGACAGACAAAGAAGAGACACAGATATTCCTAATATCGGGCGATAAATAGTAAAAAAAAATAGCAAAATAATAAAATAAAAAATTGAGGAACGGATCGTGTGCAAAAGATACAGGAACAAAAAGCAAAATATACTATTAAAAAATTAAAAAAAAAACTCGTGAAATTTTCGTAAAAATGGAGGGGTGCAACACGAGGACTTCCCAGGAGGTCACCCATCCTAGTACTACTCTCGCCCAAGCACGCTTAACTGCGGAGTTCTGATGGGATCCGGTGCATTAGTGCTGTATGATCGCACCCGTATGCCAATCGCTTTAAATTTGGTATAAACGCCGCTCAATATAGGCGAGACAGACAAAGAAGAGACACAGATATTCCTAATATCGGGCGATAAATAGTAAAAAAAAATAGGCAAATAATAAAATAAAAAATTGAGAACGGATCGTGTGCAAAAGATACAGGAACAAAAAGCAAAATATACTATTAAAAATTTAAAAAAAACTCGTGAAATTTTCGTAAAAATGGAGGGGCAACACGAGGACTTCCCAGGAGGTCACCCATCCTAGTACTACTCTCGCCCAAGCACGCTTAACTGCGGAGTTCTGATGGGATCCGGTGCATTAGTGCTGGTATGATCGCACCCGTATGCCAATCGCTTTAAATTTGGTATAAACGCCGCTCAATATAGGCGAGACAAGACAAAGAAGAGACACAGATATTCCTAATATCGGTCGATAAATAGTAAAAAAAAATAGGCAAATAATAAAATAAAAAATTGAGGAACGGATAGTGTGCAAAAGATACAGGAACAAAAAGCAAAATATACTATTAAAAAATTAAAAAAAAACTCGTGAAATTTTCGTAAAAATGGAGGGTGCAACACGAGGACTTCCCAGGAGGTCACCCTCCTAGTACTACTCTCGCCCAAGCACGCTTAACTGCGGAGTTCTGATGGGATCCGGTGCATTAGTGCTGGTATGATCGCACCCGTATGCCAATCGCTTTAAATTTGTATAAAAACGCCGCTCAATATAGGCGAGACAAGACAAAGAAGAGACACAGATATTCCTAATATCGGGCGATAATTAGTAAAAAAAAATAGGCAAATAATAAAAAAAAAATTGAGGAACGGATCGTGTGCAAAAGATACAGGAAAAAAAGCAAAATATACTATTAAAAAATTTTAAAAAAAACTCGTGAAATTTTCGTAAAAATGGAGGGGTGCAACACGAGGACTTCCGAGGAGGTCACCCATCCTAGTACTACTCTCGCCCAAGCACGCTTAACTGCGGAGTTCTGATGGGATCCGGTGCATTAGTGCTGGTATGATCGCACCCGTATGCCAATCGCTTTAAATTTGGTATAAACGCCGCTCAATATAGGCGAGACAGACAAAGAAGAGATACAGATATTCCTAATATCGGGCGATAAATAGTAAAAAAAAATAGGCAAATAATAAAATAAAAAATTGAGGAACGGATCGTGTGCAAAAGATACAGAACAAAAAGCAAAATATACTATTAAAAAATTAAAAAAAACTCGTGAAATTTTCGTAAAAATGGAGAGGTGCAACACGAGGACTTCCCAGGAGGTCACCCATCCTAGTACTACTCTCGCCCAAGCACGCTTAACTGCGGAGTTCTGATGGGATCCGGTGCATTAGTGCTGGTATGATCGCACCCGTATGCCAATCGCTTTAAATTTGGTATAAACGCCGCTCAATATAGGCGAGACAAGACAAAGAAGAGATACAGATATTCCTAATATCGGGCGATAAATAGTAAAAAAAAAATAGGCAAATAATAAAATAAAAAATTGAGGAACGGATCGTGTGCAAAAGATACAGGAACAAAAAGCAAAATATACTATTAAAAAATTAAAAAAAAACTCGTGAAATTTTCGTAAAAATGGAGGGGTGCAACACGAGGACTTCCCAGGAGGTCACCCATCCTAGTACTACTCTCGCCCAAGCACGCTTAACTGCGGAGTTCTGATGGGATCCGGTGCATTAGTGCTGGTATGATCGCACCCGTATGCCAATCGCTTTAAATTTGGTATAAACGCCGCTCAATATAGGCGAGACAGACAAAGAAGAGATACAGATATTCCTAATATCGGGCGATAAATAGTAAAAAAAAATAGGCAAATAATAAAATAAAAAATTGAGGAACGGATCGTGTGCAAAAGATACAGGAACAAAAAGCAAAATATACTATTAAAAAATTAAAAAAAAACTCGTGAAATTTTCGTAAAAATGGAGGGTGCAACACGAGGACTTCCCAGGAGGTCACCCATCCTAGTACTACTCTCGCCCAAGCACGCTTAACTGCGGAGTTCTGATGGGATCCGGTGCATTAGTGCTGGTATGATCGCACCCGTATGCCAATCGCTTTAAATTTGGTATAAACGCCGCTCAATATAGGCGAGACAGGACAAAGAAGAGATACAGATATTCCTAATATCGGGCGATAAATAGTAAAAAAAAATAGGCAAATAATAAAATAAAAAATTGAGGAACGGATCGTGTGCAAAAGATACAGGAACAAAAAGCAAAATATACTATTAAAAAATTAAAAAAAAAACTCGTGAAATTTTCGTAAAAATGGAGGGGTGCAACACGAGGACTTCCCGAGGGTCACCCATCCTAGTACTACTCTCGCCCAAGCACGCTTAACTGCGGAGTTCTGATGGGATCCGGTGCATTAGTGCTGGTATGATCGCACCCGTATGCCAATCGCTTTAAATTTGGTATAAACGCCGCTCAATATAGGCGAGACAAGACAAAGAAGAGATACAGATATTCCTAATATCGGGCGATAAATAGTAAAAAAAAAATAGGCAAATAATAAAATAAAAAATTGAGGAACGGATCGTGTGCAAAAGATACAGGAACAAAAAGCAAAATATACTATTAAAAAATTAAAAAAAAAACTCGTGAAATTTTCGTAAAAATGGAGGGGTGCAACACGAGGACTTCCCAGGAGGTCACCCATCCTAGTACTACTCTCGCCCAAGCACGCTTAACTGCGGAGTTCTGATGGGATCCGGTGCATTAGTGCTGGTATGATCGCACCCGTATGCCAATCGCTTTAAATTTGGTATAAACGCCGCTCAATATAGGCGAGACAGGACAAAGAAGAGACACAGATATTCCTAATATCGGGCGATAAATAGTAAAAAAAAATAGGCAAATAATAAAATAAAAAATTGAGGAACGGATCGTGTGCAAAAGATACAGGAACAAAAAGCAAAATATACTATTAAAATAAAAAAAAAACTCGTGAAATTTTCGTAAAAATGGAGGGGTGCAACACGAGGACTTCCCAGGAGGTCACCCATCCTAGTACTACTCTCGCCCAAGCACGCTTAACTGCGGAGTTCTGATGGGATCCGGTGCATTAGTGCTGGTATGATCGCACCCGTATGCCAATCGCTTTAAATTTGTATAAAACGCCGCTCAATATAGGCGAGACAAGACAAAGAAGAGACACAGATATTCCTAATATCGGGCGATAAATAGTAAAAAAAAATAGGCAAATAATAAAAAAAAATTGAGGAACGGATCGTGTGCAAAAGATACAGGAACAAAAAGCAAAATATACTATTAAAAAATTAAAAAAAAACTCGTGAAATTTTCGTAAAAATGGAGGGGTGCAACACGAGGACTTCCCAGGAGGTCACCCATCCTAGTACTACTCTCGCCCAAGCACGCTTAACTGCGGAGTTCTGATGGGATCCGGTGCATTAGTGCTGGTATGATCGCACCCGTATGCCAATCGCTTTAAATTTGGTATAAACGCCGCTCAATATAGGCGAGACAGGACAAAGAAGAGATACAGATATTCCTAATATCGGGCGATAAATAGTAAAAAAAAATAGGCAAATAATAAAATAAAAAATTGAGGAACGGATCGTGTGCAAAAGATACAGGAACAAAAAGCAAAATATACTATTAAAAAATTAAAAAAAACTCGTGAAATTTTCGTAAAAATGGAGGGGTGCAACACGAGGACTTCCCAGGAGGTCACCCATCCTAGTACTACTCTCGCCCAAGCACGCTTAACTGCGGAGTTCTGATGGGATCCGGTGCATTAGTGCTGGTATGATCGCACCCGTATGCCAATCGCTATTAATTTGGTATAAACGCCGCTCAATATAGGCGAGACAAGACAAAGAAGAGATACAGATATTCCTAATATCGGCGATAAATAGTAAAAAAAAATAGGCAAATAATAAAATAAAAAATTGAGGAACGGATCGTGTGCAAAAGATACAGGAACAAAAAGCAAAATATACTATTAAAAAATTAAAAAAAAAACTCGTGAAATTTTCGTAAAAATGGAGGGGTGCAACACGAGGACTTCCCAGGAGGTCACCCATCCTAGTACTACTCTCGCCCAAGCACGCTTAACTGCGGAGTTCTGATGGGATCCGGTGCATTAGTGCTGGTATGATCGCACCCGTATGCCAATCGCTTTAAATTTGGTATAAACGCCGCTCAATATAGGCGAGACAGGACAAAGAAGAGATACAGATATTCCTAATATCGGGCGATAAATAGTAAAAAAAAATAGGCAAATAATAAAATAAAAAATTGAGGAACGGATCGTGTGCAAAAGATACAGGAACAAAAAGCAAAATATACTATTAAAAAATTTAAAAAAAACTCGTGAAATTTTCGTAAAAATGGAGGGGTGCAACACGAGGACTTCCCAGGAGGTCACCCATCCTAGTACTACTCTCGCCCAAGCACGCTTAACTGCGGAGTTCTGATGGGATCCGGTGCATTAGTGCTGGTATGATCGCACCCGTATGCCAATCGCTTTAAATTTGGTATAAACGCCGCTCAATATAGGCGAGACAAGACAAAGAAGAGACACAGATATTCCTAATATCGGGCGATAATTAGTAAAAAAAAATAGGCAAATAATAAAAAAAAATTGAGGAACGGATCGTGTGCAAAAGATACAGGAACAAAAAGCAAAATATACTATTAAAAAATTAAAAAAAAACTCGTGAAATTTTCGTAAAAATGGAGGGGTGCAACACGAGGACTTCCGAGGAGGTCACCCATCCTAGTACTACTCTCGCCCAAGCACGCTTAACTGCGGAGTTCTGATGGGATCCGGTGCATTAGTGCTGGTATGATCGCACCCGTATGCCAATCGCTTTAAATTTGTATAAAAACGCCGCTCAATATAGGCGAGACAGACAAAGAAGAGATACAGATATTCCTAATATCGGGCGATAAATAGTAAAAAAAAATAGCAAATAATAAAATAAAAAATTGAGGAACGGATCGTGTGCAAAAGATACAGGAACAAAAAGCAAAATATACTATTAAAAAATTAAAAAAAACTCGTGAAATTTTCGTAAAAATGGAGGGGTGCAACACGAGGACTTCCCAGAGGTCACCCATCCTAGTACTACTCTCGCCCAAGCACGCTTAACTGCGGAGTTCTGATGGGTTCGGTGCATTAGTGCTGGTATGATCGCACCCGTATGCCAATCGCTTTAAATTTGGTATAAACGCCGCTCAATATAGGCGAGACAGACAAAGAAGAGATACAGATATTCCTAATATCGGGCGATAAATAGTAAAAAAAAATAGGCAAATAATAAAATAAAAAATTGAGGAACGGATCGTGTGCAAAAGATACAGGAACAAAAAGCAAAATATACTATTAAAAAATTAAAAAAAAACTCGTGAAATTTTCGTAA